>VXBB01000389.1:18145-40347 GCA_013399915.1 Illadopsis cleaveri | reverse complement strand
TTTTTTTTTTTCCAAAATCCCTTTTGTTTTCCTATTTTCTACTATATTTTCGCTTTACTAAGGTAAAAATATAAACAAGCCCAGAAGCGGGCCCTGGATGCACTCCCCAGCTCTCCCCTAAAAACAACACCTAGCACGAAACACTGCTGTTTTTTCAGCCTAATGTCACCAGACTTCATTCCCATCCCTCTTTCCCTCTACCTTTTTCCTCTAGTCCAAGCTAAAACATTACAGGCTCCAACTCTTGAGTCAAGGGCAAAATTCAGCCCAGCTTCCTGCCTGAGTGATGCCTCATCTCATTCAAATCCACCTGCAGCCAGTCCCAAGCTGTGTCCCAGCCACACAGCAGCCAGGACAAGGCCCTGTGTCCTCCATCCCTGCACCTGAGTCCAGTTCTGGGCCCCTCAGTTTAGGAAGGACGTTGAGACGCTTGAGCGCGTCCAGAGGAGGCAACGAGGCTGGTGAGAGGCTTGGAGCACAAGCCGTATGAAGAACGACTGAGGGAGCTGGGGTTGTTTAGCCTGGAGAAAAGGAGACTCAGAGGTGACCTTATCACTCTCTATAACTCCCTGAAGGGTGGCTGTGCTCAGGTGGGTGATGGTCTCTTTCTCCAGGCAGCACTGACAGAACAAGAGGACACAGTCTTAGGCTGCGTCAAGGGAAATATAGGCTGGATATTAGGAAAAAGTTTTTCACAGAAAGAGTGGTAAAGTACTGGAATGGTTTGCCCAGGGAGGTGGTGGAGTCACCATCCCTGGATGTGTTTAAAAAGAGACTGGATGTGGCACTTGGTGCCGTAATCTAGTTGAGGTGTTGGAGCATGGGTTGGACTCGATGATCTTGAAGGTCTCTTCCAACCTAGAAATTCTGTGATTCTGAGGAGGTGGAGCACAGGTGATGCTCCCCAGGATGCTCCTCCTGCCTCATGTCCCAACAGCTGTGACTGCATCCCCAAGGGGAAAGGTGCATGGGCACAGATTTGCAGCTTTTCACAGGGTTTGAGGCTCGCGTGGCATCCCAAGTGCAGCTGTGGGGTCCTGTGAGGCAAGGGGAGAGAGCAGCAGGTCCTGTTTTGGACAGAGGGAAGAGTGGAGAGGTGGAGGCGGTGCCAGGTGAGGCTTAGGGGCTGGAGTGGACATTGGTACAGTGCTTGTGGGTTCTGCTCTTTCAGCACCTGGGCATCTGCTTAATGGTGTTTCTTCAGGCCTTAAAACTCGTGTTATCAAGGCCTCCATTTCCTCTGAGCAGGATTTTATGAACAGAGGTGACCTTTGCACGCCCCCCACATTAAAAACACCTCTTGTCTCAGCCACAGGTGCCTTTATCCTGTGTGAGCAGAGATGAACAAAGCAGATGGTGCTTGGATCTGGATTAAATTACAGTTTTGCTGGCAGCTGGCTTAGCAAACAAATAGCTTTCTTCTGGGCAGCACAACCCAGACCTCAAACCTCTCACTGCAAACTGTAGTGTCCTTTGCAGCCTGCCCAGCTCCCCTGCCCCTTTCTGCTGCTGGATTTCTGTGTAACACCTGTCCTAACACAGCTAATGCTTTGTGATGATGGATCTGCAATTATGAGGCTGTGCAAACAGCTAAAACAATTGCATCACCCTCCCTGTGGCTGCTCTGGGGTGATTTGTGGAGGTGCTGACAGCACTGGGCACGATCCGTGGAGGTGAAGGGCCAGGCCCATCAAGTGCAGGGCACCTGCAGCTTCCATCTGTGCCTGAGTGGACCAGGGGAGATATTTATGGGAGGAAAAGCAGAGATTTTTGCCTCTTGCAGGTGTGCTTTGCAGCAGCAGCAAGCTGCCCACACGCAGCAGAACGTGCTGGCAGTGTCTCCTCTCGAGGCTGGTCAGTGTGGGGGAGCACAGGGACAAACTGCAGAAAGCTTTAGCAGCAGAGTAGCAGGAGCTGACACCTCCTCCCTTCCTCTCCCCGTCCTCCCAGGCTGGGTGCCAGCAGCAGGGCTCTGCTGTCTCATTTCAGGACATGCTGGATGCATCCCTGCATCCCACAGCTGAGCAGGGTGACCACTGAACTATTTAAAGTCACTCCAGTGCTGACACTCGGGTGTGTAATGCAAATTCTGCTGATGCTGGTGAAGTGCTGGAGCAGGGGATGGGTTTAGGGCTGAGTGAAATTTATCACTGTGAGCACTTTGGGGTGTGTGTCCCTCAAACATGCACCAAAGGAAATAAGAACAGAGAAAATTAGAGGTGAAGGAGGTTCCCCTGGTGCTCCATGAGTGATTCTGCAAAATAAAAGTTGCTGCTGTGCCACTGAGCTGGGAATTCAACATGTGGGATGAAGATTTGTCTCTGCTGACTCTGTGTGGCCTTGGGCAAATCACAGAATCACAGACTGGTTTGGGTTGAAGTGACCTTAAAGATAATTTTGGGCAGGGACTCCTTCCACTACCCCAGCTTGCTCATCAGGATCGAGTCCTTGTCCTCCTCTGTTGATAAGCCCAAGTGTTGTCTGATCCATCCCAGGAGCAGTGGAACAGGCACAACTTTTCTTTGCAATATTTGTGCTATTTGATGCTCAACTTGGTCAAATTTAAACAGACTTTTAGCCACAAGGGAAAGAGCATCCCAATTTTTCCTCCCTGCTCCAAAGCTTGCCACCTTTTCAGCGAGGCAGCAGGAAGAATATATCTGAGGTCAAATATAGAAAAAAAAAAGAAAAAAAAGTTAAAATCAGTGACTTGCAAAAACTTTTTCCCCTAATTTAGTTCTCAGCATTGCCCAAGTCATTCTGAATGCAACTTTTCCACGGCTCTGGTAGCCTGAGGCAGACACCGAGCTCAGGAAATTGTCCCCTGAGTGGTTCAGGTCTGTCAAAGTAATGAGGACCTTAAAAGTGAGCCTTGGCACAGAACATGTCAGACAACCTGAGCTGTAGGTGTTGCTGCTGATGCTCACTGGAATTATGCATGCACACAGTGCCCTGCACGGGAATTGCATCGTTTTTGGTGCAAAAATAAATGTCTCTGTGTGGGGTGGAGTTGTGCAAACACAGTCTGTGTGTGTCTGTGTGTACATCAGCTCCTTTCTCATCTG
Source organism: Illadopsis cleaveri (assembly GCA_013399915.1). Classification (NCBI taxonomy): domain Eukaryota; kingdom Metazoa; phylum Chordata; class Aves; order Passeriformes; family Timaliidae; genus Illadopsis; species Illadopsis cleaveri. The sequence goes on along the minus strand of VXBB01000389.1, from coordinate 37,282 downwards.
CTTGTTAACAAACAGAGCATGTGATTATCTCCTCAGCCATGTGAGCACTGTTCTGCCTCTGATCCTGGCCATAGGTGTCCTGTCCAGCTCAGCAGCAGCTCAAGAACTCTCTCAGGCATGATTTGGGATTAGTTATCCCACAGCAACAGCCGGGCTGGGCTCTAAGAATAACTTTCCATTGGCCTTTGGATGTGCTTGCAGTAGCTGGGCTTGTGGTGACAAAGTGACTGGAAGAGAAAATGAACAGCAAATTAATAATCCTTTATCCACTTTTTTTGTTTCTGGAAGGGGGAGTTGAGTTTTGCTGCTGATTCTCTGCTTTTGTGGCCTTCCCGTGTCACCTGTAAATTGGGACATCACGGGAGTGTGGTGGGAGAGATGTCAGGCTGCTTTTTATTTTCTCTTTTCCCTTGAAATGCTCCCAAAGCTGCAGCTTATCAGGGCTTGTGTCCACAGTGCCTCATTACAGCTCTCAGCACAGAGAGTCCTCCCCCAGTGCTGCTGCTGGGCTGGAAATTGGGTCTCAGCTGGAAGTCTCTGCTTGGGCAGACGTGGGGCTCTCCATCAGGCCTGTCCCTGCTCCTGCCTTTTGGCTCAGGAGCAGCTCAGCTGCCCTTCAGCCTGCTCAAAACATCCAAGTCAAGTGGGGACAGAAGTGGTTTTTTTTTTTTTAACCAAAATGTTCTGAGGGGAAGTGTCTGAAGAGGACAGATCTTGCTTGGTCTGATCTTGGGTGTTTCTTCTCAGGGAATGTCTTGCTCTGAATGCAGCAGCTGCACCGTGCCCTGGTGCATTTGGAACATCACAAAAAGTACTGTTGTGCCAGAATGGTTTAAAATTATAAACAATTGTAATGCAGTTTTTATGGTATTTGTAGGGGAAAGCCAAGAAAAGCATACAGGAGATCAGTATTAGTTAAAAAAATGTCTTTTTGGTGCTGTATTATTTGTAAAGAAGAGGTCATGCTCTGTAGCTATCTCATATCTCCATGAGATGGCTGGAGTTTGGGACTGGTGAGTTTTGGGGCAGAAATATGGACTTTTTATCCTTCTGACACCCCTTCAAGAGCTCTTTCCAAACCTTTGGAGGGGGCAGGAATAGATTCCTTCAGCTGACACGTGCAAGTTTTTGGGACCTAGCTGCCCTGGGTGCTACAAGAAGATGAAAAAAGATTCACCTGACCCCATCTGACCTGCTGGAAGGCTGAAAGACAGGGAGCAGTTGGTGGGAGAGCTGTGAGGCAGAAGGCAGAGTGATAAAATGAACAGCACATGTCTGCCCAGGAGGTTCAGGGTGCCTACAAACCCACCCAGAAGCATTCAGGAATTCGGTCAGCATTAGGAAGGGCAGAGAAAACAAAACAAGGAGGTGTCTAATAATTTCTTTTTCAGAATCTCGAGTCAATATCAAAATTCTGCTAATGCTTGCAGTAAAGTTCAGCTGGTTTTTTTTAGGGTTGGGAGAGCAAATGCCCATCAGCACTGCTGCTTCCCAGGGCTGTGTTGGACTAGAGATCTGGCTGGGATTTGGGATGGCCCAGCCGTCCCTGTTTTATGGGTCTGGCTCATCTGTTCCCTTCAGCCACTCACATGAGAAGCTGAGGATGAAGAATTTGCTGTGTCAGATCTTTTCCCTGGCCCCATCCAGAGCTGGTGGCTGCTGCTCCAAAAAGGGGCTGGATACCTGCCATAAATGAAAGGAGGAAATTTTATGCTGAGTAAAGCATAAAGAGAGGCTCTGTTCTCGCCTCTGCTGCAAACCCTGCATCACTGAAGAGAAATTATCACACCTCTGACTCTTCCCTCCCAGCAGCACAGCACTGCTAACAGCATTTTCTTTATGTTCCCACTCCTGCTGCGTGTCCAGCCCATTTCCTGCGAGGTTTGGTGCAGTTGCAGGATTGATGGTCCTTCCCTGGGGGATCCTGGCTCTCCAGGAGCACGCAGCTGTCCCTGCATTAATCACACTGGCCTGGCCACTTGCAAACTCTTCATTTGGGAGAAGCTGCCATTTGCTGTGAGCCAGCAAGTGCTGGTCACTGGTAGCTGATGCCCATCTGGTTTGCAGAGTGTCTGATCCTGTGCAGCAAACCCACTGCTCTGCAGCCCTCTGAAGGTTTATTTCCAAACCTTATTCCCCATCCAGGCATTGAGCAGCCTGGTCTGTGGAAGGTGTCCCTGCCCATGGCAGAGGGTTGGATCAAGATGGTTTTTAGGCCCCTTTCAACCCAAACCATTCTGGGATGTCCTGATCTCGGTATCATCTCTGATTTTACCCAGTCCTGTTGCTTTTACTTTTCCCCTCAGACCACTCTGTTCCAGCTGTGTTTTGAATACACAGCAAAATCCCAGACTTTGAAGGCTGGGGATTCTCTGCTGGCTTCTTTGCCAGTGCTTTCCCCACTTCCAAATATAGATCTCAGCGCTGCCACAACCAGCTGATCAAGGTTTGGGTTTTTTCCCTTGATGTCTCGTGTTTTATCTCAGGGAAATCTGGAGAGTGAAGTAGCCAGTGGTCACAAAGTCCCTGTGAATGCAGAGTGGCTCTCCCTGCCAGTCTTTCAGGAGGTAGCTGAAGAACTGAGTGAGATTTGGCTCCTGCTGGATACACACAGTGCTAATTGTGAGGCTTCAGCCTGAGGGAGAGGACTTGTGTCTCACAGATCTTCCCAAAATTGCCAGGCAGGGGGAAACACCCAGAACTACATAAGCTCTGCTGGAAACAGCTTCAGCCAACAAGGAAACAAAAGGGCTGCCTGGCACCTCCTGGGGACAGCCGGGTCACAGACCCTTCCTTGCTGTGTTAGGGCTCCCATCTGAACCAGACCCAGCAAATTCAGATTTCTTTGGGGCTTTTTCAGAGCCCCCAAAGCCTCGAAGGGAACATGTGAGCACAAGCTCAGCTTCTGAGGAAGGAAATGCTGTTTTCCTCAAGGCTGTCCTAAAATGCTGGAACGGATCCACGAGCTGGGGAGACCTGCTGGGATGAAACCCAGTTCATTTTCTTTTCAATATTCATCACTCCTTTAGGGGCAGAGGCTGTGTTTATTCCTCTTCATGTCTAGAGCTCATCAGGGTCTCCTTCCCAGTGAATTGCTGTCCTGGTTTCCACTGAAGTAAAGTTAATTTTCTTCCTGGGATGGCGTGTTTTGGGTTTGGCATGCGGATCGTGGTGATAACACACTGATGGTTTTTGTTGCTGCTAAGTAGGGTTTAAACTGACTCCAGGCTTCTTCAGCTCCTCATGCCCTGACAGGGAGAAGGTTGGAGGTGCACCAGGAGCTGGGAAAGCACACAGCTGACCCAAACTGGCCAAAGGAATATTCCACAAAATTTCAATTTTTTTTTGGCCAACCCTGTGAGAGCTGCACCTCAGTGAAATACAGTGAAATAGAGAAAAACTCTCAGTGCTGGGGGGAACAGAGTGCCAGCACTGTGTGATGGCTTTGCTGGGGACAGGAATGAGACCTTGAGACAGAAATCACCCTGACACTCTGGCTTTTGGCAACATTTCCCTTGTCTCAGTGCCCTGGACCTCTATGATCTCACACACACAAGGTGGGATCAGCCAAGTTAGGCACTGCTATGACACGGTTTGCTTGAGATCAGTGACCTTGTGTGCTCTTGCTACTGCAGTTTGTTTGTTGGGGCGGGTTTACATTTCCCCAGTTACTGTGACAAGGAATAATTTTCATAGATTTGCCCTCAGGATACTTTCAGGAGGCTGGGAAATACTGTCACCTGTGTCACATCCTTCCAGTTCAGGATGTTCCAGGATTCCCTAACACCCAGCCTTGGGGACTCACATCCCTGTCTGCTCCAGAAAAGAGAGTTTAACTCCGGTCTCTGGATTTGTAGGTTCTTTCCACGACCTCAAAACTCCATTCTCGTTTCTGTGACGCTGAATATTTGTGTTCTTTCATTCGAGTCTCTGTAGCAAATTCCTGGAGGAGCTGAGAAATCGTTACGAACCTCTCTGCTCTCCCTTCCAAGCACAGAGGAGCACAGCTCTGACCTGCTTTTGCTGGTAGGGAAACCAAGTTTGAAATGCAGGCAGAAACAACATCCACATGCAGTTTTATCACATGGGAAGAGCTGGGAAGAAAAGGAAGAAAGTGCCACTTGTGGCATGAGTTAATCCCATCATTTAATGCTCTTCTGGCACAGACACAGATAACAAGGTGATGGGCAGCATCTGAGGGCCTGAGAGGAATAATCTGTGTGATGAAGGAAGGCTGTGCTGTCCCTCTGTCTTTTAATTCCCTTGCAAACAAACCACTCCTGAAATTAATCTCTTTATTCAGGATAAGCTGCAGCTTGTGCAGGGATCTGTTCTTTTTGGTGAGCTCCAAAGTAAAGCTGGCTCTGGTGTGGGGTGTCCCCAAAGTGAGACTTGCCTTCAGCTTGGACAGGTTGTGAGTTCAGGGAGAAAGGATTTAGCCAAAAGTTAGAATCCAGTCTTTGTTGGGGAAGCTGTTGACAATGTCACTGGATGGGTTTTCTTGCAATGTTGGCTCCCAAAGAAAAGCTTCTATCCATGGTAATCAGGGTTTATTAAAGGAAAGCATGAAAAGAAGTCTTTAGATGAGATTAAAGGGATTGTGTAGCTGCACTTGGTGCTGAATTGCTCAGTGCTGGCTCGGGCTCTGGGCGTCTGCCTCGTCAGCATCTCTGCCCGGCCTCCTGCATCCCGGGAATGAATGGCCTGAGTGCAGGAAAAGCAGACACAGGAGCGTGCTGCCTGATTAGCTGGGCTTCATTAACCACCCTGGCACTGCCCACGAGCTCTGGGTGCTCCTGGTTTCCTCCTAGCCAGGTGGGGAACTCACCGTGTCCATCCCTGGGACTCTGGGGTGCTGCCAGACCCACTGTCTATGAGGACGGGCTGAGTTTTCCTTCCTTCCCTCCCTCCTTCCCTCCCTTCCTCCCAGAGCGGTTTCTCAGCTCATTTTGGTTGTATTCACTGCTTTAAAATGTATTTTTGCTGTGAGCTGGGCCCAGAGTGGGATTGCTTCTATGGCTTTCTGTATCCAGGCTCTTCCCGCTGACCTTGTGGTGTCCCTGCTGCCACATGTGGCCGTGGCAGGGGACATGGTGACGTAGCTCTGTCTAACACCTTTGATGGCAGGAGGACTCTGTGTGTGTGTGTGTGAGGGAAATGCTGTTGTCTCATGTTCACCCAGTGACGTGTTCCTTTCAGGAGCTGTCACTGCAGCGGGGTGGGTTTGTCCCAGACTCCAGCACAGGGACATGACCACGGATTTTGTGAGACTGTCAGTCAAAACCCAGCTCTCTCTTTCCCCTCTCCCTGTACACTTCCTCCCAAGTCCTTCCCTCTCTCTCAACTGACAGATCAGTCCTTTGTGTCCTCTTTATTCCTGATTTATTCCTACTTCCTCAGGCATAACTCATCCTTGACTTTGTCCCCTTGAACACTGCTGCATTTCGAGGATGTATTCATCACTCCCTAACTTTCTCATCTAATAATCAGAGTTAAAAGACACTTGGAATGTTTCTTCCTCTGAGACTCTTTCACATCCAAACTTTTCTTGGTATTTACCACAGACTTTCATGTCCTGGAGTATTGAGATTGTGTCCTGGAGATCCCTGAGCAGAACTGAACTGCAACCTTTAACTCAGTGGTCTCAAACCTTTGCTGGAAATGCTCAATAACAGCAAAAAACAGACTGTAGGGTAGCACCATAACTTGCTGTTCTCCAGGAGGAAACCAATACTTAAACCAAACTCTGGGAATTCAAGGCATCTTCTGGGGAATGTGTTATTTGCAGGCCATAAAGTTGTGATTCCACAGGCAGGACAGTGATGTGAAACCTCCTGTGGGTGCTGACTCTGAGACCATCCTCTACCATGGGTCAAACCCTGTCTGAAGCAGCTGGATTTGCTCTGTGACCTTCCCAGGGACCCTGGAGGTGTTGCTGTGGCAGGAGCCACGTGGAGGGATGGTCTGGCCTCATGCAGGAGCCCTGTGGTGGCTCATGGCATTACTGCTGGCCACATCCCCGGTGGAAAAGGCAGTTTGGGTTTATTTTGGGAACAGCCAGCTCAGAGCCCAAGTCCAGCCCTTGCTGGCTGTGGCCTTTTGTTTCTTTGCTTTGTTTTTAGAATATAATTACTCTCTTGTAGACTCTGCATGTCCATGGCACTGTATTATTTCCTTCCCAGCTGCTGTGATTCCTGCCATCCAGACACAGGGAAAAAAAAAAAAAACCATCCAAAACCCCCTTTCTCCTCTAAGGGGTTGTACAAACCCTGCTCTATTCTGCAGGCTAAACATCCAGGCCTCCTTGCCCCTGACCTCTGCTGTTATTTATTAATTAAGCCAAATTATAAATTATAGCCCTCAGAGGCTCCAGGACTGATTGGGGCTCCAGGACAGAGGGTATAGGGCAGACAGCACGAGCAGATGGGTGAGGAGAGAGTGCCAGCAGCAAGCAGAGAGAAAATCCTGCTCCTGAGGTCACTCAGATGGCTGCTGGAAGATGGCAAAATAGCCCCAGGCTGCTGCTTTCCCTGCTTTGTCCCAAAAGGCTGCTCCTCTGCAGTCCTGCTGCTCTCAGACTGCTGATGCTCCTTCCTCTGCAGGTGAATTTCCTCCCCCCGTGAGATTCAGTGTTTTGGAAAGTGCCCTTTGCCTGCTATAAAGCCTTCCTGGAGTTTCTCACGTGGGTCTCTCTGGGTTCCAGATCAAACTTGCTGTCTTTGCCTGGAGGGATCACAGGATGGTTTGGGTTGGAAGGGATCTAGTAAGGTTCTCCTCACCATTCCTCTACGGGTGATAGTCTGACCTCATATCAATTCTCTCCTGCATGGGTCTCAAAGAATTTATGTCTGGAGTCTGTCTCTTCTCATTTTGTGTTGGCTATTTGTTTGAATGGGCAGATTTTTATCCCATTTTTGCAGGTGCTGTGATGAATTTTGGGCAGAGGGCTGCTCTTGGAGAGAGGGGCTGCTCAGCACCTTTTCAGTCTTGGAGTTACAGCAGTTCCCATTTCCCTGCCGTGCAGCTCTGCTGACTCTGCAGAGCAAAATACAGTAAAATATAGGGGTAAAACAGATACCTTTATGCCTTTTTAGTACTTGTAAAGAAAAATTCCTTCCTAGATCTGCCTAGCTCCCGACCAAAGCAGTGCCTGTTAGAAATGTGGATCATAACTCATCAGTGACGGGAGCCGGTGCTCAGGGTCGCCACGTGATGTTCCTGAACACAGGAACTCAAACAGGGACAGCTTCCCTCTTCTGCTGCTCTCTCTAGGATGGGCTCTTTTGAAAGAGGAATGGTTGTGTGGGGAGAGCTCATCCCATCACTGCTCTATCCATCATAATAAAGGTTATTAACAGCCTACGTGACCAGCCTGCCTATCCCCGCGGAGCTCGGGAAGGCAGTCCTGCAAACTCTGCACTATGAGCTGGGTTTTATTAAATATTTGCTTGACCAGAGAGGCAAAGCAGAACAGGGTAAACACGACTAAAGTAAATGTGGGCTGACCTTTGTCCGTCATCCATCCAACGCCTGCGGCTGCCGCGGCAGGGAGGGCAGCGGGAGGTGAAGGTGATCCTACAACAGCTCGGAAATCCTGGCCGCTGTGCCAGAATTTTGAAATATTTGGGGTGGCATGAAAGTGGTGGCTGCTCTACAAGCCCAGACTTACCCTTTCCACTATCAGATCTAATCAGCCTACGGGTCAAAAGGATGTGGGATTTATTCTTCGTATTATTTTTTTTTGAGGTAAGTTTTTCAGTTCCAGCGGCGTTAGCAGAGCTGAAAAAGCTGCACATCCAGACCTGTGTCACTGTCACATCTCCCTCCCTGCTGGGATTTGCAAACAGGGATTTTTTTTCCTTGCCTCCTACTTGTGTGAGCCTGGCTGTCATCACTGGTTACACCCCTGATTTCAGCAAAGTCACTCTGTGACAGAGGGGTTGGGACGCTGCAGGAGTGGAGCTGTGTTCGACTTTTGTCCTTTTTAAAATTGAGAACAGCTTTGTGAAGCTCTGATGTGGATGACAGAGGGATGAAGGGCCTGGCCACCAGGTTTATGTGGTCAGCACTCATTGAGGAGCCTGGCTTATGAGGCCTGGGCTGGTAGAACTCCATCTCCCACATGCTCTGTGGGGCCATAAAGGGGTGAAGCTGTTCTCAGTACAGAAGCAACTAAAAAAGTGAAGGAGAAGGGAGCAGATGGATGTGTTGAGTAGGAAGAGGTGTTTCCGTGGGGCTTGATGATATGCCCACCAAATGTTTGAACCCCACACTGCTCCCATCACCATGGTTAAAACCTGGGAGATTTTAAGGGACTGGGTGGTGCAAGGAAAGCCTCTTCCCTCTCTTTGGAAAGGCACCAGGCTGGTCCTTGGGTCATTGGTTTTCCAACTTCATGGTGCTTTAGGCTTTATCACTGGTAGATAAGCCACCCCTTTCTCCTCAGCCACCTGAGATTCCCAGGAGAGCTGGATCTCTTTTAGATGATGCTCCCTCGGCTGTGAAATGGGTGGAGAGTGTGAAGAGGGTGGAGAGTGGTCTGTGGTGAGAGCCCAGGGCGGGGAGGACACTCAGTGCTCCGTTTGCTCCCAGCCCTTTGCAGATGTGGCAGTGACAGCTGGCACACCACAACCCCTGGCTCTGTACTCCAGGCTGGGCTGGCGTGAGGCAGCTTTGATCTGGAAGCCACAGAGCTCCTGCTCAAACAGATCTTCCTGAAAGGATGGTAATGTCACACCAGGGCTGGCTCCTTCCCAGCAAACTTCAGGGGCTGCGGGAGAGCTCAGCATCCATCTGGCCCCATCCCTGTAGGCAGATCCCTGACCTTCTCTAGGCTTCAGTGCCTCGTCCAGAAGAGCAGGATAATAATCCTTCTCCAGTTCTGGTGTCTCAGATAGCAAATACACAGTTGGGCTGAGGCTGGCAGTGCAAACAGCAATGCTGGGTGATGTTTTTACCTTCTGCACTTCCAGTCAGTATTTATGCTGCACCATGGGGCACGTGTGTGTGTAATGGAGAGGGAAAGGGTGCTGATTTATTACTCTGCTGTGTGATTTCTGCTTTTTCTCCCAGCATCTTTTCTGTCAGGAGGGCTCCCTTTGTGCTGGTTTTAAGTAGAGAGCTCAGAGTGGAGAAAGGGAGGATTAGCAATTAAATGCGCTCTGATGATGGCATGGTTGTGAAGGAGGGAGGAGGAAGGAATACTCCATAGTAATGTACTTTTGTTTTCTTTTTTCTTTGCTTGTAGGACAGAATCTGCCAGGGAATTGGTGTTTTGAAGAGTTTTACAGCTTCTAATCCTTGTTGCCTTGGGAATACAAATCTCTCTGATCATGTCGCTGGCCATGTGGAAATGGACTTGCCTGGTTTCTCACCTCCTGCTGTCCACCACAGTGTCACCTCTTGGCAGACAGCAGCCACCCCATCCAAAGAGGCCCTTCATCACCTTCACAGGAGAGCAAGCAGAGGGGAACTTCAACCACTTGGTGGTGGACGAAAGAACTGGGCACATTTACTTGGGGGCTGTCAACAGGATCTACAAACTCTCCAGTGACCTGAAGGTCCTGGTGACCCACGAGACTGGTCCTGATGATGACAATCCCAAGTGTTATCCTCCCAGGATAGTCCAAACCTGCAACGAACCCTTGACGCCCACCAACAACATTAACAAAATGCTCCTCATAGACTACAAGGAGAATCGGTTGATAGCCTGTGGGAGTCTGTACCAGGGCATCTGCAAGCTCCTGAGGCTGGATGACCTCTTCAAGCTCGGAGAGCCCTTCCACAAGAAGGAGCATTACCTCTCTGGGGTGAACGAGAGTGGCTCTGTTTTTGGAGTCATTGTTTCTTACAGCAACATGGACGACAAGCTGTTCATCGCCACGGCCGTGGACGGCAAACCGGAGTATTTCCCCACCATCTCCAGCAGAAAGCTCACCAAGAACTCCGAGGCTGATGGGATGTTTGCCTATGTCTTTCACGATGAGTTTGTGGCCTCTATGATCAAGATCCCCTCAGACACCTTTACCATCATCCCCGATTTTGATATCTACTACATCTACGGCTTCAGCAGCGGGAACTTCGTCTACTTCCTGACCCTGCAGCCTGAGATGATCTCCCCGCCCGGCTCCACCACAAAGGAGCAGGTTTATACCTCCAAGCTGGTGAGGCTTTGTAAGGAGGACACGGCCTTTAACTCCTATGTGGAGGTGCCCATTGGCTGTGAGAAGAACGGGGTGGAATATCGATTGCTCCAGGCTGCCTACTTGTCCAAGGCTGGAGCCATCCTGGCCAGGTCTCTGGGTGTTGGCCCTGAGGATGATATCCTCTTCACAGTCTTCTCCAAGGGGCAGAAAAGGAAGATGAAGTCCTTGGATGAGTCTGCTCTTTGCATCTTTGTCCTGAAAAACATCAACGACCGCATCAAGGACAGGCTCCAGTCCTGCTACAGGGGAGAAGGGACGTTAGACCTGGCCTGGCTCAAGGTCAAGGACATTCCCTGTAGCAGTGCGGTAAGTGAAGCCCCTGAGCATCCTGCCTTGCCCTCCTCACCTATTAACAAGTCTTGTCTTCAGATAATCAACCTTCTCAACCCTTAGATCAGAGACCAAGGAACTGAGACTGCCTTGTCCCAGTCCTAGCTTTGCCTCCAGCTCACCACAACAACCAATTTAACCAGTTCACGCCCCAGTTAGCTCATGGACAAGCTGATGAAGGTATCAGAAGACATGCTGTGTTTGCTGATGAGCTAAACCAAGGGGCCTTGGAATACTGAGGAGGAATAGGCCTTTGTAGTTACCTCATGGTGCAAATCACAGGGGTGAAATCACTTAGACCGTCCTGCACTCTAGGCTCAAACCTAAACCAAAAGAGGGTCTAGAGATGTTAGAGCTTGTGCTGGTTTCTGTGTATTCTGGTGTAATTTTGTTTGAGCTGGGGCAGGATTTATTCAGGGAACTTTATGAAGCCAGGGCTTCATTTCTTCCAGGGCTGAGAAGCACTGGTCATTAACCATCAAAGCTCCTCGCCTTCCGGTCTCCAGCCAGCTCTGTGCTGAGAAATTAAGGCCTGGCTGCAGATCAAGGATTAAACACTGCAAGATTTAAGGGCAGGATTGGGGAAGAGGCTGGTCTGTCTGACCTACAAATGGTCTGAAGAAATTGCCTCGGTTTATTCTGAGTGCCATGGCAGGAGTGTGCACAGGGCTGGCTTTGATGGCAGGCACAGACGTGGGCATTACAGCTGGCACCGCACCCGGGGCTGCAGGAGCCACTTCCCCGGGCTTTGATTCCCGTCCTTAATTAGCTCTTTCAAGTGAGAGACGAGTTCCAGTCTGAGCAAAGGGAATAGGGAGAAATGCCAGAGTGCTTTCCTGCCCCGTCATCTCCAGGCAGGCAGTGCTCAGGATATGGGATTGCTCCTTTGTGCCCACGCCTTGTTTGCTGGGGGATTCTTCTGATGCTCCTTGGTGGGACAAGGACAGACCATGGATGGGAATCTCATTGCAAGGACACTGATCCTGCCTTACTCTGCCCTAATTCCCCTTTACACCCCTCAGTGTCCTTGCTTGACCTCGCCCTGCTCTCATTCTCCCACACTGAAGGGACAAGTCCTTGGTTTTAGTTGGGATCTCTTCTGCCTAGACCCGCAAAGCTCCCTGTGGAGCATTGCACAGGGAGAAAGGCTGTGCCCAAATCTGGCTTTGATTTTTTTGTTTAGCCGCAAGGCCTGTGCACATTCAAAGAGCTGCCTTTAGATTTAAGCTGGGAGCTTCCCACTGGAGTTTCTTTCCTGGGCTCTTAAGCCTCTCCATGCATTTGCATATTTGCTCTGCCTGTGCTCCACACTAACGTTTGCAGTGCTGGACCTTTCCAATTAGGAGGTTTGAAACCTCTCAGTCCTGCCTTCTGTGGCTTTAGACAGGAGCAAAAAAGGCCAGCAGCTTTCTTGTGTCCCATGGAGTGAGTCGCAAACCAAGAAAACTGATGTCACACTGAGTAGGGGCAGGACTGCAGAGGTTGGAGGGAGGACATGGTGGGGAAAAGTGTTAGAGAATATTTATGAGTGTACGCCTTCACTGTGAATCAGAGACACTGCAAAGGAACCTGGAGATGCTTGAATTAAAAGCAGGAAGTGTGAAGTGTGTGACTAAGTAGGCTGTCCTCTCCTCAAATGAGCCTACTTAGAGCTGCTGGCAAGCCCTGCCTGAGATCAGCTGTGCTGCCCGAGGGAAGAGGTATTAGTGACTTGGCTGCTGAAAGGGGTTGCAGAGTCCAGCCGCTAAGCTTGGAAAATATTTGATGGTTGGTGAAGTATTTTGGAGGCTGGATGTGTGTCTGTGAGAGCCTGGTCTCCTTGGCTGATGTCCTGCTTGCCAGCCAGGCCCCAGCACTGTTGCTCTGCCACTCACCACATGTGTTAGAGGCAGCTCTAAAACCAATTACAAAGCCATCAGTGAGCCTTTCCCCGGCTTTGTGTGGATGTCAAATGTTTCTCTGCTGGTGCAAACAGAGGCTTAACCTGCCTACAGTCCAGGCTGGAACTGAATTTCAGCTTTGCTGTCCTGCCTTCAGCAGCTGAAATACTGCATGAGAACAGGTCCAGCTGATGTGCTGGGCGCTGAGCATTTCAAAGTGACAGATGAAAGACTTTGATTAGGTGCTAGGGAGGAATTCTTTACACAGAGGGTAGTGAGGCAGTGGAACAGCTTGCCCAGAGAAGCTGTGGCTGCCCCTGGATCCCTGGAAATGTTCAAGGCCAGGTTGGACAGGGCTTGGAGCAACTTGGGCTAGTGGAAGGTGTTCCTGCCCATGGCAGGGGTTGGGCTGGATAATCTTTAAGATCCTTTTCACCCCAAGCCATTCTGTGATTCTTTGTGGTATTAGCTGTAGGACTGAGGAGCTGGGTTCATGTCACTGTCCTTGCCTATCAGGTCTGGCTCTTAGTAACAAATATTCTTCCCTTTTTTCTAATATTTGTAACAAAGGGGAATATTTCTGATATTTCTAATATTTCTGACTCAACGGGGATCCACATGACAGGATACTTCTGCTCCTGCCTTGGTGTAATCCTTGCTCAAGGCTATTTCAGGGCTAGAGAAATCTCCTGGGGACCATTCCCAGCACAACTCTCCTAACCTGCAATATGCACACAGATAATTCCAGGGATGTGGGGGAACAGTGCCCTGGTCCCCAGCAGCAAAGTCTGTAGCTCCTCTGGTCAGGCAGCTTGGTTACATCTGGAGCTGAGAGAGCTGAGGTCAGGAAAGACCTTGGCTGGACAAACATTGTCTCATGGTCAGTGTTCAGCTGGAGGCATTGGGTCCCCAAGATGTCCTGCAGGGCTGGATGTCCTGGAGACTTGTTCCAGTCTGGTTTGCAAAGGTCAAAAAACCAAAAAAACCCTCTGTGTGACGAGCCCGTGATTTTCCCATGCCAAGTGCCTGTTGCAGATGTCAGCAGTGTGGTAGCAGAATTTCCAGAGTGGGAAAGGTGAAAGGCCAGAGATGAATGGAGACTCCTCAGCGTTCATTCCTCTCCCATCCCCGTGTTACAGCTGTCCTCCCACTCATCTTCAGCATAAATCAGAAAAAAAAAAAAAAGAAGAGATTTTCACGTCTGGGCCGTTGATTTGCAAATTGGTGATGTTCACTCAGGTGATGAATGGTCTCAGGTAATACCTCTCTGCAAAAGCAGGATAATAGCTTATATTTAAGCAGTACACTTGACCCCAAATGCTTAGAAATTCATATAATCAGAGAAAAATGAGGCTGGGAAAAAAAGGATTCTTATGAGGTCATCTGATTTGCCCTTCTGCCCTACTTATAACGCTTCTGACAGATGTTTGTCTCACCTGTTCTTAACCTCTGGCTATGCAGATTTCTCTCTCTCCCTAAAATCTGCCCATGCTGTGAGGAAGCTTTCCCTCATGTCAAATCTAAATCTCCTCTCTGGATACTGAAGCCATTCCTACTTCTACAGTCAGAGGGCACCTTCAAACCCTTTGGCTCCGTGGACTTGCAGGGTGTTGGCAAAGGCAGGGCTGTTCCGGAGGGGAAAAAAACCCAGGTTTCTTAAAACAGAAAACCAGCTTCGTGTTTGGCTAAAGGAGGCTGTGGTTTCAATGTCCTTCACAAACTTTGTAATTGAGCAGCCTGATCTAGTTGAAGTTATCCCTGCTCATGGCAGGAGGCTGGACTAGATGAACTTTTAAGGTCCCTTCCAACCATTCTGTGGTTTTATGGCACTCTTGGGAAATGCTGGATTACTTAAAAAAACAAAAAACAAACAAAAACAACAACAACAACAAAAAAAACACCCAAAAAAACCAACCAAAAAGGGGGAAAAACCAGCAGTTTGAGGGGAGGATGGAGATGTAAATGTGCCATTTCTGTACAGGAATTGATCATTGGGGGATTTGTTGATTGTCATTACAACAAAATAAGATTAATGGGTGTGTTTTGAAGCCTGGTGAGAGTTCCACTCCTGGGATGCTCAGCAGAGGAGGCAGGGGAGCCTTCCCCTCCACCTGGGGAACCAGACAAGTGAAGTGCTCTGAGACAAAAAGCATGGATGAAGAAGAGGAGGGTACTGGAGACTGACCCCAAAGCAGCTTGAGGGTGTCAGGGCTGTGGGGAGATGAAGAGGATCAGGAATCCTGCTGGAACTTTGGCTGGCAATAAAGTCCCAAACCTGGGCTGCTGCTGGCATGTGACCCTAGCTGTCAGCTCAGGAGCTGCTCACATCCCAGGGCTGCTCTCCTGGGAGATCCTGGCCTCCTCCTCAGCCTGATCTGCCTCCCAGCCTAAGAGACTCCAGTCCCTGCCATGGAAAGGTGTCACCTCCATCACTGCAGCTTCTACCAGATATGCAGCACCAATATCTGTCCAAGATAATCAAAGTGTAAGTCCACAACTCCTGCCTGGCTTCTGCCTTTTGCTGGTATTTTCTTTTCCTTTTGGCAGGAAATGGGGTTTGACTGTTTAAATTGCTGTATTCAGTCTCTTCCTGTTTTTCATGGCAGCGCTGTCACTTGGGGGAGAGCAGAAATGTTTTCAAAGCTGACCAGCCAACAAAAGGCCTTGTGTGAAGAGTTGGGCAATGTTTTCTCAACACTTTGCTACCAGAAGTGGATGTTTGGGTTCCAAGCCATTGTCTGACAAGTGATTTGGCTGTGAAGGCTTCCCGTGCTTCTGGTGGCTGTTGGTAACTCCCCAAAACCTCTTTGCAGATGCTGCTGGTGAAATCTCTGAGCACCATCTCCATGCATTTGTTCCTCAAGTGGGCTCTGCTCTCCTGTTCTCTCTTGCTTTCCCTGCATGCCCATCCCTGATGCCCACCAAGCAAGCACTGCTGTTGTCGTGGGGTTTAGCTGGATTCAGAAGTCTGTGGATTAGTCCTTCCATGCTGGGCATGTTTGGAGGCCAGCTGGGTGCACAGACATGTTCCTTGGGCAGCACAGGGATGAACACTGCCTGGTCCTTGGGGATGACCCTTGGGCTCCCCCCTGCTCCATCCCACCAGGTTAGGAAAGGCCATTTCCAGCTCAGGTAGTGGAAAGATTTCATGCATGGTATGGGACAGTCAGCTTGACTCCTGGGAAGGGGAGAGGTGGCCAAGATTTTTCAGCCTGTTTCATATTCCTCTTCCTTCCAGGGCTTCTGTTTGTGATCACTGGTGTTAACAGGGATGGCCAAGATTTTTCAGCCTGTTTCATATTCCTCTTCCTTCCAGGGCTTCTGTTTGTGATCACTGGTGTTAACAGGGATGGCCAAGATTTTTCAGCCTGTTTCATATTCCCCTTCCTTCCAGGCTTGTGTTCATCATCCCCGGTGTTAACAGGACACAGAGCACCTCTGAGACACCAGGATGGGGAGCAGCAGGAGGTTGTTTAACAGGGGGGTTGGCTGAGGCACAAAACCACAATTTGTAGCCCAGGGACTCCTGGATCTCAGTGCTGTGCCCATCTGTTGCAGGAGGAGGGAATATCTTCCTTGCTCTTACATTCCTCTCTGGCAGGGTGGGCGGAAGAGCAGGGTCATTTAGAAAGAAGCAGCTGGAAAGAAGAGGTGTTCTGAGGGAAGAAATCACTTTACAAGCCAAAAAAGCAGGAATTGTCATTCCCTATCTGTCATTTCTCCCATTTTCCCTTAAAAGCCAAAGGTTGGGGAAAAGGGAGTGTTAGTTTTTGTTCAGTCCTTGGGAAGAGGAATGTGTGGAAGGAGGTCCATGCAATCCAGGTGCTTTGGCACTTTGCACACCCAACCCTGCCCATTTCCCCTGGCTGGATCAGTGAGTACATGAACCTGACTCTTTCCCAGGGGAATGGATCAATCACAGGGATGAGTTATCAGTTTCATTTTACCTCACAATTCTCCCTGTTTGCCAGTTGGGCTATCCTAAGTAAATCCCTGTGTGTGTCAGTGCACAACAGCACTTTTTGCTCATCCCAGCTGGACTGACCATGCACAAGTCTTGTGTACACACCTTTACTCCAAATTTTACAGGCTGGTGTTTCTGATTCAAAGGGTTTATGGACAGCTGAGGCCAGTTCTTGGTCAACTTTCAACAGCACTTTCTCCTTCTTCCTCTGAAAATGCAAATAAGAGCAGGAAACCCCTGCAAAAATGACCAAGTTCAGTTTTTGGAAAGGGCAGTACCCTCAGAAATGCTGTAATGCCTCTCTGGGAATGCTCACTGGAGACTGGGAGCCGGAGCAAACAGGCTGGTGGCTGCCAGATCTGTGTTTGTGCACTTGGTCACATCAGTTTGTGTTGGATGGCGTGTGCTGGCCCAGGGACCCGCTGGGCCCAGCAGCTGTGATAAGAGGTGACAAGTGTCCTCCTGCTGACACTGGGGGCTGGAGAGGGCTGAATCTGAGCTGGGGAGGACAGAGGGACACTAGGAAGGGCTCAGGGTTTCTGCNATCCATCCATCCATCCCATCTCTGCACCAGTTGGCTGTGCCTGAGCAGCTCAGCATCACCCCAGGTCCTGCTGGTCCCCCTGTGTGCNGTTTCTGCAGCTGAGCTCTGTGATTTGCAAACCTCCCCCTGCACCTTCCGCCTCCAGCAGGCCTGAGCATCACCTCCCCTGCACAGCTGGCTCTGCTCCAGCTCTGGGGAAAAACACTTCCAGAGAGAGAAATTCTGTGTTATCTCCCCACATGAGGCAGCTCTCTCCAGAGACACAGCTGGAATTTCCCATGGTTGTGGTCAGTGATGGAAATGGCCAGAGATGTCTGGGGCTGTGCTCCTTGGGCTAATGGAGTGCAACTGAGTTCATGCCTCCAGTGCTCCCAGGAAGGTCCTGGCCCCTCTGAACTGGGATTGGGAAAGTCTCCCCACTGCTTCCTCTGTGAGGTGAGCCCAGGCAGCACGTGGATTGATCATCTGTTTTTCCTGGGTGGTGATTCTCTCTCCCAGGTGCCACCTCTCTGCTTTCAGCCAGCAGGGATAAAGACAGGTCCCTAAAGTGCTCTGTGCTCCAGGCAGAGAAAAAAAAAGTGGCTTTGGATGCTCTGAGGGAGAGCAAAACAAAAACTCTTAATCCCCTACATCAACAGAAGTTTGCACTTAAGGGCTCTAAACCAGGGCCTAATTGCGTGGAGAGGATGATTGCATCTGAGGTATTAAGTAGGTTTCTCAGTATTAAACACCTGTCCTTGAAAGGATACTGCCTGACCAGTGGATACAAAAATAATCCTGGCAGTAATTAATTACCTTCACCCTGAAACACCCCCACCCTGAAACCTCTCCTTCCCAAATCCTCATTGTCCTGGAGGGAAAAAACCCCAAACATGCATTGGAAACCACCTTCTCAAAAACATTAATCTCCTTCCAAAGCATAAAACAGGAGGAAACCCTCTGCCTTTAAGTGGCTGGGAGCCAAACCCTCTCACAGAGCTGTTCTCTCACGTCTGGGTGACCCCGCTCACACAAAATGTTCATTGAGGGCAGAGCAGGGCCCAAGGCTGCAGAGCCGCTGTTGTGTCTGAGATATTCCAGGCACAGCTCCCTCCCCCACCATCCATCCATCCATCCATCCATCCATCCCATCTCTGCACCAGTTGGCTGTGCCTGAGCAGCTCAGCATCACCCCAGGTCCTGNAAAAAAAGGCAGAAAGCAAACCTCAGATGTCCTAGAAGAGCCAGAAGCAAAATGACTCCAGCTCCCTTGGTGAGGCTGATGCTATTTAAAGCAGCTGGAGCAGGGGAGGTTGTACAATGCCCATTCTGTTGAGGAGGGGGTCACGGGGGTGCTGGATTCGGCTTTGCTCTCTGGGATAAATCCTGCACAGACCCTTCCTCCCTTGCCTGATGCCAGTGGAGCCGTTGGGGTAAAAGACAGTGCAGGGTCTGTCTCAGAACTTGGAGGCTCAGTGAAGACATTCAGCCTCTGGGAGTGATCTGAAGCACGTGTACATCTATTTATATTCCAGGAATATAACATGAGACTTATTTATTTTTCCCATCCTGAAATTTCTCTGCTTATCCAAATTGAATGGATGGGTTCCCATTGTACCTGGTAGGATAACACAGATATTGGAAGACTGGGTATTGTGGAGATGGAAATGAAAAAAGCCGTTTTACTCACAGAGAGATGCCTGAATCACATCTGACCATATTTCTGTCCCAGCCTAGCACCTGCAGGGCTTCACTGTTTTAGGATATAGTTTTTGGTCTAAGTTTGTTTGAGAAGCATTTTAATAGGAATGGGACAATCTTTGGGTAACCTGGCAACAACTTTAGGACAAAATTTTGTGTTTGCAGAGCAAGCACACACCAGGTTGTGTAGCTGTATCCAGGTTCAGGATGGAGCTGGAGTTCCATCCCTGGAAGTGTTCAAGGCCAGTTTGGATGAGGCTTTGAACAACCTGATCCAGTGAAAAGGGTTCCTGTTCATGGCACAGGGTGGGACTGACTGGTCTTTAAGGTCCCTTTCAACCCAAACCATCCTATGATTCTATATTTAAAGAAATACTCAACACTAGGAAAGGCAAGACACCCAGATAGGACTGGAACCAAATGGCAAAGACAGAGTTTCCTCTGTTTCCGCCATGCAGCACTGGGAGCTGGTGTGGCTGAGGGAACATGTGGGTGACATTAGATCAGTAGGAACAACATTGCATTTCCCCGTTT
>VXBB01000388.1:0-30110 GCA_013399915.1 Illadopsis cleaveri | reverse complement strand
TATTTTACATTTTCTTTTACAAAAGTTGCCAAATTAGGTTCGAACTGAGTTTGACCTCCCTATTTCTTTTTCTACATGCCCTAGCAACCCCCTTAAATACTTCCTGAGACCTGTCCCTCCTTCCAATGATACATCCTCTTTTTATTCTTAAGTTCCTTCAAAACCTCGTTGCCCATCCAGGCTGGATGTTTGCCTTGTCGACTCATCTTTTGGCACACAGGGACAGTCTGTTCCTGTGCCCTCAAGATCTCTGTTTTGAAGCATGCTCATCTTTCCTGAACTCCTTTGTTTTCAAGGGCTGCTTCCCAAGGAACTCTCTGTATAAATCTCCTAAATAAACCAAAGTCTGCCCTCCAGAAGTTCAGTGTAAAAAGTCTTATTGATGTTCCTCCTGATTTCACCAAATATTGAGAACACTCTAATTTCATGATCACTGCCCCAAGCGGCTTCCAACCACCACATCTCCCACCAGCCCATCTCTATTTGCAAACAACAGGTCTAACATAGTCCCTCCCCTGGTGGGCTCCCTCACCAGCTGTGACAAAAAGTTGTCCTCCACACACTCTAAAAACTTCCTGGACTGCCTCTTTTCTGCTGTATAAAGTTCCCAGCAGATGTCTGGTAGGTTGAAGTTGCCTACAACAACAAAGGCTGATGATCCTGAAAAATTCTCCAGCTGCTTATAGAATAAGTTGTCCAACCCTTCTTTCTGACTGATGATAATACACTCCCAGTAGGGTGTCAGCCTTGCTGGCCTTCCCCTTAATTCTTACCCATAGGCATTCAACTTCATTGTCATTAGTTTCAATACCCATGGCATCAAAAGCTTCCCTAATATAAAGGGCCACCACCCCCTCTCTTCTCCCTTTCCTGTCTCTTCTGAAGAGCTTGTAGCCATCGAGTGCAGTGCTCCAGCTATGTGAGTAGTCCCACCAGGTTTCCGTGTTGCCATTTATATTCATTCAGAACTACATTCAATTTAACACAGCTTTTGTTTATATAGTGGGATACACAGGTCCCTCTACTCCAAGACGATGAGAACAGCCAGTCCGAAAAACAGCATTTTATTGCCTGAAGGAAGAGCATGGCAAGATTTGTGAGGCAGTGCTCAAGAACAGCCTCTTTTTGAACTGAAGATTTTGTAAAGGGTCTTCAGAAGACATGCTATAAATGCTTAAGTTTACTTTTTTTATTTGCTTATGCTGAACAAGGAGAAATTTCAGGCAAAAGTATTCTGACACATCAGAGATTAGATACGATTCCTCTAAAGGGTTACATTTCTTCCTGTTTCTACATGTTATATTGATGTGAGACTCCTTCCAAAGCCAAGGGATCATTTGACTTGAGGCATGATGATGTTTTTGTAGAGATGCTCGAAGTTATTACTATGATCAGCATTCACCACACTTGTAGAGAAATGAATTAACAAGAATTAATAACTCTTCACCTGAGTTTCCTTGCTGATGACTCTTCCTCTTTGCCCTGCTGCTTCTTCCTTCTCTATTTTCCTTTCTTGATCCCCAAACAAGGACCAGGCCTGTCTGCCTCAAACTGCAGCTTTTTACAATCACTTACATCCTCAGTCCTGGAATGACATCACAGAGAACTGAACCAGTTAGGATTATTAGTTTGGATGCTGTGCTGCTCTTCACTCACCCTACCTCTCAGCAGTTAACAATTTCAAGTGAGGTGTCTAGATAAAATGGTCTGCAAATCATCCACGGGATAATTAAAAGGGAAAAAAAAATTAGCACATATGACATTTCTGAAGACAGAATGAGTAATAACAAAATGAAACAAAACAAAAAACAATACCAGAACAGAATCAGGAGGACAGGTGCTCAGTCAGCTGCTCATGCAAAGAGAACAGTTGACAATACAAGTATGTGGGAATGGCAGCAGTGTTTGCTTCCCACAGTATTAATCAACAGGGCTTTAAAGCAAACAGAAAACTCCCTGAGACTGTCTGCTCGTTTGGGTACAGGCACACACACACCCCTACACAAATGCACACTCTCACACAGACACACACTGCTTTTACCAGGCCAACAATCCAAGTAACTAAATTCTACATCTGGACACTGCAAGTTTCCAGACACAAATTATTAAAACGTCAAACACTTTGTGAGTCTTTGAACAGTATAAATGGAAGAACAGACAGCATACTTGGTTAGAATATTGCCTATCTCATAGAATCCATGTGTATAATATTAAGGCACACAATTTTAAGATAAATTAATCCATTATTATAGATACTGCCAAGATTTTTATGTATTCTGCACACTGTCAAAAATACATTTTATTTCTTCATGATCAGTAAAGCTGGTTGCAGCAGATCTTAAGAAATTGTTAATTGCCTTCAATATTTCTGTATATATGTGGTTGTCCAAGCTAATGAATTAGTGTGACATTCAGCACCATGTGCAGCCTATGTGTGTTCTTACCAACATAAATAATTCCATAATTACTAAATCAACAGTTTTTAGTAAGCTGTTTGTCCACTTTAGGCCTGAAGAGTGAGGAGGTTATGGACTTCTAGTATTTGATGAAAGAGAAAGCAGATGAAACAAATACCCTGCAACATACAGATTTGACTACCAGATCCAGTATCACTGTAATTATTGCTGTAAGGGTCACTAGTAAGGGTCAGAAGTACCTGTTACATACACTATCAAAACCCTAATATTAAAAATTTAATATCCTGCAGTAAAAACATATCTACATAGACATCTTGAACTAAGTCATAAAAGAGTAACTGATATCCTGTTCTTATTCTTATATTCAAGTAAAGAAGAAAAAGGGCCTTTATTTCATATAAATTGTTTAGTGCCTTAAAAAAAACCTGCATATACAATTGAAGTAAACAATGTTACTGATTTTTGGCTACAGAGAGGTCAGCGTTGGCCCCATCTGTTTGTAGTCTTTAAATTATTTATTTAGAGCAGTCCTTAGTAATTTTTATTTATGTACAATTAAAGCTACAGCTGCTACTCAGGCCAGTTTGATTCAAATGAGTATTTTAACCACAACGGCATAAAAAGTCTCAGATTGCTGCTTTAAGACTAAGGTTTATTCTCCAGGTCAGACCGGATCACTTAATCAGATACACTCACCTATACAGTTTTTACTTGACATTCCAAAAGTAAACCATGCATTGGTTGCATGAACAAACCTCTCTGGAATTCATGCCAAATATCTGATATGTTCAAACACAATCTGCATGGCAGAGATTTAAAGAAAAAAAAATTTAAAAAGGGACAGGTTAAGAGGACATAACCTCAAGTAGCGCCAAGGGAGGTTCTTCCCTGAAAGAGCGATTAGACTTTGTAATGAGCTGCCCAGGGAAGTGGTGGAGCCAGCGTCCCTGGAGGTGTTAACCAATAAATGGATGTGGCACTCAGTGCCATGGTCTGGTTGACAGGGTGGTGTTGCGTCACAGGTTGGACTCCATGATCTCGGAGGTCTTTTTCAACGTGATTTCGTGACCCCTTCCCTTCAACTTGTGGGGTTTTTTACTGTTTAACAGCGATGCTGCCTGGAGTCCTCATAGTGTGGGTCCCAGCGTTGAAACCCTCACGCTTGCTGCCGTCCCCAGGCGGATGCACACGGCAGGAGCAAACACAGGCAAGCGCTGTCTTACCGCTGAACGCAACACTACGCACGGCCTACCCGCACCTCCACACACACAAACCCGACCCTTCCTGGCGCGGGCGGGGCCAGGGGGGCGCAGGCGCGGGAAGTAGGGAAGGGAAGGGAGGGCGCGGGCAGTACGAGGGGAGGTGCGGGCAGTGTGGGAGAAGGCGCGGGCGCCGTCGCGCTGTGCGAGCGTCACGAGCAGGGGGCGGAGGCGGCGTGGCCGCGCTGCGGGAACGGCGGCGGGGGAGCAGGAGCCGGCGCCCCGTGCCCTCGGGCAGGTGGGTGGCGGGCAGGAGCCCGAACCAGGCCGGTCGGGCTGAGGCGGAGCATCGGCGCCGGGTGGGGGAGAGCCAGGGAGGCCATCTGTCCATTGTGGGCGGGAGAGCCCATTCCCGAGCCGTGGAAGGGGGAGGCGGGCACCGGCGGGAGTGAGTCAGGCCATCCTTGGCTCTTGGGGTAACCCGTCCCGACTGCTGTCACTGCGCTTAATTAATACTGCCATTGAGTTACTAATTCACCGCAGCGTTGCTGCTCGGGGACCTACAGGTCCAGGGCGTAGCAACGACCCGGTCTCCTGTGGAAGTGTGACTGACTTGTGCTTCACGTTTCCTGCAGGATTAGCATTCCCATCCCTCGGCTCCGCCTGGCCGGGTCAGAGCTCTTCGCCACTGCACTTACAGCCTGGTACCTTGATGGAAACAGATGTTGATGGTGGTCCGAGGTGACGTATGACCAAGGAGCAGGCCTCCTGTTTTAGTTTTGTCACAGCTGCAGCCAACTTTGCCTGGCCTTGTCTCTGGGATTTAAATTGCCTCTCCACAGACAATCAGTTTTTCTTGAGTTAGAGCCTAAACTGCGTTCTTCGAAGGCTTCAGCTTTTAATGACTACAAATGTTTGATTCTTAAGTGTAGTCTGACATACCTTGTCAGGAGGAAGTTCGGTTGGGAAAATGGATGTATGACTCTAATTATATATATTATTTTTACTAGAATAGAAATTACAAGAAATTACTACTATTTCTACTAATAGAAATGACTAGAATCTGAAAAAAAGGATTGATCACAACCCTTGGTATTTCAAGCTGAAAGTTTCAGTCAGAACGATATAAACTGCATAATACATTTTAAACAACACATATGCCATGTTCAGCTTGTGCTTTGCAACAGTTGCCATATTTATGAAGTCTCTAACGGAGTGAATTCCAAGCTCTTCTTTTAAGAGAGTATGTTTATCTTACATTGTGCCTGTTTTACAGATATTTGTGGGGGTTAAAAGATTTGAACTCCAGCTGAATAAAACAAGGGCTGAAAATTGAAGGATGGCAGCAAATCCTTCAGGACAAGGTAGGTTTTAATCTAAGTATTCAAGGGAAAAGACTATGGAAAATATCAGTGAAGTCACCGTAAACTGTATTTTTATGGAAAGATGAAGAAAGGAAAGAAAGGTAGAGCTGAAGGCAGCAGAATGGCAGCAATTCTTCTGAGACAAGGTACACACACATTTAATGATTGAAAAAGACCTCTAATGGCTGGGAAGCTCTGAATTACTGAGCATAACGTTGTACTTGGGGTTAGGAAGTACCTACTATGCCTGTGGTACAGTGATCATTTCCTGAAGCTTATTTCAGACACTTACTTGGCATTGAACATGACTTGCAGCTGTTGCATTCAACATCAGAGAACAGCCAAAAGTCAAATACATTCCATGTCATGTTGGGAACAGCAAGACCCCAACAATAAGTATCTGTCACAGGCAGCAAGTGGCCAGGCCTAGGAGAAAAAGCCAGTTAAAGCCATAATGTTGACTGCAATAAAATGTTCCTTTGTACTAGGGTGCATCTCAATTGCATCCTTAAAGTAATAAAAATCTCAGAAATGGACCATCTATCCAGGCGATGCCTGTGCTTTAGAGGAGGCTGAGGGTCTGGGGGTGTCACCAATAAATTTGAAGGAGGATCTTAAATCGCCCTCTAGAGGTGTTTTTTGGAAACCTTAGGGGAACTCCGAGGCTTTTGTTATATGAAAGTGCTGGGGAAAAAGCTTCTCAGATATGGCTCTTCCCATACTTGGTTGTGAGAAGTGAATTCTGAGTTCAGTTTCCCAGCTAGTGGGGACTTTCTGCAGACATCTGTTTGTGTCTACTTCAAGCAGTCCTGCAAACCTGGATGTTGCTGGATGATACTTCAGCTGGTATCATATAACTCATGTGGGTCCAAACCACAGATTTTATTTGCTGCTTGATGAAAAGGAGGTAGTTTCTTGAATGCTTAGTGAAATTTTGTGAGGTGTTGACAGAGGAGTACTGCAGATTGCAGTGCTGTCTGTTTGCAGATTTTAACTCTGCGAAGGTTTTTTGGTACATAGTGGTAAATCTTGATTTTATTCTGTGAATACCAAATCAGCATCATTGCAAGGAATAGAACATTGTCATAGAGAGTTAAAAGCTGCTTTTTCATAAATACGTTCGTTTACTGAGGGATGAGATTTTAGTGCCAGAATACCTTTGCTTCCCTCCTGACTCCAGAGTTTTATAATTTAATAGAGCCTTAATCTCCTGTATTTGAGATGTGCTTTACAGAGTCATTAAAGGAACCTTGCAGTTGTGTGAAAATCGTTTGCACTAAGTAGACAAGGAACACTATCAAGTTTAATTACCAAATAAGCCTATAAATAGTACAACTAGGAAAATTAGAAGGGAACAAGTAAATATAAACAACAGTTCAAGGCTTCTCTCTTGGCTAGATGCAGCCTAGTGCAAAAGGACTGTGATAAACCCTGCATTTTAAGCTTGCCTCATGGCACATGTATTAGTATTGTTCAACCAGTACTTCACTGGGACAAAAGGAATAGAAGTTTACTGAAATGCTCACTGGAAAGGTTGTGAATGGTTCCACTTACTCAGGCAGAGCTGTAAGGATGAATTAAACACTAGCCTTCTACACAGGTGGAATTACTACTTTTCCTTTGATTGGTATCACATATTTTCTTAGGAGTAAATTCGCGTTTTCCATTGATTAGACTTGAACTATAAAAGTTAAGATTTTGTGGACCAAAGTTTTATTCATTGGCCTCTTAGAAAAGCACTCTTGATGGTGAGCTGCATATGAGTGCAGAAAAAACCAAGAATTGAATGGAAAACCTTATTTCAGTTCATTAGTACCACATGGAACTGATGGCACGAGACTGACTGTGGCGTTTAAAAGCAATGGAAGATCTTCCTGCATGCTGTGCATTGTCCACCAGATGAGCTCATTGAGTGATACATTTTGAGGAGTGGAAATCAGCTTCTGAATTACAGCAAGTACTTCCAGGCACTCAGGAATACACTTTTCCTACCACAGTACTTCACACACAGTAGTTATGCAATGTGCATTCATCAGGCTGCTCTTGTGTAGTGCCTTTGCTTGTGTGCAGCATGGCTAGAGCATACATTGTGTGTAACTGAATTAACTATTCTGTATGTGAGTCCTCCTAGAGGAATCCCTCTGACATGAGAGAAATGTAACTGCTCAGGACAGTTAGAATTCTCCTTTTGGTCCCCAGAGGTGGAAAAAATACAGATTCTGCTTCAGGCAGGGCTGAACTGTCAGAAAGTCAGAGTTCTGGTATGTTGGAAGAAGAAGCTCTTGAAATATGAACAGAATTCTAAGTTTCAGGCTGTAGCAATTCTAGTCTCTTTATATCCTGAAAGTTGTTTATGCTTTTGGCCTAAAGGTGTGTGGAGGCATTCACATAGCACAGTCTAAGCAGCTAGATTTGACACTTTGTTCACCGAATCTGGAAAGGAAGATTGTGCTGTTCTGCACTGAATTACATCGTTATCTGAGCATTTTGCTGTTCCCCATCTGAGTCTGATCTGTGTGTAAGCATAGTACTTGGGAACTTTGCAGCCATAAAGCTGTCAATTACTTATATTCAGCTATGTATGTAGCAGTTTTCTGGAGGCACAGACAAAATACTATTGTATTTTTAAGTAATTCAACTTAACTTACTGAATAACCAGTACACCTTTTGTTTCATTGTCACACAAATTATATGAAAGCATATCCAGATGTAAACTGTTACTGAGAATATTGGCATGCAGCAGACTATTAGATGTTGTTTTGAGATGCCAGTCATCATAAGTAGAAGAGGACATCAAAATTTAATTACTCCATTTTTTCGCAAGTGATATGTGTTTAATAAGGTCTTTAGATTCTGCCTTTTAAGGGGGTGCTGCCTCACTTGATGAATACTGCCATTTGTAGAAACATGCACTTCAGTAAAGAAATTGCTTTAAATCCTTTCTGAATTGAGCAGGCAGGACAAAATGCAGTGCATGTCAATGCTCAGATCTTTGAGCTGTCATACAGCTTTGAAAACATTTTCTGAGTAAAAGTGTCTTGGACACAAAGTAATGGAGGGCTGTTTAGTGCCATTACACAACTATGGACAAATGATAAATAGTACATCTTGGAAAAAACTTAAATGTGCTGTGAATTTGAAGCAACAAATCAAGGAAACAGATCAAGGAAAAGATAATGAAAAGCAAAAAATTAAAAATAGATAAAGGTAATGCTGTTGCTTGCCATGTAGGATTAGTTAAAAGAACTAACTGACATAGGTAACAGAGAGGGTGGTGGGTAAAATGTTGAGATTAGGTTAAAGAGAGAGGCTTGCTGTGAGCTCTTAAAGCTGCCAGTATCATTCAGCAAGATTTCAGCTTTCTCTGGCTTTCTGCTTTTCATGTGCAGAAAATACGTGCAAATCATCTTTCCAGTCCTGTGCAGATACAATGCTTGATGTCAGAAATAGAGGTGTCAGAAAGGTTTAAATTTCAGATGTCTTGAATCTGCTACATTAGATAGTAATCTGAGGATCTAGGTGCTCAGTTTGACATCTGACACTGCCATTAATCTGTTTAGCTGCCTTGAACAGGTCATTTTGTGTCAGGACTCATGTCAGCAAAGCTGAGAAAAATACTAATAAACTGCAATATTCAAACTGTTCAAACTCAAAATATTAGTGCAACTCAGCCCAGTGAAGGCAAGTCTAAATTTAAAGCTCTATTAGGAAGTTCCTGTGTTTGAAAATCTGCACTCGCTTTCACAGATGAGAATCTGATCTGTAATAAGGATGGCTTTTGATTTTCGCATATCCACATTTTTACTACTAGAAAGCAGAACAGACAAATCTGCAGATGAAAAATTACTCTTATTTATAATTGAAGCGGGAAACTTCTGTAGAAGTTTCAAGCTGGACTTTATGAAAGCATTTTGGGTTCCACGACAGGGAAGAATCTAAATTAAATTCTTACTTAGGTATTGCCAGATATAGTTACTAATTTTTAAGGGTGTCAGAATTTCTCTGTAAAATGGATATCTCATGTTCCACCCCCTCCATTGTTAACCTTTAAATGAGCAGGCTTTACTTTGCGTGTCGACGAAGTTTACCTGCAGGAACATCACATTGCTCAGCTGAGGAGTAGTAACATGTACATGTTGAATGTGCTCCTCGATTTTCTTAAACAGACTTTTTTCTCTTTACCAATAACAAACTCTCTTAAACATTTTTCTCAGCACAGCAGAATCAAAACACAGCACAGAAGTGCTGATGGTCACTGTCTGAACTCTAGTGAAAAATGCTACTTTAAAACAACCAAGAAACATTCAAACAAAAAACCACACCACAAAGATCTTAGTAGAGGTATAAGAGAAGAAAAAATACTTGGCTTTCTTCTGAATACCTCTAGAGTTTCTTCCACAAGGTACTGTAACAAGATTTAAAATAGAAGACAGAATCTTCTCTAGTTTCTGATCACAGTTTAAAAACAGCATTTAAAATGTATCAGGCTTTTCTGAATCATACCATCTGCCTTATGATAAATTTAAGCATATTTAATCTTTATTTTTTAAGATCACAAACATATATTAAAAAATGGTCTCTTTTTTCTTCCATTAATCATATCTTCTGAATTCCAAGGATGCATTTAAATTTATGCAATTCAGGATAAGCAAGGAGTATTAGAAGGGTGCTGAGTAATATGTCAAGTATAGAGGTTTTTGGATTAAAATTTTGTAGAATGAGCATACAAACATGGTTGTTTTAGATCAGACCCTCTAGAAGATGATTCAGTCATCTTATCCACACGTTGTCTAGTGCAGCTCAGAAATATTAAATCCTAGCTAGTTGGCAAGATTTCTCAGCCTTTGTATGTCAGCTGTGTTTTAAGGTTTCAGATTCGTTGCAAGTGCAAAGTCTTCAAAAAAAAAAGAGATAGTGTACAATACCTGAAGAGCAGAGAAGCATCAGAGGCCTGAATCAATACTCCCATCAAACAGAATTAAAGTGGAGCTAATGCCACATAGGAAAGAGAGATTAGTGGACAGAAAAATACCAATTAATTAAATGTAACTGAAAATCTCATTAGCAAATGTCAAAAATTTTGTGGGTGATCTTACACAAAACCATAGTACAATATAATCAAAAGACTGTGCTCCTTTTGAAAACTCTTGAGACACTGAAGTTTATGGGTGTGTACATCAGGCATGGTAGAAGAAAAAGATGAGACTGTGATAGCAAGGCAGTACAGATTTTTGTGCAAGTTGTTATTTGGAGTTGAAGGTTTTTCTCTGGTAATTGTCTCCTTCATTAAGCCATGGAGATGAAAGGAATACTGGATTATGTAATTGAGCATCAGCAGAAGGTCTATCAGAGAGGATGAACTTTGAGTGCAGCTACTGAAAATAAATCATTTTACCTTGATATGCTAATACTCTCCTTAAGAGTTACCATGTGTGACCTTCCTAATGGCTTATGGGCTACCCTGTTTTAGTACTGTCACTAAGACAGTTTACAGGGCAGGAGCACAGCACACAGCAGTTTTCAGTGGGAATCTTGGACTTTTTGTGTGGAGAAAATAAAGGAGAACTTGACTTTTACGGATTTTTTTTTTTTTTAATGATGTTGTCGTAGCTTGTTGTTTATAGAACAGCCACAAATCAGAGATCCAGAAAGTGTGTATATCTGGCATGAGGAGTGTCCTGAGTTGGCACAGAGGTGTCTTAAGAGTCAGCTCCGGAGCTGTTGTCTTCAGNTCTTCCTTTTTTTTTTTTTTTTTTTTTTTTTTTTTTTTTTTTTTTTTTTTTTTTTTTTTTTTTTTGGAAGGTAGCTATTTGATCATAACCCTTGATTGTAGCTCCAGAGCAGGCTTGGGAAGGAGTAGGAGCTAGCTTGAGTTAAAAGCCTCTCTTTTAAAATGTATTGATATGCATCATAGCTTATGGAAGCTATTGCATGCTGAGAAATGAAGCCTATTTAATAATAGTCTTTTCAAATGGGTACAAAGCTTTGAAGATCAGTGTATTCATCTTAGAGTAATTTTCTACAGGGACTTCTAATTCCACAGGATTAGAATTGGGCCACAGAAGTCAAATAAATATCTCTAATATTTTTCTGTCATTTTCACCAGGTTTCCAGAATAAAAATAGGGTTGCAATCCTGGCAGAACTAGACAAGGAGAAGAGAAAGTTACTTATGCAAAACCAGTCTTCCACAAATCACCCTGGAGCCAGGTATTTTATGTTCTTAGACATGTTTGGACATCACTGATTACATCAAGGAACAAAGCCAAACAGCTAGTGAGCTGTAAATTTATATAAATACTTAACAGAAGTGTTTTCTGACCATCCTTAATAACAAGGCAGAGGGACATTGCTTTTTAGGAACATATTAGTATTTAAAATTCTTTACATAGCATGAATTTTGGCTTATATAATTTCCATTTGAGAATGAGAGAAGCAGATATGCTTATTCAAGTGTACTAAAGTCTACCATAAAGCAAACTCAGGAAGCAGATACTGGGAGAACATTTAGTTATTAAGCTGAAATGTTCTGGGGAATGGAAGTAGCAGGCCTTTAGGTTCAGGATTCTGTGTGCTTAGAGAAGAACAGTTAGCGCAGGGGTGAGTTATTCTTGAAACTCCCTATGTGCAAGACGAAGCCAGTTACAGCATATAATCCTGTAAAAGATGCTGTGTTGTAGGGATGATTCTACACCATCAAGTGTAATAATCTCATCTGAGTTGAAGGGCTGTTACTGGGATTTCTCCCATACAAGACAAGGAGATCAGATTTTTGTCATAAATCAGTAACTAGAAAATCACACAGTAATTTATGTGGAGAAATTGAGATCCTTAAACTTTGGGCTTAGTGTGAATGCAGTGCCACATTCTAGACACAGTATAACCCGCAACACCTCTACAAGAGTCAAATACTCTGACTACAGTCTGAGTGCTGCCCGTGTCTTTTTTTTCAAAGAGATTCCACGGCACTTTTAATTCCTTCATAATGTCAAAAAACATGCAGAATACTTGAAATTGCCTGATGTAGACTTCTGAGTGAGGTAAGAAGTTATTATTAATAACTGTATGTAGTTATTATTTGAGCAAAATTGTTGGAAAGAAAATCAGAATGTCATACTGTTACATACAACTCCTGACTCCTGGCAGCAGTGTTTCTGTGCTTCATTATAAGTCTGACAGAGCTTCAGGGAATGCTTTGTGCTCTCTTTTTTTCTTTAAGGAAATGTAACTGTGTATTCTAGAGAGCATAGAATTTTCTAGTTTTGAAAGTGGGCGTGGGTGGAACCTACAATGTAGCAATCAGACTCTCTGCTTTGACATGGTGGGCTGATGTGTGATTTTTGAGAAGCTGACAGTTTTTTGATGTTATGCCAAAGGTCTTGGACCACAGAGTTGTCAGATTTGAGACCATAAAAATTGTGCAAACTTGACCGAAAGAGCTTGATGCACAGTAGTGGTAGGGACAGCATAAGGGTGATTGAGTTAATTGATTTCCGGCCTTGGCATGTGAAAATCCTGTATCCAAGATCAGAAGACCTCTTTTGAAAAATGTCAGCTTACGGTGGAGCCTTAAGCATATCTACAGCAATCATATTAAAAAGTTAGTGGGTACAGATTAAATGCAAATTAAATACCTCCAAAATCACTGAAAATATTGTATTTTAAATAAACTGAGTAGTACTCTTCTTCAGCAGTGAAACTTACCTTAATACTTACCATAAGCAAAAATTTTTCTGAATTGTTAAGCTTTTGTTACACATTTAGGCATAGATTTGGCTGCAGATCTTTTCATGAGCATGGCTGCTTCTCAAAAACTGATTTACTAAATCAGCTGTTGACATTGAAACTGCTGGTAAAATTCAGTTGATGAATTTGCTTGGAATCCTTGTTATTTGTACTTCTGTCTCTGTGATGGGTAAGAGCAGGGTTTTCAGCAGCAGCCTCCAGTGACAATTTCAGAGGGAGGTGAGAATTGTCTTGCAATACAGTTCTAATGGCAGCGCTCACCTGATTTTCATGTTACTTACATAGAGTTGAGGGTGCTTTATATGTCTTCTTTTTGGTTTAAGAAGGCAGACAAGTCCTAAGGTATAAAAGACAAGAAAAATCATCAGTAAATTTTAATTTGAAACCTTATGCTGCACTGAGATAGATAAGCTAAATCAGTTTGAGGTACTCCAAGCTGTTATCAAGGGATCATTATTTCAGTTAACATCAATAGGAAGCTCCTTTATCACAGGTAGTGAACTGCTTCCCCCCCACCAAAGACCAGTTCTTACACTGAAGTCTGCAGAGCTCTTATTAGTGCTTCTGTTTGTCACAGTTGTTTAGAACAGTCACTCGGTGACTGAGTAGTGGTGAAACACAAAGCTGCTTTAGAAATTCCTTGCATTGTCTAACACTGCGCCCCAGTGGTTTCATTGACTTCAGTGGGACTCAACCCTCAACCCATGGGCAAAATGCACAATAGGCTTCAGGTTTAGTTTGGCAGGAATTGTTTATGGTGGCTTAAATGATACAGCTGTGGTCACTCCATCTGCCCTTTTTTCTCGTATATTTACAAGTAGTAATTCCAAACAGTAGCTGACAATTGTCAAGCCATGAGTGAAATGAGAGCTCAGGAAGTCCTGGTATCCATGGCTAGAATGGCAAGAACACATGTTTTGGCTGTGGTCTGTGTCATAGCATCTTGTTCTTTCTTGCAGCATTGCACTTGCAAGATCACCTCTGAATAAGGATTTCCGTGATCATGCTGAGCAACAGCACATTGCAGCACAGCAGAAAGCTGCACTGCAGGTGAGCTGATACTGTCAGAGTTTAGCTTGGCTCTGTTTTAGATGTGCATCCCTTCAGAGAGCAGCCCTGCTCCTAGAGATTTTGAAAAGCCCATTTTAGGGATTAGGTATCTCACATTTCTGTATTTGTCATCAGTGAAGTCTCTTTTGTTATGATGAAGCATGTCCTTGGGCATGGAGAGCTCCACCCAGCCCCACAGCCATCTCTTTGTGTTTCTGTTGAACTCCCTGAGCTCAGATAGCTTCCCTTGGCGTGCTGGCCCTGCAGGCAGTTCAGTGTGCCAGTTAGCCTTGATCACTGCAAGGGCACATTGCAGGCTCAGGCTAAATTTGAGATTCACCAGTGGTGGAGGGAGAGAATATGCAGAACATCTAACTTGCTGGTGTCCAGCCTTTGAACTGGGAAAGGGTATGTAGAATTTCACAAAGGTGTTCCTGAGCCATACGGCAGCTGCCTCCTCTGGTGAACAAGCACATATCTATATCACATGAGCAGAATCCTGGTGTCCCATGTTTGGGAGTGTGTCTGGTGGCACTCCATGTAGCAGCTGTCATAAATCAAGACTTGCCAGCTGATTATGGAAGGGAGGGGAAGTGGAAACATGGCATCTAGGCAAAGAAGAGGAATCAGGAGTTGATTTCCCCTACCTCCATGGGGTTGGCTGGAAAGAGCAGCAGAGAATGTCCAAGTTAATAATCTTGATGGGCCCTGTTCTGATGTGGCTGATCTAAAATGCTGGGTTTGAATTTGACTATCAGAATTAAGGAGCAAACTGGGAGAAATAAATAATTAATGTTGCAGAAACCAGGAAATCTTAAATTATGTCAGTGCTGCATGGAGTTATGCTTTAACAAATGCTTTTCTCTTTCCAGCATGCACATGCACACTCCTCAGGATACTTCATAACTCAAGACTCTGCATTTGGAAATCTTATTCTTCCTGTCTTGCCTCGACTTGAGGCAGAATAAGGAATGTTGTTTGTCTCAGAAATTCAAGATCTGATTTTTGTCCATAGCAGGAGCTATCTGACCTTTTAATTTCTTTATGTATCTTAAAACCTACTTTTTTCTGGGTTTTTGCAAATGCCATTCAAGAGTGTGAACTCTAGTCATGGGGAAATAGTGTTGAAAATTTTTAATCCTGTATTTCTGTTCCTCTGTTGGGTCAAAGTCAAATGCAACACTTTTCTTGGAGTTTGCAGTGCACGGGGTTTTCTCTTCCCTGTTTCAGTGCTTCCTTTAAATAAATGTCCAAACCAGAGTCACCAAGAGATGCACAATCTGTCAGCATTTGTGTTTCTTTTTATTATGTACAGATATGATTTTTATAATGAATAATGAAAATCATTTCTGTCCATCAAAACAGACACGAGTTTGTCAAATGCATCAACCAGTCTTCCTCCCCCACCATCTCCTATGCAGGAACATTTCTAGTGTACTGTTTGGCATTGTAGCACCATCTTGTCTCAAGTCCTTAGTTACAGTGTGCCTGCCTCTTACCTTGTTTTGTGAAATACAAAAATGCATTAAAGTGGGAAAAAAGCAGACGTTTCTAACAGTCTTTTTACAGACAAAAAGTCAAAAGTTCTCCAGACATTTCAAATGGAAAATGTTCTGCAAAAACAATTCTATTTAAAAGGTCAAATTTTTCTAGTCATGCCTTTTTCAAGACTCAGTGTGTTTTATTTTTGTTCACTTTTTTTCCTTGGTGTTTTTTATCTGTGGTAAACAATTCCAGCTTCCTGCTGAAAGAAAATCTGTTGATCTTAAGGTAAATTATTTTGGAACTTTGATTGTGCTACCAGGATAAAGTAACTTAGAGTGAAAAATTGTCCTTACATAGACTTTCTTGTATTTCCACAGCTTTGCTTATACAGTTATGCTACCACATTGATTGCTTTGCCTGTGGAGGCAAGTCTGAGAAAAGAGAAAAGAACAGGGAAATTTATGTGAGAACAATAAATCAGAAAGTGTCTGTTAAACTGCTGCCCCTTTGAAGCAGGGGCAAAGACATCTAGGGTATTCTGTTTCTCTATGCAGGGAATTGCCTGAACCCAGTAGGCACTACTGAACTATCTGTTCATATTTCACTGTTAATATTTGCAGTAATCATGAATACAGAACAATGACCAAGAGATGGATGCAGGTATGAGGAAAATGCCACTGATTTCATATACCTCAGCTGAGTATAGACCTTTGCAGAAACTAGAGCATACAGAAACATTTTCAGGAAGGAGAATCTTCAGGACCCAGCCTCATAGAGCTTAAAGATGTGCAATTTTAACAAGAACTATTCGTACCATATGCTTTTTTTTCTGGGTTCTGATGTGATGAGTCACGGGAATGATGATGGTTTTTGTGGGCAGTGGAGAAAGAAATCACTTCTATTTTCAGTAGTTGGCTCTGTGTAGCTTTTTCTTTCTAATTACCAAGAGTGCATATGAAATTGCCATATGAAATTGTCCTGACTATTCATTATTCTGCAGTGTGAGCTGCATATCTTAGATGCTTTGAAGAAAAAGATCAAATAGTGTAGAAGAGGCAGCTATGAATCTTTCCAACCTGGAAACATACAAAGGCAAAAAGTGTTAAAGCAGACGCAGCAGAGAGCATGGATTTTATATTTCAGTTGAATTTAACATTAAACGAGCTCTGTGCTAAAAATTTGAACTACAGAATCTGTCAGTGTCCTTGTACAGACTGGAAAGGATCCAGGCAATGCAACAGTAATCATCCTTCTCCCTTGGAAAGTTATAGTTGCTGAAGGAGTTAACACTTGTTGGCTGTGTTGTTTTCACCTTAGGTATTGAAAGATCCGCTTTTGGAAATTCAGGGCCTGAGCACAAGAATGAAGGTATTCAAATGGGATGGGGGGAACAAATGCAGCTGTTGTGATGTTTTTAAGTTAAAATGTCTCAAATTATTCCTTGCAGTTGTCTTGGTGATATATGTAGATAGGATTAACTGTCAAATTCACTAATTACATATATGGAAGCATCTATCTTAAAAATGACAGACTAGAATAATTACTGTCATATGCATCAGTTTGTCTTGCCACTCTTTCTTTCCTACTATGAATCAGTATTGGACACATTAATCTATATGTATACAGTGACTTCAGCAAAATCCTTTCTCCTCTTGGAATCACATGTTCAAATTCAAATCATTACTAGTTAGAATACATGTGAACCAGGAATTGTCTGGGATGTCTGGCTTCTGTCAATAACCACTAAGTTCATCACATGAAAACTGAAGGCTTGTAATATAGTGCTGACCTATATACCTCAACACACATGACTCAAGTAATTTTATTTCATTTGCTACAATAGAAATTGGCCTTTACACTTGGTACAGGTTGGTGTAGAGTGTGTCAGGGCTGAATGGTGGGGTGGAAGCAGCTCATAGACTGGGTTAACGTGAAATCAGATTTTCTAAGTGATGGCAGAGTTGTAATCTTTCAAGAACAGATGAGGTAAAGGGGTCAAAGACGTACTGAAGCACTAAAATAACTGAACCACAGCTTGTATCTTAGTTCTGTCAACTTTTTCTTCCACTAGACAAGCTTTCTCTTCACATCTTTGTTTTCCAAAGTCACCCACCATTTCCCCACCACTATATGCTCT
Organism: Illadopsis cleaveri; assembly: GCA_013399915.1. NCBI lineage: Eukaryota > Metazoa > Chordata > Aves > Passeriformes > Timaliidae > Illadopsis > Illadopsis cleaveri. The sequence goes on along the minus strand of VXBB01000388.1, from coordinate 12,713 downwards.
GGAAAATGCTGTGGTTTAACCCAAGAAGCTTGGCCTGTAAAACTACATGTGACATCCTACCATATGTGCTCTTACTCTCCCTTTTTTCCTTAGTATTTTCATTCTGCTGAGCTCCTAGAAGCACTGATACAAAACTGATCAATAGTACCTGATGTTGTATTGGACTTTATATCAGAACACAAAATACTCCATGAAATGTGATAGTCGAAAGAAATTACACCCCCTGGCGTGGCTCGCCTAGATCTTCCTAATTGCTTTGATGTGCTCAATCAGTTAAAATTGATAAATGCTGCTTTTTCCTTCATGTGTTTTCAGCAGTGGACAAGCCAGCTGTAATTTTCTAGTCCTGTGGACACAGCTGGGTAGCACTGTTCACGACAAGGATCCCTGTCTGAGATTCTCCCTTGGGATTACTCTAGGCTTTTTTTAAGTCACCTTTGTAACTTAAAGGCCAAAGGTCACCTAGCATCTTGCTGCACAGCAGAGAAGTTAGTGCCCTAACTTCTCTGCTTCAAGGCTTGAAGTGTTCTAACTTCAAGGCATGGAACCTAACTTCAAGGGTCCAAGGCTTGAAGAACTGCATGAAGAGGCTGGGCTTTTCCCATCCTCTGTAGACAAGAGGAAAGTGACAATTATCAACCAGTTTACTGGAGACATGAGCTTGAACTGATGAAAGGAAATGCAGACAATGGCATCTTAAAGAGTGCACAGTTTTTTATGGCTTCTCTTACAGAATCTGCAGTGTTGTAGGGGTAGAGCACAAGGGCTGAAGGAGGGAATGAGCCTAAAACAATGTGGTATGCAGTCACAGACATGAGCAGGCAGTGACTGTCTCAGATAGTCACTGAGTGACTATCTCATTGCATCCTCTTAAGCCTTGTGGTGGCTAGTTCATTCAAAATCAGGAGAACAGCTGAGAAAGCAACTAGGTGATTGCTGTTGATCAAATTTATAGCAGTGACAATTCTTCCTGACAAACCAGCTCAAATAGCAAGCCGTTTTGAAGGACAGTCAATCAGTCCTGCTGAAACTGAAGCTGATTCCCATGTTTTGGGGAACATACGGTAACCAAAAAGACATGAATCCTAAGGGAAAAGTTAGTAGAAGGCAGCTGATCTGCCGAGTGGTCTGTGTGCACAGACACGTCTGAAGGAGGAGGTAGAGAATGAGAGAAGGATTGTCTGACATCCATCTGGAAAAGTCCACCTGTCCAGAGCTTTGTGTGCCTGATTTGTGTTTTGCTAACACACTGGGAAAATACTATAGCACCTGCCAGCAACACCCTTATGTCCGGAAAGCCTGGTAATCAGTGTGTTCTGATACACTTTTGAAGGGCTAAAATATGGAGCTTTCTGTAGTGAAAACTAGTCAGTGAAGTAATTTTCACATGCTGTTAGGTTAATAGCTTGCTCAGTGAGTTTCTGCATTTGTTGGAAGCACAGAGCTTGCCCCAGGCATTTTATAACAGGACAACACTGTCCTGTTTCCTAGTTCTTGCTCTTCATAGAAGGAACCAAATGATACGTGTTTCTGGGGAAACGACCTTTACATTGCTTCCTTGAACACAGGTTTTTTAGAAAGAAAAGTTAATGTATTAAATAGAGAAAACCTGATTATTTCAGTGAGAAACTATGAAAAATTATGTGAAACTACTGGTGAGAAAATTACTTTCCTCCTCTCTTCCATTCTGCCACGTTCATTCAGGCATTGAATTACGAAAGGTGGTAACATAGTGATGGTAACAGTCTGTTCCCATTAAGGCCTCTAATCTGGATACTTTGGTATCGGTGGGTGCTTTTTTTTTCATGAAGATTTTGTAGATAGGGTCTGAAAGTTGTTCAAAATCTACCTAGGAAGTACAAATCACAAGCTTACGTGCCACCTTCACTATATGTGTACACTGCACATATTAGCATATGTGTATAACTGGTTGGTGGTGCAAAAGCTTCAGTAGGAAAAGATGTCTCATTGTAAAAAATATGTGTAGATTTACAGATATTTTTACATCTTCACAGGCTTTTTCAGTGTGTTACTTGAATGCTCACATGAAGCAAAGTTATTGTTACCTTCATTTTTGCAGATGGAGAAAAATGCTAAGGGGTTTCAATGCCTGTAGGTACATAGAAAGGCAGTGGAATTGTCAGGATTAGCTCCTGCTTAGTCAGCTAGCATGAGGCATCATCTGGAGACTATTGCACTGCATTCCACACCAGCAGCTGGCTCATCACCCCTTGCTAGAAGGCACAGAGCTCTTTGGTTTCTGGTTTGTCTTTGCTCTCATTAATAGCTAGTGCTTTAGCTTTGGTTTGGTTTTCTTTTTCAGATGGTGAAGACAGCAAAGTAAGTCAGAGTTTGGGCCTTTTATGTTTAAAATTTTGAGTAGGAGAGATAGAAACCAAAAGAGAGCAATGTTATACTCCATGTTTGGAAAGAGCTTTCTTTCCTGTGCTTTGTTCTTTGCAACAGTGACCAGATAAAGTTGCCCGTTATGCTGGGGTTTAATTATCACTGCATGGCATAAGTAGAGGTATGTTAGAACATCTCTCCACCTGAATGATTGTAGATAATTTTTATCTGTCAGTCAGTGGCCACTTGTGGAAGTAGGAATGGCCAGATGTGGGCCCAAGCCAAAGCTGTTTCCATTTTTCTCTGCCAGCAAGAGCTGTGCACAGCTGGGTGACACCTGGGGTGGGTCAGAAGGACTGAGTGTTTACAGCCTGTCAGGAAGAGACACCCCAAGAGTCATATGTTCTCAAATTCTGCCCAGCAGAGGGCTTGTTTGTCCAGAGAAAGCAAAATGCTGGGCATTGGCCTGTGTAGGACTTGCTACCTTGCCACCACCCCTGGCAGTCCCTGTAAGGACCAGGTGGTTTATGTCCCGTCCAAATGAAGGGTTGGTGTGAAGCTCCATTCTAAGCATAGCCTGCTTCCCTGGACTTTGAGGTTTGCAAAGACTGACTTTTCCCTCTGTGCTGGGCCTGTGTATATATCCCAGTCTCCCACTCACACACAGATTGGTTTTGTCAGATTCAGGCCTAATCACTTTCAGTTTAATACCTTGAACTGATCAGTTTGCTCTGTCAGCAAACAAGCCTGCTTAACATGTCTGTTTGGAGAGACCATCTTTTTTTGATGGGTTTGTTCATCACCTGATGCAGCAGCGTCCTGACATAAGACAGGTTCCTAAGCACAGGAAGTCATTAATAGACACAAATAACTGCTGGTTCAGCCTTTGGTACTGATCTTCCTTTCAGCTAAGCATTGCTAGAGCAATCACAAAAAAAAATTGCCATTTATAGTAATATCCCCTCTGCTCCTTTGATAAATTCAGAGGCAGGGTTTCAGAGATGTTAATAAGATGTCCTGATCCCTGCAGTACATAAGAAGAAAGTGAGTTCAGCAGCACTCACCACAGCTTTCTGAAGATGCAGACATATGTTGAGGATAGTGACATTCAACCAAGAGTGGAAAGTCTAGAACCTAAAATTATTACTTATCCAAAACCCCACTTCAGTGGTGTCCTCCATGTCTTAAGTCAGCAAATTGCTTCCTTCAGCGTGACTGAAGACAACTCAGTATAGCAGCAGAGCTCTAAAGCAGACAGAAAACATTCTTCTTTCTGTGATTATTACTTTTTAGCCCTTCCACACCAGTGTGGTCTGTGATTCTAGCTGGCCTGTTTATTATTCCCTTTTGGTCATTTTTAAGTTTCTCAGCATTTTCTTTAGACTTTCTAGAGTTACCCCTGTCACCATCTTTCCCTCTGCTAGACACATTCGTCTCTCTCAGTTACACTCAGTGTAACTCAGTGTTGCTTCTCCAGCTCCACTTCTTCCTTCCCTCCCATTAGCGTTCCTTCCTTGCAATATCCGTTACCTGAGTTACTTGGTTATGCCACAGCAAGTGTGCTTTAATAAAGCTCTATTTCAGTACTAAACAAGATGTAATTGCATTTTTTGACAGATGCAAGCAAGACTAGGATCAGAAAGTCCCTCAGAGTATGTTCAGCTGAGAAAGGTCATGACTCTATTGGATAGCTCAGCATCATCCTAAAGTACTCAGATTCATTGATAAGGAAGTTGGGGTTTTTTTGCAGCAGTTAAACAGTTCTTTTATTATTGAAGAGTGACATAGATTGTGCAGAGTTTAGCACGCTGAGTCAAATTAAATACTGGCTGATTTCAGCCTGAGCAGAAGCCTGATGACATGAGTGAGGGATGCTACCTGATTTTGGTGAAGACTAGGTAAGCAACAACAGCACCTGATAAAGTGCACATCAAGCCATCTCAGTCCAGAGCTCCCTAAGGGGACAGGTCAAGGCAAGGGAATGTAAGGCTCCCCTGCTCTAACCCACAGAGACCACCTGCATCCCACATGTGCTCAGTTCACCACATCATCACTCTGACCCAGTGAAGGCAGTTAATTGGCACAGTCCTCCCAGAAACTTATTTTTGCCATTGGACTGTGGTGTCAAAAGAGTCAGAAAAAGAGGGTAAAGTGGATGAGTGGTGACTGGAAAAAGGTTTCTTTTGTGGGCCATGGGGCTGCAAGATGAGATGCCAGTGCTGACTTGGAACATGGGTTTGTGTTGTGCATATGGGAGCTCCTCAGTCCTTTTAGCTCAGGAGAGTTCTTAGTTTCTGCTCCTCTGAGACAGCCTCACACTCCTGCTCTATGCTGGGAAGTGCAAATGTCACCTTAAATACAAGATGATAATTAGAGCCAAGTGAGGCTCTAGTTCTCACTTTCCAAGGGAGGCATTAGGACTTCACAATAGTCTTACTCTGTGCTGATGCTTCTCCGACCATCTGAGAAGGCAACCAGAAGCCCCAGAAGTAAGAGTTTATTACACAGAAGCAATCTGTGTGCTGCTCTGTCCAGACCTGGAATGTGAACCTAACCTCCATAGCACAGGAAAGTGCCTGGATTCATTCTTGCAAAGGCAGTGCTCTCAGTCTGACAGGAGCTTCTTCGCTTGGGATAAATGGTGAAAAAAATAATTGGAACCCAAGCTGACCCACAGTTTCACAGAGACCAGATGAGAGCTTGGCCCTCAAGGTAATAAGGCTGGTTTTGTCCAAACCAATGAATTCAGTGTCTGTCTGAAGAGGATCAGTTCCAAAGAGGGAGGTTGAGAAAGATGTGTCAGGAAAATGCCTATTCTATACTAGTGAATATTTTTATGCATGGTCAAGACAAGCATAATACCAAACTGGAGGAGGCTTCATCTCCTCTCAGTAGTTCACACCCAAATAGAAGTCATACAGGACTTTCCCTCACTCAGAGGACATAAATCTCCATCAGACAGCAATTCACTGCCTCCCAGTTCTGTGATGTTTGTTCAGTATGCATTGTGCATTCCACATAAATATGTCATTATAGATTCATTTAGATGTGTCACTGTAGATTTCTTGGTTGCTTGTTGCTTTTGATACAGCAATGAAAGCCAATGCTGGGTCTCCTTCCCCCTCCCTGACTCTTATCTAGGTTTTTCTTTTCTGTCAGCTATTTCCTACAATATTGGTTTCAAGTGGCAGGAGATCTACCTATGGGATTTCCTAATGCATACNTTTTTTTTTTTTTTAATGATGTTGTCGTAGCTTGTTGTTTATAGAACAGCCACAAATCAGAGATCCAGAAAGTGTGTATATCTGGCATGAGGAGTGTCCTGAGTTGGCACAGAGGTGTCTTAAGAGTCAGCTCCGGAGCTGTTGTCTTCAGCTGTGCTGTTCAGGCACAGCTGGGCAACAACAGGGACTTGTGCTCTGGTTTATTTGAGGGCTGCAGTGAGATCCTTTATTATATGAGCTCTCTGTAGGTACAGGAGTTTTGCCATGCTTGTGTTTAGAAGGAAGCTTTGAAAAATACATAGATGGCAGCTATTTTGGGCATTTTTGAAATTCTCTCAAGTCACGCTACTTCCTGACCCCTTCTCTAGTATTCAAGGTCTCTTTAGAAGAATGATGAAAGCAAATGGAGGCCACGTTCTTATATTGTGTACAGACAGTTTAATAGTTCAATTTTTCTCCTTTATTCCAGCATTTGCTTATACTCAGAATAAGGGTAGTTTGTATAGGACACTGAAATAACCTCCCCCCACAGAACACAGTATATTTAAACTTTTCTACATCGATGGAATGAAAGATGTTTGTATAAACACATGTGCAAGCTTAGTGATTTGCCCATTCTCATGTGTTATATATAGAATCCTATGTTACAGTTTGAGTCCACTGACATGAGAAATTAAGCCCCATACATATATTGTTCCATTGTTATTGTTGAGGTGAACATTCAGTANTGCTTTCAAACCACTACAAGTATAGTGAAAATTACAGGCTTCTCTTTGACAATCAAATTGATTTCAGAAATATCCCCATAAGTAATATTTACAGTGAGTAACAAAATACAACTTGCAGAGCCCTATAAATATGACAGCTTTTCAAAATCAAGACCATTTTCATGAAGAACAAAGCAAAACAGTGAACCACAGCAAGGGTTTTTACTGGTCTGACATATAATGCATTATTTACCAACAAGTGTTAGCTTTCCTTCACCTCATAATGTGGATAATCCACATAATGGGTGGGAATTGTGTCTTTAATTCTTTTGCATTTAGGGACTGGATTTGGAATTGAAAAAACTTCAAAACTCAGATGAAGGAGTAATGATCCTGCTGATTCCAGTTGACTTACGGATTCCAGTCGCAAGTATATCTGTTGAAATATTTTCATCTTATTAGTAGTCAGATGATGATCAACAATTATGCCATAGTGTTCTGCTTTATGGCAGGGGAGAGGTGTTATACAGAACTAGAACAATCAATATCTGTACATTGGGCATAGTAAACTTTATCAATGTTCTCACAGTGCTGCAATACAGTAGATAAAAACCCAGGCATACCTTTCCATTAGAACAGAAGCTGATTGCACATCATCAAATACTGCTCCCCAGCTCTGTGCTGTCTTCCAGGTCATGTTTATGACTTACAGGCTCGTCACAGCTCCAGCTGAAATGAAGTTTTCCTCTCAAGAGAAAATGGACCAAGTCATAGCTGTAGAAGTTCAGGGCAATTATTTTTATACCTGATCACCAATTTTTGAAAATTACATAATTTGGGTGTCAGACCGAGCATTTGACTTCTGATATAAGCCCCTTCTAAAATATCTCAAAACCTCGTCAGCCCCAAACTGCTGGTTTTTGATTTAAGTGCACACCATTTATACATGACTGACTGAAAATGCTGTCCTTTGGGGATGCTATTTTTTGTCTGCTATTAATTTGTTAATTAACTTCACCTGTTTGTTTATTAATTGGTAAACCAGTAGTAGTTTATAGCAGTGCCTACAGATCTCGTGTAAATGATCAGTTAGTGAAAAATAACTGTATTTACAACACTGAACAAGCGTACAAAGCTGTGAACCATTAAAAAATATGATCTACAAGAAAGTAATTTTTGTACTGTGGCTCTGAAAGCACAGGCAGTTAAATTTCAGGGTTCTTGGTCCCCAAAACTCAGTCTCCTTTCTCCTAGCTATGCTTGCTAGGGAGGAAAATCCATCATATGCACGTTACTGCCTCCAGTGAGGAAAAAGCTCTCTGCCAGAGTAGTGATGAAGGTGACCACTGCTCCCTAGCTCTTCAGAAGAAAGCAGTATTCATCCCCAAAATGGGACCACAGTATGTTCTGCCTTCCTCTGCCCTGTCCTGTCATTCCACTTTTATCTCTAGTTTGAAAGCAGCTCAACTGCTTTCAAATGATGATGTTCACATCATCATAGAGACTTCTTGGGATGTTGAATGCTGAGAGTGGACAGAGGGCAGAGTTGCTCTGTCTTAGATGCTAAGATGGAAAAGCTTCCTGGAAGCCTTTAGTGAAGGAGACAAAATTTTCACAGTGCTCCAGGTTTCTTCACCAGCTTGAGGATTACAGCTCTGAGGGAGCAGATCCCCACCCTTGGCTCCTCGTACCAGACATTCCTCATGCCTCTGACCTGCTGCCAAACCACCAGGTAGAGAGGTGACTTGGCCTCCCTTTGTGTCAGGGCCCTTTTATGCACATGTACGTGTAGAGAAGGTACTACAGGCAGAGCTTGTGCTCATGGGAGATCTGGCCATAACAATCTGTGTTCTGCCTGTTTTCTTGCTTCCTGCTACCATTCTGGCAAAAAATGACCTGTTCTCTGAGCAATTCAATATCATCAAACTCTATGCCTGCCTGCTCCTGCAAGGTTTGCATATTCAGGTACTGGCTGCAGTATTTCCCCCTGTGGAGAGCAGGGCTATGGGGCTGTCACCTCCCAGGCATCCTGTCCTCCACACCTCTTCCTCATCAACAAGGAAGAAGACATTGAGAGAGCAGCCACCAGACATGCCAGCCTTGCTCAAGACCTTAGGCTTATTCTTCAGCTTTCTCGTGGAAGAGCTGAAGGTGTTGCTGGTGGTGGAGAAAGCAGCCACTGGCATTCTTGAGGATCTGGTCCAAGCCTTACTGGATAGTGCAGAATGATGTGGGTACAAAGTCAGACCCATCAGTTTTCTTCATGGTGATGTAGAAGTCCTTCAGGGGTTCACTCACCTTCACTGCTGGAATCTGAAGCAAGAGGAAGGGGAAAGATATGTAAAGGTATTTTCAGAAAGGATATGCATCACAGGTGGGGAAAACACGTTGTCAGGGTTTTTGTGTGCTCTCACTGAAGAACCCTGCAACAGCTTCCATGCTTCCCTAGAAAGTTGTTTCTTGGCAGCATTAGAGTTTTGGGAAGAGCCTACAATGAAACACTGTGGTGTAGGGGGTGTTCAAACAAATCAGATGCATTTTGCTTGCTGGTGCCACTTTTGCACCAGCTGTAGAAATCTAGCTTCAGAAGAAAGGAGCCAAATTCCGGGGTTTTTTTGAAGTGAATGAAAGTTCCAGTTGCACTGAAGTGCGCCTGTTTGCAAATGTGTGTGACCTACCACTTGGGTGTAATACTCTGTACTTTCACAGCAATGTAGTACTTATGGAAATGGATACTTTTCAGGTGAAGAAGGAAAAGTAGGTGAAGGAGGAGTATGAGGAGACAAAAGAGAAGCAGTAGCAGGTTCTTCTTTTAGCCATGAGATGTCAGTATTGCAATCAGACTGCCAGTCTTGCTTTTGCCTGCCAGTGTCTTAGATAAACCTAACAGAGAAATTCAGTTATAAAAATGTGAGCAGGGTTTTTATACTTTGGATCTTAGCCAAAGTCCTTATATTTGGGGTGATATTTTTGATGTTTCTGGGAGTTCGTTTTTAGAGAAAAGTTCTCAAATGCTCAAGATTACACTTGCTAGCTCTAGAAGCAGAAACCATACCTTGGAGTAACAGCAGGAAATTTTGTCACATAGAGCATGAGACTAAGGTTGTGCACAAGCATTATGTACAAGGAAACCTTATCATCACCCTGGGTTTCTGTCTCGACCATGAAGGAAACAGGGTATAAATTAGAAAAGGTTACAGTTTTATTGAGAGAAACTTGGACACTACAAGGACATAAAGAAGGCTGAAAATCCTTCTTTTAAACTTTATGATAACTTAATTTCACCAGGAGGGCTGGCTCCCAGCACTGAAAAAAAAGTGTTCTGCTAAGTTTCCTGAGTTTAGTGATGTCCATGTTATCTCTGAGTCCTTTGGTCATGCACCAGTATCTCCACACACTGAGAGCACAGGGATAGCCTTGGTGGTGTTGGGGCTCACAGCACTGATACACAAGGACTTGAAGTCATCGTCAGAATTAAATTGTTGAGCTTAGTTGAATATGCTAGAAAACAAATAAAGCAAGCAGATAAAAATAGCTTGTTCTAGTGACACACTGCCGCCATTGCTGAGTAGTAGGAACTTACGTGTTTTTCACAAAATATGAAGAATTTAAGAAAGATTATTTTCCCTGATGATTTCTTTATGAGTTTATGTGCTGAAAACTCAGAGGCACCAACATGAAGTTACCCTAGTGTTGCGGAAAAGCTAAAAATGTATTGCTACACAGAGCCAGTAATAGGGAGTAATACAGCATCTTTTGCCTTGCTGTAGAAACCATGGGAGGATGGCAAAGACAAAGTTTTTCTCTTTTTTAATTGACCCTGGCACCAGAGAAAAGCCCTCTCAATTCCTCTACTGGCTGACACTGTGCTGCCAATGCATCTCTCCACCACAGGTGTCTGTGCAGGCTGAACAGGCAATGCTAGTCAAGTAGCATTTTCCACCCATACACACTTCCTTCTCACTATTAGGCACAACAAAAAAAGACCCTGTTGCTTTAGTGGACCAAAGGCAGGTGCATCATGATGAATACCATGAGTTAAATGAAGACAGGCAGTGTGCATTTCATAAATGGAGAGTTTCAGCCCTATAGGCAGGAACTAAAAGCAGAATATTGATGGAGAATTTTTAATAGATGTTGAGCCACTTAATATCCTTTTTGAAAGAGTAATGCATTTTTACAATACCACTATAATTTTATTATGTATACTATATTTTAGACTTTTTATGGGGCTGAAACTAATGGGATTTTGCAGCCCAATGAATTTAGCAATGAGAGGTTGTTCTGAACATCCATGCACTGTGATTCCCACAGTGACTATCTCAGTGTGGCAAGAAAAGGGGAAAGGTGGTACGGTCAAGGTCAACAGGAGCGAGATGCTGGATTTCTCCTTCTAACCTTTGATTTTTTGGCCACTACTGGCTCTTACTCCAGCCCCAGAGGTGTAATGCTGCACACTGGAAGGTGTGATTTTAAAAAGAAGTTTATATTGTTGCAGATTTTGCTGTTAATGTAGTGTATAAAAGGTAAAGGAACTGCATAAACCCAGCTGAAGGAACCACTGCAAGAAAATCAAGCTGGAAAGTAGAACATACACAAGCTAACAGTGCAAACACACTGTCTAATCCTCTGAGCTCTGGACTCTTCTGTAACAGGAGTCCTCAGTCTGTGTTGTGCACACCTCTGACAGCTCAGGGTCTTCTCCTGAAGACTCCAAGAAAGATTCCTGGAAAAAAGCTACACAGAGAGCACGTGATAATGCACATTGCTGTGCAAGTCTGTCAAGGGACAGAAATCTCATGAACTGAAGGCACCTGCCTCTTCTGCACACTGCAACCAGTCAGTGGACAAAACCAGGACTTCCTTCCATCTGAAAGGTAGGCTGCAAGCATTTTTTCTAACCTAAGCTGTGTTTAAAACCTTGGGTCATGGCAGATGTTCCTCCTCTGTCTGTGTGCAGCCAGGCAGGCACTTGATGAGCTATGCATGGTGAGTTATTAGGTGGGCAGCTCTGCTAAGAGAGGCCAGAATGCTCATGGAAATGATGAGCTGCTCTCACCAACAGTCTCCTTGACAAGGATTTGCCCTTTTGTGCCCTTGGGTCTTGCTACAACCCTCTTGCAGCAACTGTTCAGGCACTGCTTGCCTCCTACCCCTTCTCTGTAAACTTTTGTACCTCCCAGGAGGTTTTTCTGCTCAGTCCATGGATCAGTAACATTCAGCCTCACATTTCCCCACAAACTGCTTGCCCTCTCATGAGCTGTGACTGGCTCACAGTAGCTCATCCAAGGACTACTTCTGAGAGCACCCAGGGCATTTTGGGAAACAACCTCCTAAAATCAAGATCCTAAACATACAGCAGTTCTCCTGAAAGATACAACAGTTCCAGCCTCACTGATATTCTCACACTGAAATTAATCCCACTTAATTAACTTCTGACAGGACTTGGTGCAAAAATTATGGTGGTTGTTCCCTGAATCACAATATTACTCAGGCAATTTATTGAACTGCAACAGGAGATAGAGACTTAGATTGCTTCTGGCTTCTCAAGGCAAGGTTTATCATGTGCTAGGAAATTAAATCCTAGTTCCCACTTTTTCCATATTCCAGATCTTCTAAAGTGATGTGTCTGGTTTGAGCTGAGCTATGATTCTTGATAGCCCACAGTGACAGCTTCTTATTAGTGCCATTCAATCCTTCATTCAATTCAAACAGTGAGAACAGGATACATGGGTGGCCATTGAGGAATGCTTCATAACACACCCACAGTCATGAACATTAAAGTCTGTATCAATTTTTCCTTTCCTTCCCACTACACACCTTAGTAGCAGAACGTCGCCCTTCCCACCCCCCAACACCTCAGCTGGTGCATATGAATGAGATAACTCAAACCGGGACAAATGCCTGGCAGGGCATCTCTGGCGACAAGAGGGCTGAGACTTCCAGCTGAGAATAAACATCTTGGTCTGGGGAGCAGATGTAGACAGAGATAAAAATTAAATATCATTGACTGAAAGACATTGCTTTACAATATAAAAGGTACACAAATTTCCACGGAAACAGGAGCTTCCTACACACTCCCTGGAAATGTGCAGGACTTCTCCTACAAAGTTTGGACACATCTCAGTGGATATTTTTCCAGAAACTGAGAGGAAGTGTCCTATGTATGACCCACTAGAAACTGGATGGCAAGATGCACTGAATCCTAATCTAGACTATTTCTTCACTAGCTGAAATACACATACCTCACTGTCATGCTGTATTGTTTATTTACTAGTAGTGTTTCTTTGCTTATTCTGTGTAGTAAGTCATCTGTTAAAGTGTTATGTCTGTTAAATTTGTGTCTTTCAAATAAATAATTCACTTTGTAATAGACCTAATCGACCATTATTAAGAACTTGCAATGAGAGTGGGCTTTGGGGTGCTGACCACCTCA
>VXBB01000387.1:28906-49876 GCA_013399915.1 Illadopsis cleaveri | reverse complement strand
GGCGCGGGGCGCGGGGGACACGGGACGCAGGTACCGCGGGCGGCCCTGGCAGCCAACCTCCCGGGCCGAGCCGNAGCGGAGCGGAGCGCGGGGCTCGGCGCTGCCCGGCCGGCCGAGCATGCACTGAGGGCGAGCGGCCCCGGGCTCGGAGCCGCCCCGCTGCATGGTGTGGGGAGACACGGTCGCGATAATAAATGATAGAGGATACAATGACTTTGCTGTCTCTGCTGGGTCGGATCATGCGTTACTTCTTGCTCAGACCGGAGACCCTGTTCTTGCTGTGCATCAGCCTGGCCCTGTGGAGTTATTTCTTCCACACGGATGAGGTGAAAACCATTGTTAAGTCCAGCAGGGATGCGGTGAAGATGGTGAAGGGCAAGGTGGCCGAGATCATGCAGAATGACAGGCTCGGGGGTTTAGACGTGCTGGACGCTGAGTTCTCCAAGACCTGGGAGTTCAAGAGCCACAACGTGGCTGTCTACTCCATCCAAGGCCGGAGGGATCACATGGAGGACAGGTTCGAAGTAATCACCGACCTGGTGAACAAGACTCACCCCTCCATCTTCGGGATATTTGATGGGCACGGAGGAGAGGCAAGTGCTCAGCTGGAAAAAAAAAATATAATACAACAAAACCCAAAAAAATAGGGGATGCGGGAGGGAGGATGGTCCAGGGCAAGGTGTGGATGTGTTCTCACCCACCAGGTTGGTGTGGTTATGTTGTACATTGTGGGGCGGGGGATTTCCTTGCTTTTTGGAGGGGGGTGGATGTCTCTTTAAAAGGGCTGTGTAATCCTCCCTTCCCTTTATCCCTCGTTACCCCCTCCGCGCTCAGCACGGCATAAATGTGCCCGTACCCCCTTTGCCCTTCGCGGTAGTAAAGGTTTAATTGAAGGAAAAGCTGTCGGAGGTGGCTCTGACGTGCGTGGAATAACGATGATGAGCACAAACTCCCCGGAGTCATCTTTTGTTACAGCCGAGTGTGCTGTGATGTGATTTTGGCAAGCGGGCTGGCTTCTCCCCCGGACAGATCATCGGCAGAGGTTATCCAGGAGCGGTGCTGAAGGATCCTGAAGTGTGTGTGTGTGAAATGTGCTTTCAGCAATTCCCTCTCTCCGGAGAGCGAGCCGAGCCATGAGCATCGTGTTTGGGAATTGTGTGGAGTTTATGTCATTACAACTGCGCTGTCCCTTCCCTAGTGGAAAGGCAGCAAAACTGGCTTTTTTTGTGGCACTCGGTGGTGTTGAACCTCTCCGCTTTTTCGGGCAGGGTGATCTCTCCTCTAGGCTGTGCTGGGATATTCCCTGGATTGCGGGTGACAAATGTTGGAGCTGCGGCTTCCTCTGCCTTTAGGATGTGGTGCTGCTGCCACGCAGATTTTTTGGCGTGGCACAAAGGCACGCGTTTCATAACTGTGGGAGAGGACGTGGAATTTGTCCTTGCGTGGCAAAATCGGCTCCAGCAGAGCCTTTCTGCTGGCTGGGAGAGAACCTGGTGGGATGCTGGAGGGAAATGTTGGGAATTTGCCGCGTGAGAGGCAGAGCCTGGGTGTCCCCTCCAGCTGCTCCCCCAGATTCAAGGGTCAGAATTCCTCCTAGAAAAGCTCTGGCAGTGCCCAGGCATTCAGGGGGCACAGGGACATTCATGCCCTACTAAACCTGGAAGGGCTCCCCTCATGGGAAGGGCTCATGGAAAATCCAGGCCATGAGCTCTGGATCAGGAAACCGCCGCCAGGCTTGGGAAGGGACCCGGGCTCTCCTCACAGTGTCAGCTGTTCTGCCCCCTTTAAATTAACACAAACTCTTTGGACATTGAGAATTGTCGGCTTCATAAAAAGATGCTTCTGGTGCCTGAGCCCTGTTTTGAGGGTTTTTTTAATCTGGTTTCAGCTGGGGCACAGCTGTGCCAACTCCTCCTGGCATTGTCAGGCCGCTTCGAGGAACACAAGTGGAAATGTTGATCTGTCCCAAAGTGGTTCCCAGCTTTTCCCGGAGCCCTGAGCAGTTCGTTGGGGACATCTGGCTCTTTTGTGGGCAGGAGGGAAGGTGACAGGGCTCTGCCTTTGTGTAAACTGAGTTTCCTTGTGGGAACCGAGCAACCCAAACAATTGGGGAAGTGTCTGAGGGGTGTTTTTAAACAGAATATTCCGAGGTTGTGGGATCCAGTGTGAAGGGGGGGGATCTGATTTCTTTCATTAATTTTGTAGCCTGCCCTGCACGGGACTGCAAGCTGAGGGTATTAAATAACCCCCGGCCAACACAGGGAATGTTGGCATTTAGCTAATGTGCCCCGCAGATATTGCCCTGCTTTGTTGTGCATCCTGAAATTCCATCCGTGGGATGCATTAATGTTGGAGCCGGGGAAAACTCATTGGCCTTTTGTGTTCTGCTTCTTCAGAACTCGCTCTGATGGATTCAGTTGCAAAGTACAGGGAGGTTTTTAATTTTGAAAGGTTCAGCAGAACTCTGCACAAATCTTTCTAAATTTAGTGTTTTATAAATGTATCTGTCTCGCATCTCTTATTCATAATGGACTCCTAAGTGTTCTCCATGGCCTTTACTCCTACAGAAGTAAGTTGAGGATCTAATTAGTTCCAAGTTTTAAATTTTAGGTAAAACTGTGCAGAAGAACATGAACTGTGTGCTGTGCTTACAGCAAAAAAAGATAATGAAGAACAGGTTTTATTTTAAGCAGGTTTTGTAATTTTGCGTAGAAAACGAGGGAGAGGAAATAAAAATTTAAGCTCTTAATTAATCCCTAGTACATAATTCTACATTTTAAGTCTCTATTTGAATGGGGGTTTGGTATGTCTTAATTTATTTTAATTTTTTTTTAACATAAAATACTCTGTGAAACACGTTATCTACGCAAGTAGCAAAGCCTTTGTGAAGGTTAAATTTTCCATATGGGCTCCCAGTAAATTTATGTGTATTTAAAGAATAAAGAACAGCCGATCCCTGGGGTTACGTGTGAAACAAACTGTTCTGTGTGGGGGAAAAAATTGTTTTTCCAAACAGCCAATACCAGAAATGAGATGCCAGATTAATTATTTCCAGCTATATGCAAGGGAGCTTGTCTCCATCAATTACTTCCTGCCACATCCCATTGAAGTGGAAGGATGGAGGAGCATGATTCAAGCAGCATCAATTACTGTGCACTGCTAATTTATGAAGATTTCTGAGTTCTGCTTTCATATCGCCAACATTTTGCATAAATTCTACTTTTCTCTTATGTAATTTCCTCTTCCAGCTTCCAGTTTTAGCCTGGATTGGTTGGCAGCCCATTGCTTTGGATTTTGTGGGTGGCTTGAGGAGAAAGGAGTAAGCAAAAATAATTATTAATGCTCTGGTTTGCTGCAGTAACTTCTGAGAGGCAAGAATATTTCAGAGGGAAGGTTGGATGTGGGGGGTGTAGTGCAATCTTTCATTAAAAGTTAGTTTCTTGGAGACAAAATAGTAATGATAATGATAATTATGATGATTATAATAATAATGCAGAGTAGGTAGAGGTCAAAGAAGTAGATTTAGGAAGAATAAAGAAAAGTTGCTGCCTGTTGTCTCACTGAATGACTTTGGCCAAAGGATCACCCTTCAAGGTGGTTGAACTTATAAAAGAAATAATTTTCTGTTCTCCCATCAGCTTTTTTTTTAAGAATGGTTTGAGTGGGGTATTTTTTTTTGCCTTTTCTCCTTTATTTAGGAATTTTAGGGCTGTCCAGGCTGGAAGATGGAGCCGTGTCAAACTCCACAAATGACCAAATAACAAATGATGAGCTGGGAAGCTGAGCAGAGGAAAGGCTGGCTGCTTAATGAGGATGATTTCCCCATTTTAACTGCCGTTTACTCTCAAATATTTAAGGTTTAAGCACGCAGTTTAATGAGATCTCAGCATTAGACAAGGGCAAAGTAGCTCAGCTCCCATCTGCAGTTTTATAGTTATGGCTCTGCTGTAAATCATTGGGTTTTTTTCCTAACCCTGTGGGGTGAAAGTTTTAAAAATAATTATGGTAATAGATAGTACCTTCCCCTGCCTGGGCTTGTTTGCAGTCATAAACGGATGTGGGAAATTAAAGCTCAGTAACTGTCTCATAAAAAATGTCTCTTTTTATTTCCCTCCACCTCCTGAGCAGGGACGTGGCAGGACTTGTCCCTCATGATGAGTAGTTGTGGGTAAGAGCTTTTTTTGCACGGAATAATTGGGTTCTGGAGCTGCTGAGCCAGTATTTTAGGATGTAAAACACACCTTTTTATTTTTATTTTTTATTCCCAGTGTAGGGGAGTTGGAATGGGGAAGGAGGGAACGAGGTGGAAGTGGCTGATGCTCCATGGGGCTCAGGACCTTGAAATCAGCAGTAGAAGTCTCTGATTACTGATTAACTTAGAAAGACACACGCAAAAAAAAGGGAAAGGTCAGAAGATAATGGTGGAGAGTCCTGAGGAGCCTGATGTGAGGCTCTGGAAATGGGAATGCTGAGGTGAGGTCTGGAGGAGAGGGCACTGTGCCAGCTGTGTTTAAATAAACCTGCTGTGCATTCAAATCCAGCCCTCTGATCCTAACAGCAGGTGTTTGTGCTGTGCTGGAAGAAAAGAAAGCTGGCAATTTTACAATTTGAGTTCATTTTTTTGGGTTTTTTTTTGCTGATTCTAATTCCTGCCCCCATCCCTGTGATACTGAACTACTTAAGCAATCTCAGCAATGAAAATTTATCTATCAGGCTTTTGAGTCAAGGCCGTTCAGGGTTAACAGATTGGGATTTTATAAAAGGCAGGAATAAATCAAACAGCAGCTTTGGAGTTTGTCTGGATGTTACAGCCCAGTTGTCAGGTGAAGTCTTTGAGGGTTTGCAGTTTTAAAACAGAAACTGGTGGCACCGTTTTCCTTGTATAGTAACTTCCTTTGGTTTCTAATCTAGAATCCCCTGCAACTGTGCCCAAAAGTTTGAGTAAATATTTACATAGGTGAGGTCATGTTGATAGGCAAGTCCTAAATCTATTTTTGAATTCCCCTCCAGTGGCCTAAAATACAAGTCAGAAATGATCTATAGGAACATTCCTATCATTTTGTTTAGTGTATCTAAGTTTTATTCTTGCATGTCATGCTCCAGGATTATGATTTTCACCCTACAACACCATGTTGATTCAATTTAGGGTTAAACTCTACGCTCATTTGCTGTACAAAAATTGATTAAAATGCTGTAAAAAGCTGTAATTGGAAGGAGGAACTTCAATTGCTGCCATTCAGGGCTGTATCATTGGGTGTAGGACTGAGCCTTTTTTTCAATTTTGATAAAAATCAAGAAGTCAATTAATGTTTAATGTGTTTTGCCAGCTTTGTTTTAATCGGTGTTTCCCTGTCTGGGCTCTCAGGCTGCCGACAGATTGCCACTGGTTTAATGAAATCAGTTTTGATGATGAGATGCTTTCAGATTATGAAAGTCATTGAAGTTTTCCCCGTGAACTTGAGGAGCTCAAGACTCCTCCACGGGACGTGTTCGTGTTGGGAATTACTGTGGATGGGGAGGAAACAATCTCAGAGCAGTGGGATTTTCATCATTTCTGTTCCATAGCTCAGGAGTTTGGATATTTTTGTGTTTAATAGTGTGAGAGAAAAAAAAAAATTCATGTCCTCTGTGGTGTGGGTTAATCAAACCAGCAGATTGCTCTGCCTCCAATGTCGTGTTTCCAGCAGCTCTTTTGGAACAGAGTGGGATTTCTCCTCCCTCCCTTTTTGCTGGAAACCCAAATATTTACAATGTAAATTGTGCCTTAAAACTGCGATTTGGCTTCTGGCAGTTTCACTTTTGAAACAATCTCCTGGCACGTGGTTGCTGTGTTTTGCTGCTGCCTGGTTTTTGCTGGTGGCTGCAGTTTCCTGCAGCAGTTTTGGCACTGTGGGGATGTCCCATGCTCATGGCAGGGTTCCCATGAGCTGGATCTGGCACTTCTAAAGTTTTTTTTTTCTTCTTCTTCTCAGGATTTTTCAGCCCTGCCCCTCTTCATCTGGGGTTTTGTGTCTCTTCCTCAGCACACAGGTATTGCCTGTGCTGAAGTGAAATTTCACTTTTCCTCAGCCCCAGGAGCCTTTGGACGTGTTGATCTGCTCAGAAATGAACAGGATTGTGCTGTGAGATCAGCCAAGTTTTGGGATCCATCCCTGGAAGTGTCCAAAGCCATGTTGGACAGGGTTTGGAGCATCCTGGTCTAGTGGGAGGTGTCCCTGCCCGTGGGATGGGATGGGCTTTAAGGTCCCTTCCACCCCAAACCATTCCAGGAAAGGCAATCCAGAGGAACCGGGCACTAATTTTTGTTAGGTCTCGAGGTTCAGGTCTTGCTCTTCCCTCAGAGCACAGCATAGAAACACTGACAGATCTGGGAAAAGGAACAAAATGCTCATGTGCTCCTCCTGCTTTGAATCTCTGCCCTTGCAAGGAGACTTCCCAAACCTAATTTAAGGGCAGCAACTGCTCTAATTATGCACAGAAAGTCACACGCCTCTTGCTCCAGTTTTTCACTGCAATATTTGGTAAATTCTCAAAGTCTAAGTGAGCTCACCACCCTCTGGGCCCTACTGCACCCCCTGCTCTGTGTCCCACACAGACTTCTCACCCCCATTCCTCATCTCTGCTGCTCCTGTGGCCACACTTTTGTCCCTTATCCCACAAACTCTCAGGGAATGCTGTGTCCCAAGGAGCTGTGCCCCCCTGGGATGGATTGTGTGCTTTAAAACAGAGTTTGGAACTCCAGGTTGCCTTGAGCTGCACCTCTTGCTGCTCAGGTTCACCAGCAGTGGGTCTGTCACCAGATCCCAGCCAAGCTGGCCAGACCAGTTCCTCTGGCTCAATCCCAACCCAGGAGTTCTCCCATGTAGGAGAAGGTCATCAACATTTAATGACCCTTTTTCTTTATGAGCCTGTAGGGTTTCACTTTCACCAGAAGGTCATGAAACAGCGAAAGCTACAGATAAGGCAATCCCAAAAGGAAGTTTTCATCCTGACAAAAATGTCCGTGCTGGATCTCCAGGCTGTTGTAATTTGTGTGTAAAATCAGGAGTTGTAACAAGTTGCAGATTTTTCTTTTTCCCTTTTTGGGCTGTTTTATGTGCTTTTACTCCTGTTTTTTAGTTGGTGTTTAACACTTCAGCTGGTGGTTTTATTAAAGCAGTTTAAAGCTTGTGCCAAAAGTAGGTTTCATTTGAAAGCAGCATAGCTTTGAAAAAAAATGCAAATTTCATTACAGTTTACGAGAGAAAAAAGGTTTGCAGGCACCAGAATACTGACAAATACTCAGGGTAAGTAAGACTGGTGAGAATGGTAAATTTCAGTTTAAATAAACTGTTCGTTTATGCCGTGAAATTGATGTTTATATGGCAAATACAGCATGGACCAGATCAGGCCTGATCCAGGAAGGATCAAGGGAAATATTTTGGTCCCACTAAAAACCAAAAGGAACAGAAAGTCGTTGTTAAGAGCAGGCTCTCAGGTCTGGAGTTTGCCATCAAATAATGTGGATGGAGGAGAAATCCACCTTTCTTTCTACTCCTGTGGAAAAGCCATCCCAAAAAAGCAGCTGGTGGTGGATGGGATCTCGGGATCTGGGTGTTGTGTGAGGGAGCAGAGTGGAGGGAAGGAGGGATGAGCAGAGGGGACAAGGGGAAGGAGGGATGAGCAGAGGGGACAAAGAGAAGGAGGGATGAGCAGAGGGCACAAAGAGAAGGAGGGATAAGCAGAGGGGACAAGGGGAAGGAGGGATGAGGAGAGGGCACAAAGGAGAAGGAGGGATGAGCAGAGTGGACAAGGGGAAGGAGAGATGAGCACAGTGGACCAGGGGAAGAAGGAATGAGCAGAGGGGACGAGGGCAGGGAGGAAGGAGCATCATTCTTTGGGTCAGGCCCATCACCAAGCCCCGAGAGCAGCACAAAGGATTGTCCTGCTGCTCCTACAAACTGATTGTGATGCTGAAACATCGGCTGCTCTCATCATCTGCGACCTTGTCTGCTCCCCAGCTGTGGGAGCAGCTGACATCTCCAGCCACACAATCAAAGGATGTGTTCTCACTGCTGAGCCACATCGCAATTAGCCACAGCTCCTCATGTGGGCAAACCTCAAAGCTCCCCCGGAGGAATGAGCACTTATTTGCATTTACTTTCAGCACCAAAACCTTATCCCTTGCAAATTTGCTCATTGTCGTAAGTGTTGATAAAGCCTTTTTTATTTTTTTTCCCCCTTCAAATCCCCTTCAGGGGTAAACATTTGATTTTATTAAATTTTGTTATAATAGCTGAAGCTGTCATACAGCACTGCTTTCAATCAATATGCTTTTTAATGTAATAAATCTCTTTACTTTTTCATTCTCTTCCCAATAGAAAACTGCTGGAGGGTGTGAAACATTTCTTCTGAGGGAAAGTGTGTGGCCCATAATACAGCTCTCTGCTGTGCCACTTCTTTAAACTTCATTTTAAATGGGAATGTGATTTATTTCCAGGTAATGCGTGCATGGACTGCATTTTCCCTGCAATGTATGCTCCCTCCAAACAAACACTGAGGTATTGAAATATCTGATTGTGGTTGGCATGAAATAAAATCTCTGTCCAAGGCTGTGTGCTTCAGGAATGAAGTGTGGGAGTTGGAGGAAGGGGAGAAGGAAACATGATTGTCTCCGTAGTGTTCTTGAAGTTTATACCCCTGAGCTTTCATCTGCTTTCCTGTTCTGCAGTGTGAAAGGGTCTTTTCTGATTTTTCTACCTTTTTATTTTTATTTCTCAGGTGGTTTTGGAGATGTTTAAGACATTATGTAGGATGTAGAAGGTGCTTTCCATGTTGGTTTTTTTTTTTAACGTGGCATGTATGTGGTGTGGTTCCTGTGGTTTTATTTCTGCTGGGAGGCAGGGAAGTTGGGGAACAGTCTGGATAATCCCACCAAACAAAATTAGTTTTTCATTGGATATTTATTTCTAATTATCTGAAGTTTGGTTCTTTATTGGTGTGGAAGGAAAGGGAAATCATGGCTGAAGTTTGGTGGAGAAAAGGGAAATCACGTCTGAAGTGTGACCCCTTTTTGGTGTGGAAGGAAAGGGGAATTAGACCAGGAGAAGCAGGAAAAACCAGTCTCCAGTTCTCAAGGAAGAGAGAAGCAGCAACCCTGGGAAGGGGACAATCCCATTTCCCCAAAGTGGAGTTAACTCAGGGATGTGCTCCTTGGTGGGAGATTCCAAAGTGATGGAATCCAGCCAATGCCTGAGGGGCTGGATTTGTGTGAGGTGATTCCCGAGTCAGGATGATCCTGGTTTTCCCTCATTGCTGGATTTGTGTGTGAGGTGATTCCCATGGTCAGGATGATCCTAATTTACCCTCAGTGCTGGATTTGTGTGTGAGGTGATTCCTGTGTCAGGATGTTCCTGGTTTTCCCTTGGCATTGGGTTTGTGTGAGAGGTGATCCCCATGCCCAGGATGATCCTGGTTTTCCCTTGGTGCTGGAATTGTGTTTGAGGTGATTTTCATGCTCAGGATGATCCTGGTTTTCCCTAGTGCTGGATTATATGTGAGGTGATTCCTGCGGTCAAGATGATCCTGATTTTCCCTCATTACTAGATTTGTTTGTGAGGTGATTCCCATGCTCGGGTGTTCCTGGTTTTCCCTTGGCATTGGGTTTGTGTGAGAGGTGATCCCCATGCCCAGGATGATCCTGGTTTTCCCTAGTGCTGGATTATATGTGAGGTGATTCCTGCGGTCAAGATGATCCTGATTTTCCCTCATTACTAGATTTGTTTGTGAGGTGATTCCTGAGTCAAGATGATCCCAGTTTTTCCCTCAGAGCAAGCTGAGGGAAGCAGAAGGCGCCATGTTTTGGCACCTTTGTGCTCTCCAAAAAGCACTTCCAGTGCTTTTATATTTAGTGTATTCCAGAGTTATAACTCCGAGTGCTAGGGCCACTAAACTTTGCCCTCTTTGTTCCTGGCCACATCTCTGGTTTCCTGGCTCAAATTCCAGCTGCTGTTGCTCAGGGCAGAGGGAACAAAGTGTGGGACAGCTCTGTGGTGCCGGTGCCACTTTGTCGTGACAGGTAAAAGAATTATAAAATAAAGGCCTCATAAAATCAGGCCTGCTCTGCGAAATTGCCAAAGTTAGCCTGTCATTTCTTCTAAGTAATTTGCAAGTTCCCATATGAAAATAATCTTAGTATGAAAACTCGTTAGCATAACAACCTATTCCTGAGTTAAAAACAAATGCACCTGCAGTAACAATGGATTTATCCCATGTGGATCAGTAAAGAAAATACTTAAACAATCCAAGAACACAGAGATTTGATAGACAAGTACAATACCTTTTACAAACCAATAGAGTAATTGGCACGAAACCAATTAACCAATTAAAGCTGCACACAAAGTCTGTAAAAACTGTATAAAATGAGTGGTGAAAATACAGAATTGGCTTTTCCTGCATAAAGGTAATGGAGTCTCAGCTAACTTATTGCAATACCAGTTGGCATCACCACAGCAAAGGAGAGCCCCAGGCAGCCCCACCATAAATATTAATGTCAGATGCTGCTTGAATTATAGAGAATTTGGGGTGACACTCCCTCATTTTTCCAAATGTTTGATGCTGTCATATAAAAAACATCCCTGAAGTTTGACTTTTTTTAAAAAAACCTCAGGACTGCAGTCCCAGGAGTGGTTTGGGAAGTGAAGTAATGACGAAATTCTCAGCGGATGAACGTTGCATGAAAGATTTGTAATCCTTGGCAATTAGGAAATTGTTGCTGAGGTTAATGGGGATATTATTTTTAACTTTGAGGGCAGGAGCAATCTCCTGCCTCCGGGATAGAATTATTTCAATCAGTGCTTTAAATAAGCACTTTCTGTGATGGTTTAAATTGACAAACATTTAAATCATCAACTTGAATTCTTTTTCAGCTGTTACATACCCTGATATATTGCTTCACATTATTTTTATTTTGCATTGAGGCAGAGTGGTATTTACTACCAGTGTTTAGTTGTGTGAGGTTGGGGTTTCTTCCCTGTTTTTTTCTTTTTTGTGGATATCATTGCTATGAATAAAAGCAGAATGAAAAGCTAAATAAGAAGCCAAATAATGTGATGAGCTCAAGAACCTTCTCCTCAGACTCCATTTATAACTGGAATTAGAGACAGACAAGAATTGGAGGTAATTCTGCTCAAGGTAACCACATCTTCAAAGACAATGATGGCAAAATAGTCAATTATTTTTAAAAAACACACTTTTTTCCCCTGCTTTTAGGAGAAATTCTTGGTAGGAGCTGGTTACCACTTCAATAACTCTTATTTTTCATCAACCTTCAGAGGCAAATACGTGCTGTTTACAACTATTCTTTTAATTAATTATCATATTAGGGTGATAGAGTATATTCTCAGGCTTTGAGAAATAAATTTTGTTAAGAGTTTTATTTTTAAACAATTTTTTCTTTAAAAAAAAAAAAGGCAACTTATCTTCCTTTTTGTGTTGTATCACAGCTCCAGGCAGTAGCTGCACACTGGGTCAGGCTGCAGCACTGCATGTGATGAGTAGAAAAGTACTCCAAGTAAATTTAGGGACTCTCTTGGGATATATTGGAGCACTCCAGGCTTTTAAACTGCCTGAGTTGGAGTTTGTGGATTCTGAAGTGGCCGTGTAAACATTCAGTTGAGAGAGCTGAACTCCAAACAGCCTCAGATGCCACGGCAGAAGAGCCAGAGAAAGAGTTTCCAGCTGCAAATTGGAATGAGTTGTGTCAAGTGCAGGTTTTAAAAGCTTTTTTGGCATGGTGGTGTCCATCTTATTAAGGAAAAACCTGACGGGGAGGGAAGGTGGTGTGGATGAATAACAGGAGAGGCTGTAACCTCAAACCTATTAGAGAAAGGAGATATTTTTACTGGAATGTTTTGTTGCTGAGTTTCCCAGCACCTCCAATTGAAAGGGAAGCTAAATACAATTCCAGTGGCAAACACCATTCAATTGGGATTCTTTTTTTTTAATACACAAATTGAAAACTTTGTCTTTTTTCTGTCACAGTGGCTTCAACTGACCTCACTGGGCCTCTGATTGAAAGCCTCTCCAAAGTGGGTCACAAAAACATATTATACCTCTGTGAACAGGTGTTTCCAGCTCATTTTACAGGCTCAAATTTCTGCTTATGTCTCTTGGCTGCTCTCACACAACTGAAAATAGAAATTTGTAGCCCCTGTCTTGTTTTCTCCCAGGTGCAACTGCTCTTTTTTTCAGTCAGACACCCCCTGTGTGCCTTCTGTTCTTTAATGTGACACCAGCACCTTCCTGCTGGGCTCTGCAGGCCCCAGGTTCTTGGTTTAATGTGATTATTAAGAAATTAATGGCCCCTAAGACCTGGCAGCACCTGTTCCTATTCCAGATCGTGGATCTGGGTGTTTTTTTCACACCAAAATGAGTTCCTGAGAAACCCTGATTTGAATCTGGGCCAAACCCTGAGCTGTTGGTCATGTTTTAGGTGCATTTTGGTTTGAAACACAATTTTTGGTTCAAAAAGTGATCCAAATATCCAGGCGGGGGTGCCAGATGAGGTGAGGTGGTTTCAGAACAGCCAGAAGTGAATTTACCCCAGAACTTCCAGCCCTTCTCTCTGAGAACATCATCCCTGTGTTCCTCGGGAAAAGGACTTGGTGTTCCCTCTCCTTGCCAGCAGGAGCCTTTCCATGCAGGCAAGATGTGAAAATTCGGTATAATTTGCCCTCTCTGGAGCAGCACAAAGGAGAATCTGCAAGAAATGAAAGTGTTGCCTTCAGCTGAAGGGCTGCAGGTGCTGCAGGGTGAGTTCCTGGGGCTGCACTCTTTTCTTCTCTCTCATTTTCTGCTGTTGAGACTTAAAAACATGCCCTGGATAAAGTGAAAATCTCCTGGAAGCTTTTGATCCAAGAGCCCAACTCCTCAGAGAATGGGGCATGGGCAGTGTGTTCTGATTTAAATAAGGAAAAAAAAAAAAGTTAAATTAGGGAACGTAGAGCAGGGTTTATTCTTGTGATGAAAACGCCCCAGAAGATCGAGTTAAGTGGTTTTTTGGTTTCCACTTTCAAAGTTACCTTAATAAAACATTTAAGGCCTTCTGATCTGTCTGGAATTAAAGTTGTGTATTGCAAGAAAACCGCTCTTGGCAGTGAGGGGCGTTTCAAGGTGACCAGGGACCAGTTGGGAACAATAAAAAGAAATTAAATTAATTACATTGTGAGCGAGGTTGCCTGTGTTTTATCCTGCCTCTGTACGGCCACATGAGGCCAGGGAATCAAATGAAGAAAGCTGAAGAGGATTTTATTGTTGTCTAATGCTTAGACAACTCCACACCACAGGAAAGAACCTTACAGGCATTATTTTTGTGCAGCAAGAATTGGTGACACGTTAGGGGAAAAAAAAAAAAAAGAGAGATAATGAGTGGTCAAAACAGCAAATATGGAAATATTTTGTAGGGAGAAGTAATTAGTGGTAGGAATGAGCTCACACACCCAGCCCTGAGCTGCCAGAGGATCCTGATTCCCCAATAAACAGTTTGAAAACACATCAGTGGTGCCTTTTCTCCTGCACTCATTAAGCTGTTCTGCCCAGGAATGGCATTATTGAAATGTCAGGGTTCAAGAGCCCGCCAGGAACGTGTCTTTAGAGGAGGGAAATGCAGCAAAACACTCCAGCAAAGCTTTTTTTTTTTTTTTTTCCTCTGGTGTCTCTGCAGGTGGTCACATCCTGGGAGCTCAGCTCCCATCCCTGTTCCTTGGGGATTTGTGGGAGCAGCAATTTGCATCTGATAATGTGGAATTATCACTGCTGCCTGCACTTCAGCACCAGGCACAGGGCCAGTGCTGACCTCACTCTTTCAGGTGTGATGCTTTTCAATATCCGAGGCCGTTTGAACCTCTTGGAGTTAGTAAACGTTTTGTTTTAATTAGATCTCATTTGCAGCAACTTGATAAGAGTAGAGCTGTTGTAAATTCCAGAGGGACCAAAGTCGGGCTGGATGGAAGTGCCAGGTGCATTCCTTGGATACCTGGCAGGGAGGTGTACCTGGAATTTTCTTATCCCTGCCTTCCTCTTATTTGCAGAATTTATGGCATTGTGGGACAGCACAAAAAGAGCTTGACTTCTTCATTTATTAAAAAAAAAATAAACTGAAGATCTCAGGAGTCCAGAGGGAGGATTGAGGGAAAGTTTAAAAAAACAACAGTGAAACAAGTGAAGTCTTTTCCTTTTCTTTATACAGAAAACCAAAAGCAATTCGTTTGTTAATTGAATTTTGGTAAAGATAAGAATANATTTTATTTATTTATTGTTTATAGGTGTCCAAACTGACTGTAAGGGATGCTTATCCTCCAATCCTTGCTGTGCCAAGGCAGCTGGAGGTGGGAGAGTTATTGGAGTAACTTTGTGCTCCCATTTTGTAAAGGTTGCTTGAAACTTGCCCTGAAAGTGAAATACATCAATTTTTCAAATAGCCCATACAGGGGGAAAAAAGTGTAGATTTATCTTGGCTGAATAATTCATGGCTCCCTGGATGTAATCCTGATGCACTGCAGCTCTGAGTTCTCCAGGCTGTGCTTTCATTGCAGGGCATTGATCTGGATGAAATGGAAACAGAACTTGGAGACCAAAAAATAAACCCCACCAAGATTTAGCCAGGATATGAGGAGAGATGAGAAAGGGCAAAAAGAGGCTGTGGCTGCAGCTGGATCCAGTTCATTCCTGCTTTTTTTTCTTNATATCCGAGGCCGTTTGAACCTCTTGGAGTTAGTAAACGTTTTGTTTTAATTAGATCTCATTTGCAGCAACTTGATAAGAGTAGAGCTGTTGTAAATTCCAGAGGGACCAAAGTCGGGCTGGATGGAAGTGCCAGGTGCATTCCTTGGATACCTGGCAGGGAGGTGTACCTGGAATTTTCTTATCCCTGCCTTCCTCTTATTTGCAGAATTTATGGCATTGTGGGACAGCACAAAAAGAGCTTGACTTCTTCATTTATTAAAAAAAATAAACTGAAGATCTCAGCAGTCCAAAGGGAGGTTTGAGGGAAAGTTTAAAAAAAAATAGTGAAACAAGTGAAGTCGTTTCGTTTCCTTTATACAGAAAACCAAAAGCAATTCGTTTGTTAATTGAATTTTGGTAAAGATAAGAATATCTGGGTTGAATTCTGCTCTGTGTGAGAGATTTTAGTGCTAATTACTCATTCTGTGGGTATTAGGTTTTCTTATTTTACATGCAGCTTTGAAAATCCTTGTGTCTCAAAAACTGAATTCTAAACGGAATTTACCAATCTGGATTTCGATGGTTTTGAAGCATAAAGAGGGAAGTTTGCAGAGTGCTCTCTCTGGATTTCATCAGAGTTAGTAATGCATTTTTCTGGACAAGGAATTTGCACAGAAATTCATTTTCATGAATCAAGCGTGGGGAGAAGCATTTGTGGGTCACGGTGTGGATGTGAACAGCAGCAGCTCGGGCTCCAAAATTCTCCTGTTCTACTGTAAGAGCAGCTTGGCTTTTCACCCTGAAAATCTATTTAATAGAGGTTTATTAACAGCTGAGGGGGCTCATATTTAAAGTAAAAACAGTTCTTACATCTGGATTGTTTACTTGGGCTCCAAAATGCTCCTGTTCTACTGTAAGAGCAGCTTGGATTTTCACCCTGAAAATCTATTTAATAGAGGTTTATTAACAGCTGAGAGGGCTCATATTTAAAGGAAAAACAGTTCTTACCTCTGGATTGTTTAAGAAATAACCTGGGCTAGTGCAAGGTGGGAATGAGAAGATCTTTAAGATCCTTCCTATTTTATTTATTTATTGTTTATAGGTGTCCAAACTGACTGTAAGGGATGCTTATCCTCCAATCCTTGCTGTGCCAAGGCAGCTGGAGGTGGGAGAGTTGTTGGAGTAACTTTGTGCTCCCGTTTTGTAAAGGTTGCTTGAAACTTGCCCTGAAAGTGAAATACATCAATTTTTCAAATAGCCCATACAGGGGGAAAAAAGTGTAGATTTATCTTGGCTGAATAATTCATGGCTCCCTGGATGTAATCCTGATGCACTGCAGCTCTGAGTTCTCCAGGCTGTGCTTTCATTGCAGGGCATTGATCTGGATGAAATGGAAACAGAACTTGGAGACCAAAAAATAAACCCCACCAAGATTTAGCCAGGATATGAGGAGAGATGAGAAAGGGCAAAAAGAGGCTGTGGCTGCAGCTGGATCCAGTTCATTCCTGCTTTTTTTTCTTTTTCTTTTTTTGTTTGTTTGTTTGTTTGTTTGGGGGGGGGGGTTTGTTTGTGGTTTTTTTGGATGTCCAGCATTGTTGCCTGTTCTCTCCTGGTTCTCCCAGCTGGTGTTTTCACCCTTTGCTTGGCTGACAGAAGCTGAGTGGAATGACAACAATTTCTGATGTCAGGGAACGCCCTGGAACCTGCCCAGGGGCTGCTCAACTCAGGGGTGTCAATCCAGCAAAACAAAAACAGGGGGAAAATACGAGGGAAAACCCAGCCAAACAAAGATTGGTGCCGTAAGGAAGAAAAGGTGGAGATTTCTGTGGCAAAAATTAAAAATACTCGAAGGAAACCTCGTGATGTTTCCCCAGCTGCAGGGAGAAGGAGGACAGGAGGTGCCACTGAAAATTTGCCATTTGAAGCTGCCCATCCACAGAATTTATCAGAGCCAAAAGCATCAGGAGCTGAAGTCAAAACCACATAGGAGATGAAAAAATCTCTGGGCTTTATTGGTGTTTAGGTCGATTGGTCAAGAGGGTCTGGAAGATTTGTTGTTTTAAATTGTTCCAAGTGAAAAATGGGGTTAGCAGATGAGAGGCTGAGCTTGTGCCCGTGGGGAATGTTCCTGTCCCCAAAACAGGGTGGTGATCCCAAAACCTCCCCTCACCCATGCCTTCTGCTGGAAACTGCAGCTTGCTTTCCAAATATTTTGAGGAGCTGTTGTAAACAGGAGCCTTTGAAATCATTTGTGTATTGTTGGGTTTCTTAGCCCCCATCTGGAATTCATCTCATCTCAAGATATCAATTCTCTTCAGAGAAATGACGCGGTTTAATTTTTCAAATGTGGATGTGATCATTTTATCCTCATTTCATCCTCACTTTATACTCATTTTATTGTCATACTCTGGTTATTTGATCTTTCTCAATCCCAGTAAATAACTGGGTTTTCTTGCAGTGCTTCAGTGTTATTTTGAGGTAATGACCATCCTGTGGCAAATATTGATTGCAGAGCTCAGTGCACATTCCCTCTTGGAAAAGGTAACGTTTGAAAAACTTTCAATTATTTCCACACTGAAGGAAGGTGGAAAAGAAGAGAAAATTCTGCAGAAGTATAGAGGCTGATAATCTCTAAGAACTGCAGGTTTTCAGTCTCAATTTGATGCTTTCTGTACCAAAACCACGTTGTTATTCCTGTTTTAAGTTTCTGAACCACTCTGTAGAAATCATGCAGATGGAAACTACTTCTTTAATTTTAATTTTTAATTCTAATTTTTAATTTAATTTTTCTTCAACCAACTGAGCAGCTGTGTTGCAAGCAAACATCTCATTCCAAGAGCCATGGAGAAATACACTTTTTGGAAATGACCATCACAGCTGTGATGCAAACAGGAGGAACTTCCTATCAGAGCAAGTCTGCCTGTGAATTAATCTTGCTTTTTTTGTATATAGAAATGAAAACAAATTGAAACAAAACCCCTCTGAAATTTGATAATATTTTGACTAGACAAGCAGTTTCCTTCACCCCTCAGCAGTCCAGTATAAATAAAATACCAGAACTGCTGTTCCAGGAGGTGTCTGCAGCAGGAGCTCTTTGGGATGAGCTCTTGCTCCTTGTTTTTCCTGGCAGAATTAATGGGATGTTATTCCCCATCTTCTTTTTGCTTTCTCCTACATAAAAAACCTTCATGGTTGTGTGCAGCCCTCATCCTCTCACCGTGATAGGGAGAAAATCCCAGTGATGGTCACAAATAACCTCTCCCTTGGGCTGCCTAGCCAGGGAGAAAATGTTCTTTATGGTGCATAAAATCCACTTGGTATTCTTAAATATGCATGAAATTAAACAGCTATTTCTCCCAAGGTAGGGTAATAAATATATTAATAAATGTATGGAAATAAATGCTTTCCAAGAAATGGGTCCTTGATTTCCCTGCTGTGGAGAAAACCTGCAGCAGGAATGCTTGGATATTAGCAAAAAAAAAAAGTTAATATGTCTGAATTTTGAAGTTGAAACATTTGAAATAGTTGGGAAGACTTCAATAAGGTAAATGTATGGATTTTGGTGGCTCTTTTGGAGGAATGTGTTGTACCTTCTTTAAAAAGAAGAAAAATGATGGAAAAGCATTTCAGTGCAAGTGTGAAATCCCTGAGTGCAGTGAGTGACACCAGCTCAGCTTCCTCCAGCTCTCACCAGGAAATCTGCCACATTTACAGCCTCCTGCTCGGGATTTACAGTCAGGCAGTAATTTCTTCCCAAGCTCATCCAAAATAGCTCCAACCACTCTGGATTTTCAGTAGCCTGGATTGCAGGGGTTCCACGAGGTTGACATTTCATTTCCCTGCACTAAATCACTTTGCATCAACACACAGCTCTAAAAAAATCCTCTAGTGTAGGATTCACCCCATTCCTCCCCTTTTCCTGCCTGCTCTGCTCCTTGTCCCTTTTTTTCTGGTCACTCAAAACACTTCAGCTAAACTTTTCTCTCTCTGTTAGGTGAATTCTCTGTTGATTTTGCTTCCTCCACTGTGCTAAAAAAAAAAAAGCAAGGAGGGGGATGGCATTCCTAATTCCACAGTTCCCCTGGGTGCTGTCCTAATAAAAACCCAGCAGGGCAGACTTGAAATGAGGTTGGTTTTGTGTAGGTGGGTTGGCACTGCCTCTCCAAGTCAAAAATTTGGTGGTCTGGGGGGAGTTTGCTCTTGTTTATGGGCTGCTGTGTCAGGGGAAACAAGCCAGAGAAAACCCCTGGAGCTCCTCCTCAAAATTCTCCACAAATTATGTGAAATTTGCTGAAGTAGAGTGTAAAAAAATGATAAAAAGGCAAAGGGGAAAAAGGGGAAGAAAGTAAAGTATATCCAGTGAAATGAGCTAAATCCAGGGATTAGTTCAGAGCTCTGTCCCAGTAAAACCCAGCTCCTTCAAGTTCCAGTTCCAGCTTCTCCTGGGCCACAGCTCCCAGCTGTGCTCCTGCATGGCTTTCAAATAAAAATACCTGAATTAATTTATTCCAGAGAGATGACTGAACCTATAAAAATGGTTTTTTTCCTTCTCCCCGAGGTGGCCATGTCACAGCTCATCTGCTGAAACTCAAGGAGTAGCCAGGATGTGGGTTTGGGGTGCAAAGCTGATCTAAAATACAGAATTTCCTCTTGCTGCTGCTCCAGCTGTGTTCTCCTCCTGCCCTGACACTGCTCTGCCCATCAAGAGCAGCTCTGGGAAGCTGAATTGGCAGAAAATGGGGGGTTTTTCCAGTTTTTTTACTTGCTGTTCCAGGTGTTCCTTGTTGACCTTTTTCTATATTTATTTTGGTGGTTTTGGATGGGGTGTGGGCATTGCTGGTGGGTTTGAGTTCTGGGAAGCTGTGGGAGAGCCACTGAATCCTTCAGCAACTCCAGAGGTGTGGAGAGGTTTTTAAACAGCAGAATTCATCCACAGTACCCTGGGAAAGGCTCAGTTTGGTGGCAAGGAGGCAGGACAGGTGACTGAGGTGGTGTTTGAGCTCTGAAATATTTTTCCTTTCCAACCCTTCCACTGCCTCCTCCAAGGATTAACTGAGCTCCTTCAGCCTTTGTTTTCCAGGTTTTTTTTTTTTTTTGTATTCTATATATTTTCCAGGTTATTTTCTGTATAAAAGCTGACCTTTTTCTGCATTTATTTTGGTAGCTTTGGATGGGGTTTGGACATCAAAGTGCTCGTGGTGGGTTTGAGTTTTGGGAAGCTGTGGGAGAACCTTCAGCAACTCCAGAGGGGTGGAGAGGTTTTCAAACAGCAGAATTCTTCCACAATATTTTGGGGAAAGGCTCAGTTTGGTGGGAAGGAGGCAGCAGAGGTCACTGAGGTGGTGTCTGAGCTCCTTTGGGCAGGGTCACAATCCCTGGCTTGTCTCTGATCTGATAAACTGTTATTGCAGATTTAAAAGCACCCTGGAACAGGCAAGGCTCAGCAGATCTCCCCAAAGGCTGGATTAATATTCATCAACAGCATTCCAAGGCCCCCAAACAGAACAGGGAGGGGGAATTTTGGGGGGTTTTGCAGCTGAGGCCTCTCTGATCTAAAAGTAGCAGCTGCAGTTTGGGAGCCAAAGGAATTT
The DNA here is from genome assembly GCA_013399915.1 of Illadopsis cleaveri. Taxonomy (NCBI): domain Eukaryota; kingdom Metazoa; phylum Chordata; class Aves; order Passeriformes; family Timaliidae; genus Illadopsis; species Illadopsis cleaveri. Next base: position 29,582 of record VXBB01000387.1, on the reverse strand, counting down.
TGGCAGCAGGAGGAGCAGCACTCCTCTCCTTCCAGCCATGACAAGGCAAGTGAAATACAGCCTTGCAAAGGTTTTCTATTTGCAGCTCCATAAATTCCCTGGGAAGGCAGGAATGGGCCCCTTGGCATGGGCTCCAGGCTCTGGCACACATCCAGGGATGTGCCCCAACCTGGCACTTCTGGCTCTCTCAAAAGCCACTTGGAGAAGTCTCCTTGATGAAACACCTCCCTCAGAGTGTGTGTGGCTGCTGTGTTCAAATAAATCTTCTATATGGGAGCCCCTGCTCAGCCTAAAACCAAACTCTGCTTTGCAGCTTTGGATCTGGGTGATTTGTAGAGATAAAGTGTTTTATCCTTGATTTTATTTGTGACTTGTGAAGTGAGAGGCGCCTTTCGGAGACAGGGTGGCTGAAATGGAGCACTTGGCTCACAGAAGTGTCAGTGAAAAAGAGGAGTTGGAAAGGGAATTCCTGGGGATAAAGAGCTCCATGAGGGAGCTGGATCACTGCACCTGGCTGGGCTCTGAGGTGCCTCAGCCTGGCACTTCTGGCTCTCTCAAAATCCACTTGGAGAAGTTTCCTTGATGAAACACCTCCCTCAGAGTGTGTGTGGCTGCTGTGTTCAAATAAATATTCTGTATTGGAGCCCCTGCTCAGCCCAAAACCAAACTCTGCTTT
>VXBB01000387.1:6868-24383 GCA_013399915.1 Illadopsis cleaveri | reverse complement strand
TCAGAATTCCCCCTCTGCTCCCTGAGGTTCAGAAATTCCCGAATGTTCAGAATTCCCCCTCTGCTCCCTGAGGTTCAGAAATCCCAGAACATTCAGAATTCCCCCTCTGCTCCCTGAGGTTCAGAAATTCCCGAATGTTCAGAATTCCCCCTCTGCTCCCTGAGGTTCAGAAATCCCAGAACATTCAGAATTCCCCCTCTGCTCCCTGAGGTTCAGAAATTCCCGAATATTCAGAATTCCCCCTCTGCTCCCTGAGCTGTCACAGTTCCCATCCCATCATCCATCACTTCAATTCCAATTTCCCTGACTGACAGTCTCTATATCTGAGGGCCAAATTGTACAACACCTTGACAAACACTCATTAATTTCCCGCAACTGGGTGTGTTTTGTCTTTTTTTTTTTTGGTGCTGTTTCCCAGCTGGTTCCAGGGGACAGCTGCCTCAAAAGAAGCAGTGAGGCGACTTCTCCGGTCATTAATTCCCTTTTCTTTGTTTTTCCAAGCATGTTGTTAATCCTGAGTTCTCCCACTCTGGTTGAACTCCTGGGGCTGCCAGTCTTGGGTCTGGGCTCAGATCCAGCCCAAGTTTTGGATGCTGAACTGGCCTGCCTGTCTTTTCCTGCTGGGAAGAACTCCTGGATTCCCATTGCCTCCTCCTTATCTCTGTGTGGTTTTTTCTGCACTAATTCTGTGGCTTTGGGAGGAGCTTTTCTGGTTTGATCCAAGTGAATTGTGCTCTGTGATTTTATAGGGTGAGCCTGCAGAGCTCAAAGGGTGAATTTGATATAGAAATAAGCGTTAACAATAATATAATCAGACATTTTTGTAATTCTCTGCAGACATGTTCCAAGAATCTGAGGGTCTGTCAGCTTTCCACTTTTACTGCTTGCTGCTGGACCAACATCTGACTGTGCTTCTCACAGAATCCTGGAATGGTTTTGGGTGGAAGGGACCTTAAATCCCACCCCAGCCATGGCAGGGACCGTCCGCTGTCCCAAGGTGCTCCAAACCCCATCCAGCCTGGCCTTGGACACTTCCAGGAATTCCACAGCTTCTCTGGGAATTCCATCCCAGGAATTCCTTCCCAATATCCCATCCATCCCTGCCCTCTGGCAGTGGGAAGCCATTCCCCCTGTGCTTTTTGAGCCCTGATTTATTCTTTTGCTGAAAAAGCTGTTTTTCTTTGCCTGGCTAGATTTACTATTTGGGCCCTTAGTCCTAGCAACGTGAAACAGAGTTGAGGGAGAGGGGTACAAAGCATAGTTACATTTTTGCTGTGTATTTCTGAATGAATAAATCCCTTCTTTTGTAGGTGTTTGTAGAATTTCCTGCACATCTGTGATCTCCTTGCATCCAGGGGAGGAGAGTGAGGATTGTCCTGCAGTGCTGGGGCTCTTGGTGGATCTCTCATGAGAGATCTCCTCAGCTCCTTTGCTGGAATTCCAAACAAATCCATGGCTGTGCACGATCCCGAGGCACTTCCCCAGCACTTGTGAGGGGAGGAAAAGGAAAGAACAATGCCTTGTGTGTGCAGGACAACAAAATACCGAAAAAAAACCCCACCAAATCTGCCTGCCTGGCATGGTGTGCTCATAGAAGGGAATTGTTCTTGCAGAGCTTTCCCTCTTTTCCTGCTGCTGGAATGTCATCCCCGTCATCCCCCTCCAGGCCTGGCTGTGCTGACAAAAGAGCTTTTTATCTGATGATTAGCACTGAGAAATGGGCTGTGGTCGTTACATACCTTCCTTAAAAACTGCTTTTCCCTCAGGGATCTGGGGAGGACAGGAGTGAATTCATCTCGGTGTCACTTGTTTGCAGAGTGACTCGGTCCAGCGGTGTTTTAATTACACCCCGAGGTGTCTGATGAGCTTGGAGGGGGGAGGTGACTTCCAGTGACAGAGCTGAATGAGGAGAAAAATCAATATTTAAATATTCAGCCAAGGCCAGATACCTGCAGTGAATCTCCCCCAACCTGAGCCAGGCCTGCTGCTCCTTCTCCCATCAGCTCCATTGTTATGGAGATCAGCGTCTCCAAAATAACATCCAGCATCTTCCAGGACTTTCTGCTGCTGGATCATTAGAATTCAGGAAGAGTTTAATAGCAGCCCAATGAATTCACTAGATTAGGCCCTAATCATTTCAAGACAGATGGGCACAAATTAGCTATCACAGGGCTGAGGGCTGGGCAAGTATCGAGCTAAATGTTTAATGACACAAAGTCCCAAAAACGAGCTCTGCCATAGGCAGGGAAACACGAGGAATAAAAAAACCCCACCCGGTGCCACTTAACTGGAACGTGAGTGGCTTCAGGATGTGGAGAGCAAACACTCCTGGGCTTCTGGGGGAAAATAAAAGCTCCAGCACAGGTACAGGACTTCATCCCCAGCCTGGGAATGAACTTCCCTGGCTTTCCACTTGCATGTGGCTCCTTTTTGCTTGAGGAGTGTAAAATCCTTTGCCTGGGATAGGAGTTCCCTGAGATCCTCCAGGAACTGGGAATAAATGATCACAGAACCTTGTTGTTTCAGTCCCAGCTTCCCTTTCCCCTTCTTTCCCCTTCTTTCCCCCTTCTTTTTTCCTCTTCTTTTCCTCGTCTTTCCCCTCCCTTCTTTCCTCTCCCTTCTTTCCCCTTTCCTTTCCTTGTGCTGTGAGCACCAACACTTTGTGGATAGCTCCATACTGGATGCTTCCAAAGGGTATCCCTGTGAATTTGGGAGGTGAGATCAGGCTCTGCTGTGTCCCTTTGATGAAGGAAAATCCACATTTCCTGCTGAATTCTTCTCTTGGGTTTGTATTTACGTATCAGCTCGTTCCCACTCCAAAACTGAAGGAATTAACTGGCTGGAGATAAATACTCCCAGCTAACATGAATATTAAATAAATAGAATGATGTGATTAATCCCACTTTATGTATTATCAAAAGTTTGTTTGTCCTTTTTGTAGTCTTACAAATGAATGACATCAACCCTTCTCCCTCCATGGCTTTGCTTTTTGATAAACTCTGCAGGAGAACATGAGATCATTTACAGAAAGTGGCATTCTAGAAAAATCCTTGTCTTAAAAGCTCTCAGCTTTGCAGTCCCAGGAGGATAACTTCCAGTTGGTAACAACTTAAAAAATAAATCATGTCATATAAATGTGTAAAACCCTGTATTAAACAGGAAGTTTGCATGTGAGGAGTAAATCTTAAATGAGGCTCCAAAAGCTCTGCCTAAAGAGCTGCCTCTTGTCATTGCCTGCCTTGCCACTGATTTGAAAGGTTTAATATTTCACCCTCTTGGATCTGTTTAAAATTTAAAAACGATCCTGGGAGCACCAGCTCCTCTTTGCAGGAACCTGAAACCACCTGGAGTGGGGAGGCAGGGAAACTTGCAGGGCCCTCCTCGGGAGCTGAGCTCACACAGGTGAGCAAACAGAGCCTGCAGCTCCTCTTGGCTTTTTTGTTCCACTTCTGTTTGCCTTGGTTTCAGACATTTCTGTCATCACTACCCAGCAACGTTTGTGTTTGTTCAGGACCCTTTGGTCAGGACTCTGTTGTATTTAAGATAATTTTTTTTTTTTTTTTTTTCAGGATGATGAATTTAAGCACAATTTTTGTTTTTTAAAAAAAAACAAAACTCTAGTCTAAGATCATATTATTTGGGGGGTTTTCCCCCAAACTGGCAGCTACTGGAGGTTACAAGGAGGCTGGAGAGGGAATTTAAGGCTGTGGATAGGACAAGAGGGAATGGCTTTAGGCTGAAGGGGGGAAGGTTTAGATGAGATCTTGGGAAGGAATTCCTGGCTGGGCTGGAATTTCCAGAGAAGCTGTGGCTGCCCCTGGATCCCTGAAGTGTCCAAGGCCAGGCTGGGTTTGGGATTGGAGCACGTGGGATGGTGGAAGGTGTCCCTTCCCGTGGAGGGATGGGTTTAATGTCCTTTCTAACCCAAACCATTCCATTTTTCTGGCGATTCTTACATGAACTCCACAATCCTGTTCCTCGTGCCTCTCCTGCATCATTCCTGGCTGCAGAATTCCTGTGCCCTGGGCAGTGATTTAATTTCCATTTCCCCATCCATGAATCCAGGAGAAAAACCCTCCCTGGTGTTCCAGGTGTTCCTGGTGTTCCTTCCCTTCCTGCAGCAAGTCCTGTGTCAGTGTTGTCCCTGCTGGCATCTCCTGCTCCATCCTGGCTCTTCTGGGAGCTGGGAATTGCCTGCTTTATGGCACTTGGGGGGTGGCCCAGCCCAGTTCTCTGCCATTACAAAAGAGGAAAATGTAAATCCCTGGAGTGGGGAGACTGGGAAGGTGTCAGGGGAACCTCTGCAGGCTCACAGTTGGGATCCTGCAGGATCAGGACCTTGTCATGCGCCAGATTTTTGAGGCTGGATGATCTTGACGTTCTCTTCCAACCTTAAATAATTCTGTGGTTAAAGATGATTTGGGGTTCCAGGCAGCAGATTTGCTCAGACAACACATTTTGGGACGTAGTTTGTTTATTGCTGCTTCACTATCTGCTCCTGAGTGATCTCCCTGTACAATAATGAGAAGAAAAATCAGATTTATGGGACAGCTTTGAATGCAAGAGGTGTTTGTAATCTCCTCATCTTTCAGAAAAAGAGAATAGACATCCCAGGGTTTGCAGGCACGAGGAGTTGGTAATTGCTGCTTTTTTTTTTCCAGAGGCTTTGACCAAAGTAATAAAAAAAATCCAATTTCAGGTTAAGATGTGCTTTAATTTTAAACCTACTGTGTCACCTGAAAGAATTTCAATCCACCTAAAATACAGTTTAACTTCTCAGGTAGATTTGGATAGGAGAGGACAAGCCCTGGTACTGCTTGAAATTTTGTTTGTGGTTGAGTCCTGAGTAGATTTAGATCAGCAAATACTCAACCAGCAGATGTGTTAAGTATTAAAAAAGCCATTTTTTGAACTCTGTGACAAAAATATCCAGGATGGATCCTCTTGTGTGAGGTTTCAGCCACTAAATAACTCCTCATTTTCCCCAGCTCTGGGTAGCTGCATACCCTGCAAACCCTTCTTGTAAAACAGAACCCCAGCAAAATGTGCAAGATAAATTCTGATCCTGAATGTGCAGCGAGGAAAGGGGCTCTGGATTAATGTCTGACCTGTCTGTAATCCCTGCCTTTGAATTTGCCTGTTTTTATGAGCTGCTCCAAAGTGATATTGAAGTGGGTGATTACAGGGTGGGAAAGAAGGGAATGGAGTGATTTGTCCTCCATCATCACCACCAGGAATTAATTATCAGGGTGGTTTGAAGAGATGCAGCTCCTGTTTTCCTGAAGAATCCCAAATCCTGCTCGGCATCATGGGCTCCCTTCTTTCCCTTGGTCTCTCCAGGCCTCTCCCAATTAGCTGCACACTGCTTTCATTCTGGGGCCTGAAATGGAGAGAAATTTATTTCTTTATTTCAGGTCACACTTCCAACCTAATGTGAAATTTAAGCACAATTTTTGGCAGGCAGTTTTAAGTTTATGGGATTTGTTTAGAGCCAANGAAAAGGAGAAATGAGAAGAAAATGGCTTTTTGAGGCTGTTCCTGTGGCAAGGCTGTGGCAAGCAGCACCAGTGTTAAAAGTTCTTTTTGGTGCATCTGTTATAACATTATATTAATGTAATGTTATANAATGTTTATATAACGTTCCAATAGAATGTTGTATTATATATAATGGAATAACATATTAATATGTTCTAATGTTGTATTAATATAATGTTAGAACATTATACTAATACATTATCTATTATTTTATTTATATTATTGTATTATATTAATATAATACAATAATATAAATAAAATAATAGATAATGTATTAGTATAATGTTCTAACATTATATTAATACAACATTAGAACATATTAATATGTTATTCCATTATATATAATACAACATTCTATTGGAACGTTATATAAACATTCACTTTAATTTGGAGCAAGTTGAATAATCTGATTTATTAATGCTCACCCACTGCTTGAAGGCTCAGTAGAGCTGAAGAGGTGGCACTTGGGGATTGCTCTCTTCAATAAAATCCTCACTGAATCTGGGTTTAATTTTTTTCCACCCCTCAAGACAAACATTCCCTGGGTTGGGTTTTTTGGGTGTTTAAGTGTGGCATGGAGTGATGTCCCCAGGTCAGGTGGCTTTGCCTGGAGCTTGCTGGGTGACACAGCACTGCAGGAAAATTTGCACTATTTATAGAGCGTTCTTTGAGCCAGGAAGTTCTGCTTTAAAAGATTCCATTTCGTGATTTTTCTCTTTTCCCTGCCTGACTTCACAGGAAAAGGGGAGGCAGGAGCCTTTGGGCACTTAGCTGTGATTTAAACTCTGACTTTGCTGTGAGTTAAGTTTATCAGGTGAGAAATTCAGCAGAGTTTTGGTTTCAAAAGGCTTTTGTTTCCAAAGGAAGATGAAATCAGTGGTGGTGGCACTGCCTGGCACATTTTTAAACTATCACTCCAGCCTCACCCTCAGAAATTTCCATGGTCCACATGCAAGGAAAACAAGTTCCTTGTTTAATTAACTTGCTGAATCAAATAAGTGCCCAGATTTATTTCTGTCCAGTTCAAAACAGTTTTTTCAAAGATATTTTGTCTATCTTGACCCAAACCAATTCTTTAGTGTTTATACATCTGCCAAGGAGTATGGTCTGCATCTGGAATTTGTATTTTCCTGGCTCGTTTGATTGAAGTTTCCTGAAATAATGTGTTTATCCCTGCTGGTTTTGGGGCAGAATGGGACACAAACCCATTTTTGATGGAGCTCTATCCCCTCATCCTTCCTGGATCCAAGATTATCCCCCCATCCCTCCTGGATCCAGGATTGTCCCCCCATCCCTCCTGGATCCAGGATTATTCCCCCATCCCTCCTGGATCCAGGATTGTCCCCCCATCCCTCCTGGATCCAGGATTATTCCCCCATCCCTCCTGGATCCAGGATTATTCCCCCATCCCTCCTGGATCCAGGATTATTCCCCCATCCCTGCTGGATCCAGGATTATTCCCCCATCCCTCCTGGATCCAGGATTATCCCACTCTCCAGTTGATTTAGGATCTAATAACTGGCAGATATAAAAATCTCTGTAAGTTACCAATGGAAAACGCCTCCTTGGGATCTCCAGGAATACAAATGTGTGAAATGTTGGATCAGTGGAAGAAAATTATCCTGAAAGACAAGCTCTGGAATCAAAAAAATCCAGGAAAAACTATCCAGGCCTGGTTTTTTTGGGCAGAAGTGCCCTCAGCTCTCGCTCTCTCTCTGTCCAAAGTGCAGGCTCTGTGGTCTCAGCTTTAAAAGGCTCTTCAGTCTCCCTAAACTGAGGAATTATTCATAGCAGAACGTACATGGGAGCTATTTTTAGATTGTGCAGGCTCGAGATTCTTCATTTTATATTTACTTGGGGATTTCGACTCTTTGTTTCATCCTGGGGAGCACGGAGGGAGCTCTCTGTGAAAACACCCTGAGCTCTCAGAGGGAGGCAGGAAAAACTGGGCCTTGAGGGGTGCTTTGTGCATTATGGAAGGGCTTTGGTCTCCTTAATTAATTTTCTACTCATTACAGGAAAGAAAGGAGACACCAGCTCCACAGGAGGCATTGCCAGTGGATGTTCAGGCCAGGCTCAAACACATCCACGCTGCCTTTATCCCCTGTTAAAAGCAGAAATGTAACATTTGCAAGGAGATTTTCAACAGAATTGGGCCTTGGGTGTGTGATCTGTGTTTTCTCTGCGTTTTCACACAGGATAAATGGCTGCTGTCAAATATTTTGGGGCTGTGAGCATCCTTTTCTCAGAGCAGGGGGTTGCTGGTGGTGTTGTGTGAGCTCAGAGATGAAATCCACCTTGCCAGATCACCCTTCAGAAGAGGGTTTTTCTTACCAGCAAAGAGGTTTCAGGAAAAAAACTTCATTTTCCTGCCACAGAGCTGCTCTCCCCACACATTTCAGCTCTGCCCCAACCCCAAACCCAGCTTTGTACAAACCTTTAAATGGCACCGAGGAGAAACTCAGGCAAAGCCTGGAAGATATTCAGAGGAGAAGATCTGGTGGGGAAAAAAGGAAAAAAAAACCAAACCAAAACACTTTAAAGGGCTTATTTAGTGTGAAATAGCTGCAGTGGAGTCACTGGAGTGTCCCCTCCGTGCTTGGCCATTAATATTTATCTTGGAGGAGCTGAGGAGGCAGAAAGGGAAATGCCTTGTGTCGGTCCATTAGGCTGGAGGGGAGGCAGGAGATCACAGGAAGGTGTTCACTGACCCTGCAAGATGGATTTCTTGCAATGATGGAAATATGTTCCTATTTTGGAGGGGCTCCTGAGGGAAGAATTTGTGCTCACGGCTTTCCCTGGGACCTGCTCAGCCTAAGGGCCCTTCCCAGCCAGGCCTGGGGAGGAGAAAAAGGAGCTGGAAGCTTTTTTCTTCCACCCTAAATGCACATCCAGAGTCATATCTGAGACCCAGGGTCACAAATCCAACCCTGAGCTGAGTTTGTAGAAGAATTTGGCTCCTGAGATAGCTCAGAGTTGGTTTCTAGACTGTTCTTCACAGGGAATTTGCAGCTGGAGCTGTTTGTTTGAAGAGCATTGGTGGGGATCTGTAAAGAGCCAACTTTTCTCCTCTGCACTGACCAGAACTGGTTCCTCAAATGAAGCAGAAATTCCTTTTCCCTGGCTCCAATATCCTGACAAAATCATCACATAGTGCCCAGTGATGACAACAACATCAAATAATGCCCAATATTTCACCTTGAAATGAAGAGGGTGCCCTGTTCTATGGGGATTTTTGGGGAATTACAATTTCCAGTTCCTATTTTCACCGGAATTCTGTCACAGGTCATAAATATAAAACCCACATTGCATTCACAACTGAGTTGTAACTCCTTGGTGAAGTCCCAAATACAGTAATTTATTAAAGGTGCTTTGAGGAGGTGCCCCCAAAACCAGAGTTAGGAATATCTATCCTTTATCTTTCATGTTTTGCAGGAAAATCTGTCATGTCAGCTTGTGTTGGATGAGATTATTGGACTAAACTGAATATATTGATGTATAAGAATCTTTGCCTTTGTGTTCCTGGAGAGCAGCTGCAAAACCACAGGCAGCAGAATAATACCAAGAATTAAAAATCACAGAAGTGTTTTAAACTCTCCAGACTTCACTACAGTTATTGTAGCCTGTTAATTATTTGAGTTTTCTTGTTCATTCTTTATGAGTGGCTGTGGAGACTGCTACAAGTACACGTGTGTGTATATATATATATATTTAATATATTTGTGTATATATTTTTTATATTTTATATATATTTATTTATTTATAATTAGATATACATTATGTTTTAAAATATATTTTATATATTTATATATTTTAAATAGATATGTTTTTATATGTGTATATATATGTATATATATGTGTGTGTGTCTGTATATGTGTATATTTATATGTGTGTATGTTGGGGTTTGACCCTCTGTGGCAGAAATACCAAGTTTTCCATCATGGGCTGCCTGGACGTGTGGAATTTGGATGTAATACATGAATTTTATGTTGGCAGAATTCCCCTTTCCCTTGAACCATCCCTTCCTGTGCTGTCCCTGTGAGGGAGGGCAGCTTTTATTCCCTTTTTTTCCCCAAATGGGAGCATTTCTTTCTCCTGGTTCTCTCCTTTCCTCTTCCCCTCATCCCCTGCCTGCCTCAGCGTTTCTCCCTGGCAGTGGGAGGGGAACATCCCTTTCTTGCTGGAGTTCCTGGCAGTTTGCAGGCTGGAAATTCAGCAGAGCAGCTCTGACAGTTCCTATTCAGCAGGAACCTGCCCTTGGGTAGTATTAATAGTGTCATTTTCTATTCCTATTAATCAGCCTCATGGCAGGACAGCTTCCCCCTGGAACAGGAGCTGCTGCTCCACGTGCCTCCGATCCCAGAGCAGGAGGAATGATGGGGGGATTCAAGTTTACAAAAAAAATGGGGTTTTGTGGTGTTTTTTCCCCTTTGCTCTCAGCAAACCTCAGCTCCGTGGTGGGAGTTGTCCCTGGGAGTGCAATCCTGCTTTTCCACAGCAGTGCCACAGTGGGATTGGAACAGAACAGAGCTCTGGGCTGCATTTCAGGGTGCACAACCTGCAGGGTAAAGCCTGGAGTTCAACACTCTGAACTTCTGGGGAAAAGCTCATTCCAGCTGAATTTGGTGTCATTTACCTTGGCCCCAGCTCGGGGTGTTTGGGCTGTTCAGGTGTGTGCACACATTTTTCCTGCCCTGCACAAGCACACCTGGATTGTTTCAGGTCCATCCCAGCATTTCTTGGCGTGGTTTCTCCAGGTGAAAACTTGTTTGTGCAGGAACTGTTTGCTCTGCGTGGCTGAACGGGCTCCTAAAGTGTTCCTTTGTCTCCTGTGAGAGGGTGAAGGTGAAAGCAGCTCACCTTGAGGGCTGAGTTTTGAGTTTCCCCTTCAGTTTTGGGTGGTAAAAACTGCTCAGGGCTGATGGAAAGCCTGGCTGTGAACAGTTTGCTGTTTATTACAATTTATTGTTGCATTTTCCCCTCAGTAATTGTACTGAGGGAATTTCTTTTTTCTGTGGTGGACCCACATCAGCATTCAGTGTGAAGCCAAGCACCAGGATTCTGGAGCTGAATTAATTTGTGTGCACATTTTGAACAGCAACATCATCAACCCCAGTGCCAGGCTTGCCCTGATAAAGAATTTATGAGAACAGATCATGTTATTGCAGATTTAGCAGGGAGCTGATTTTGTGTACACAAGGTTTGTCACTTTTATATCCTGCCCCAACTCCTGCAACTGTGTTTAAGTCCATTATTTTGGTTTTGGAAATCGAAATAAAAATAGAAATGTCCTCGTGTAGATGAAAGCCCATCAGTGCTCCTGTTTCTCTGGGTCTCATCACAGACATAAATCCTGCCCAGTTCCTGCATCACCTTCAAAAAATGGGCAAAATTATGCAAATTGTTCTTCCCCAAGTGATGCCTGCAGCATTAGGAATAAATGTTCCTGGGCTAACAAACCCTGGCTTCTCTGTGCCACTTCCAGGCTTCAGATTGGCACCAAGGGCTCCAGAACATCAAGTCCCCAAAATACTCCACAACTCCTACTCCCAAACCAAATCATCTCCTTTTTTACTCCACTGCTGTGTCAGAAACAACAAAGCAGCAGCCAAAATGAAAAGGAGAGCATTTCCCTCCCAGCTTTTCTGGCAAGGGCTGCACATCATTTATCTTTAAACAACTTTTGCTTTGCTCTGAGTTGGCTTTGGAGTTCAAAGAGATGACAGCTTTGGGGGGAAGAATTTTGTTGCAGTTGTGTGTAAAGCAAGAGGGTGTTTGTGTAGTACTTGCCTGGCACTAGAGAGGCTGAATTTATTATTTATACAGGTGGTATAATACAGATAGACAGTGAATGTGTTTATTAGAGGGATGGAATTCCTGCAATATTCCCAGTGTTGCTGCCCTCAGTGAGGTGTGAATGGTACAAGCAGCTTTAATGAAAATTTTTAATGGAATTAATGTGGTCAGGGATCCTGGGAGCATCACTAGCTTTCTTGTCAGAATCTCTAATTGGTCACTCCTGAACCCACAATGTCCCCCAGTGCTGCTGTGGGTGCCTGTGCATGGAGAGATGGAAAAACCCCATATTTTTGGCAGGAAAACCCCAAACCAGCAGCTTCACCTGTGCTGGTTTTGTCACTCCTGGAGCAGCAACAATTTCAGGATGCAGAGGGAAGGGTCATGAAGAGGAGTGCACAAGAGGGATGGAACCACACCCAGACCTTCTCCTCCTGCTTTTCCTCCATCTCCAGAGTAATTTTAGAGAGGGAGAAATTCCATCTCTTGATTTTGAAACGTTGCATTGCAAAGGCAGCACTGGAGAAGCAGCAGGTTCCACCAGCAAAAGATGCAGGTTGTTCCTGTCTTCCTGAACTGAATAAATGTGAGGTTATTCCTTAATCCAGGAAATCCAAGGCTTTGTAGTTGATTCATTTATTATTAACATTTAGGAATGTTGCTCATGTAGTTCAAAGTGCTCCATTCTGGATTGATACATGGCTTTGCACTCACACCTGAAGCAAAAAATTATATCTGAAATTCAAATCTTAACTCTATTACAGCATCCTTCGTTCTGTGCTAAGGTTTTCATTTGGGTTCTGGGATCTATTTCTGCAATGTTTGTGCCATTATAAATTCAGGGAGAAAATCCTGACGTGTGAGTCCCATGTCAGCAGCAATTTGGGCACTTTTGTCAGGAATAAACCCCCCCGACTGATGATTTTTAAGCATTGCGTGTTATGTGCTCAATAAACTCTGCAGCTGCAGAGGTGAAGGCACTCACAGTCAGAGTGAGAGCAGGAAAATGCCCTTTAATTTACTATTTTGCTTTAAATGTTTGAAGAATTAGAAGAGCAGAGTTAACATTCTTAAGGCTGCAATCCCCTAAATTTAAAAATGGAGTGAAGTGTCTGCTCTTTGCAGTGTGTCCCACACTTCCCCCACACTCATTCTGTGCTCTTCACACGATTAGATTTAATTTGTAGGGTTTTTTCTTTTTAAAGATGCTAATTTTGCATTAACAGAAGGAAAAAAAATCCTTCCAGCTGATGGAATTAAAATGCATAGTCGTGATTTCATCTTCACTCTGTGCTGGGGGTGAAGTTCCTGGGCTGGGAGGGTGGCTGAGGACAGGGATGGGACAGAGCCATGCCCCTGAGAGGGAATCCTTCATTAAACATTCCCAAATCACAATTTATTTCCCTGTTTTCCCTGGGATTCAGCCTTCAGGTGTGCCAGGAAAGTCCCCAGCAGCACCAAGCTTTGCCTGCAGTCACATATAACTTCAGGCCAGCAGGTTGTGTTTGGCTTTCCTTAATTCCAGTGATTTAATTCCTGTTCCCTCTGCTCCATAAAACTCCACTGGCTCCCGTGTAAACGCCAGTTCCACTGCTGCCCTTTCCCTTTTGTAATCACCCATCTTTAATGAAGTGGAGGAGAAATCATGAATACCTGGGATGGCTCTTGAATGCATTGGAATGTTACAGAATACAACATTGTATTGTTGGGATCCTGGGATATATCCTGGGATTGGCCAGGAGCTGGGATCTTGGTGAGCTGACCACAATCATCATCATCACCATCATCATCATCATCACCAGCACCAAACACGAGGAGCCTCCTTGGCCCCAAATTTCACCTCCTCGAGGTTTTCATCTCCTGAGCAGAGCCCAGGCACTCAGAATGAAGCAGCTGTTTGGTTTAAGCATAAATCTATCCCATTTTCTGCAGCCTGCTCATTAAATTGGAACTTCTGCAGTCTTTTCCTGAAGGGTTTGGAGCAGGATTTTCCCTTGGCTGGGATAAATTACCCCTCTCTGGAGATGCTGGGGCTGTGGGGTGTTGAAGGGTGATGTTGCAGAGGTTCTAAAGCTGGCAAACACCATTATATTTATTAAATTAACCTCTGGACTTGCTTGAGAATAGCTCAAAACACCTGACACAGAGCAGACAGCTTTTTTTGGTTTATAGCCACAGTTTGGGTACAATTTACTTGGTTTGTCATCTTCTGTAATTATTTTTCTAACACTGCATCTAGTGCAGGGACAATATGTGAATTTGAATAAGCTGTGAAAAGCTGCTCATGAGGGGAATAACAATTCAGAAGTGTGGAGGTAGTTCCTTACACTCATTCATTTATTTTTAAAGAGGGAGTTGCTTTATCCTCTTTATTTCCAGCTTGTATTTTTAATAATGTTGTGGCTTGTCCCCAAACACTCCAGGGGGTGTGAGTAATGTGTTACTGGGAGGGCAATTTCATTCTATTAACCTGCATTAGCTAAAGTGGTGTCAGATCAGCAGGCAGGAATTGGAGCTGCTTAAACTGAAATGGGGAACAAACCTTTCCCGGGAGCTGGGAGAGAATGGAGAGTCTGGCAGTGAAGTGCTTTAATTAATGGTGGTTTAAACTGTTTAAAAAAGTGTTTAAAAATGTTCAAAAAAGGTGTGGAAGTGACACTTGAGGACCTGGTTTAGTGGTGACTGTGGTGGTGGTGCTGAGTTGTACTCAAGGGCCTTAAAGGTCTTTCCCAAGTTTCAGGATTCTCTGATGAATTTGACCCATCCTGGTGTGTAATTGGATCATTTCCTGCTCATCTTCCAGCCTTTTAAACTCGGGGAGGGGTCCCCAAGTGCCCTGGTGTGAAGGAGGCTCCACATCTGGCAGGATAAGGGGAGATGGTTTTAAGATGAGAAAGGAAAGGTTTGGATTAGGAAAAAATCCCTCCCTGTGAGGGTGGGGAGGCCCTGGATGTCATTCCTGGAGCAGCAACAATTTCAGGGTGCAGAGGGAAGGGCCATGATCAGGAGTGGAGCACAGAGGGGTTCCTGGATCTCAGGCCAGCTTGGCCAGGACTTGGAGCACCCTGGGACAGTGGAAGGGGTCCCTGCCCATGGACTGGGGTGGGATTTGAGGTCCTTGCACCCCACAGCACTTGGTGATTCCACAATCCCGCTCCCTTCCACCAGAGCTCTCTTCCACCAGAGCTGCAGAAGCCCAGGTTTTTTGGACAAACCATTTGTTTTCATCCTCCTTTTCCCCCTGGCTGGGAAGTTCTGTGTGAGCCCAGCCCAGTTTTCCCTCCTTGCTGTCCTTCCCCTGCTGTTCCTGAGCTCCTCCTGCCCTGCTGCTGAGCCAGCTTGTTCTCACATCTCCTGCTCCCTTTCCCTGCCCTCCCAGGTTCTGACCTTCACAACTGCACCAGATGCCTTTTCTTCTATTACTCATAAATCACCTCCTATTCTTTTATCAGGTTGGTTTGGTTTTTTTTTCCTCTTCTCATTTTTGCCAAGTGCAGGGCTTTATTTTCCAGCTGTCAGCACTTACTTAAAGAGTGTCAATGTCACTCTCCCTGAAATGCTGCCAGGCTGGGACAGAACTTCCTTATCACCTGCTGATCTCTTCCTGAAGTATCTCTCTACACAGATTTAAGAGCTCTCATCTCAGGTTCTTTATTTAGGAGGAACTCAACAATTCTTGTGTCATCGTGGCCTTGCAGGAGTTTTGGTTTATATTTGGATTTTGCAGTTCTTGGTCTTCCTGAAAGAGAGACCAGGCTGGTGAAATAGAATAAAAAAGCATTTATCCAGAGAGATGTTCCTGCAGGAATTTGCACTCTGAGCAGGTCAGAGCTGAGCAAATTCTCTCTCTCAAACTCTCCTGTTTTCCCACTGAATTTCATCAAAGAATTCTGTGATTTGTTCTTTTCTCTCCATAAAGAATATTTCCTCAGTCTCACAGCACTGAGCTGCACTCCTCCTCAGTCAGGTGCTGTGGGCAAATTCACTGTTCTGTCTTTCTCCACGTTCCCTTCCAAACCCTTGTGGTTGCACTGAAAGGAGAATAAAAGGAATTTTGTAAATACCATTCACTGAATTCGATTTCCCTTTCCATCCCTTTCGCCTCACGCTGTACATTTGGAAATGTGGAAACGTGCAAGGCAATTAAGAACAGAGTTCATTAAAACCCACAACAAAGCTCTGGGTTTTGGAAATGAGCATCTTGAACCAGGACCAAGGAGCAATCCCGTGCTCCAGCCCAGCCAACAACATCCTTTGGAAATGTTCTTGGACAGCACCACACCGAGCAGGGCTGATGAAAAGCAGCTTTAATGGCACAAATTTGCTGGTGGCTAAATACAGAATTAGCAGGGCTCTTCCTAAAGCTGGCAAGTTTCTGCCTGGAAAACGAGGGGATTGTTTGGGTTTAGTGGCAAAAGAAACAAAGCTGGAAAAAAAATCCTTGGTGGATTGCTCAGGGAGATGTTGGATGAGGAGCAGCAGTGGTGGCTGCTGTGGGATTATTAACATGGAATTTAGCCCATCCAAGGGAAATCCTTGGCCACTTTTTTTTTTGTGTGTGTGTAATGTCAGTGCCACGGGAACGTGGTGGGAAGGAGCAGGACTGTCCCTGTGGAGGATAATTGGTGTTAAATCAAGTTTGCCTTGCATTTGGGTGGGACAAAAGTGTGGCCACGGGGCTTTCCTTGGTGTTTTATCAGGTCACATTCCTGTTTTCCTATGTCCCAAACCACCTGCATTTGAACAGTTCTTGGCTTTTTAATCATTTGTCACTCATTCCTTCAATCTTCCATCAACATTCCTTTATTTGATGTGTGCAGGCTCTGTTTTCCCAAGGTCCCATCCCTGTCTCTGAGGGTTTGTTGGATGTTGATGTGAAAATCGACCCCAGGCTGGATCCTGGAGCAGGAATTTCCTTGTTTTGAACATTATTCCAACTTTTATCCTGGCAGCTTCCACTCGGAGCGGGCGTTTTGCACATCAGCACGCAATAATTCCATGTTCAAATGCAGAATTCACAAACATCCTGTCCACTCATGCGGTGACACCACTCCCAAAATACACCTCCCAAAATAATCCTGAAAGGAACACATCAAAGAGGGACCTTGGCAAAATTTCCCCCCAAAATAAACCTGCAAACAAAGCCCTGGAATTCGTAATATTTTGTGTTGCTTCCTTGCAAAAAGATCTGTGGGCTTCAAGGTTTGTTATATATAAAGCATTTTCGCTCTCAGTGGTGTCAGTGCTGTGGATTTTAATTTGATTTCTCAGTTAATGGTTAAGGTAGGCTGGCTTTCCCTTCAGTTCTACACCTGTGTACAGGCAGTGGTGAAAAATTAATTAAATTGTGCTGCCCATAATGATTACACTATTCCCTGGAATGGGATACCAGCAGGAATGGGATGCTCCAAGCACTTTATTTAGAAATCATATATAAATTATATGTATAAATTACGTCCATGACATACCATGTTCTCTACAGGAAAATGAGATTTATTTTCCTTTATTTATTGAGGTTTAGGAATATGTCAGATATCCTGTTCTGGTCACACCACTGCTCTGGAGCTTCCTTCAGTTTCCCTTCACTTCCAAGGAATTTTTTAAATCATTTTTTAATCGTTTTATTTTCCCAGGAAACCTCCGTGCAAAGGGATTTAAATGCTTCATGTCCTTGGTTTTGTCTTTCTGTGACCTGACTGAGCTCTTTAATCCTGCACAACAAGGCAAACCAGCAAGAAAACTCCAAGTTTTACCCTGCCATATCCAGTGGCTTCAGGCAGGCCAAAATAATTCTATTTTTAAACCCAAAATAAAGCTTTGAAGTATTTATTCCAGCCAGAAAAGGCACAGGGATCAGCACAAACTGAATTTTATTTATGCCAGAGGTACAAAATAGAGGGTTTTGCTCAGAGACATGCAGAGATTTTGCCTTGCAGAGATTTAGGCCTGAAACTGAGAATACTTTGATTTTTTTATTTTTTTTTCCCTGTTTAGCCATTCCCTGGCTAAAGGATTTTTTAGTTTCTTCATTGGTTTCTTGCAAAGGAATAATTGGTGGCACAAAGCTCCCACTGGGGTGAACTATTCTGGGTATTAATGCAGATTTCAACTGGTCAGATTTCCAGCTGTCAGCACATCTGGTAGATTTATATTTCATTATTTTATATTTACTATATATATATA
>VXBB01000386.1:0-18691 GCA_013399915.1 Illadopsis cleaveri | reverse complement strand
GTCTCCCCGGCCACGGGAGGGTCGTGAGGCGCTGCGCGGTGTCCGTGGCTTGTAGCGGGCTCCCTTTAAACCTTCCTCCCGCAGCCTAATTTTAGGTGCCACCTGCTGACCAGTGCCTCGGTTCAGCGCGGAATTAATCTCCGAAGTCCTACCGCGCCAGCCGAAAATCAGCTTTTTTTTTTTTTTCTTTTTTTGGCATGGGGCGTGATGTTTTTCCTCTCAATCATATCTATATTTTCTTCTAACGATTCTGTATCCTGGTATTTCTCTCCCAAACCAGAGGGGCGTCTGGCTGTTGCTCAGATCAGGTACAAGAGATCAGTTTTCTTGTCTCTGACCGCCTGTTTGCTTTGCTTTCTGCTTTCAGGGGGAGCAGAATTTGCTGTGACTCTGTTCTTGCTCCCCTCGGTGTTGCAGGCAGACCGTGGATGGCTCTGTGCCCTGGTAAAACCGATCCCATTTGAGAGTCAGGCGTGTTGGTTGTATCTAAAATACCTAATAAGTTTCTTCTACCTATTCCAAAGCACTGTGAGGGAAAGAAAGTGTAGCAAGGTGCATCTTCCTGTTCTGTAGAGATCAATTCTGTGCTTTTTCCTGCTGCCTCACTTAATTTTTGAAAATAGGTAGTGTGCTAGTAAATATTTTTTGATATTCTGTGTGAGAGATGTCTGGTGCTGAGTTTAAAGTTTTCAGTATCATACTTAGTGCCAGTTTATGCAGGGGTTGATCACAGCTTTAGCCAGTAGTCCATAACAAATGCTGCTGTCTTGAATTATCAAAATACAAAAACTGGACCTGATCTCTTAATGATTTTATTCCTATTTTATTTAAAACTAAACTTTCATTTAGTTTGTTTGACAGTTTAAGTTTCTTTATAGCTTTAAGTAGAGCATAAAATGTAGCTTTTGGTGTGGAACATCTATATCATCCGTTGCTTGGTATTTATGTTTTTCCTTCAGCAAAAGAAAAGGTTCTTAATTTTAAGGGTTTCCTGGTTTGGTTTTTTTTTCATTTTTAAGCTGTTAAAAACTTGCAGGCGACTTTGTTGGGACTTGGTTTGATCCCCTTAATCTTCTGTGCTCACTCCTTTGCAAGAACCTTAGTTAAGGTACACAGCTCTAAGCCTGGAATGCTTGGGCCGGTTGCTCTAAGCTCCGTCGGAACAGCAGGAAAGCGTGGCTTAAAGGGAGGATTATTCCTCAGGCATTCAAAGTGCACGGTCTGTGAATTGTTCCTGCGAAATCCACCTGAGGCAGGAGGGCAGCCCTGAACCTTGCAGCAGCTTTTTGCTCATCTGAGGCTGAAGATCACTCGAGCTTTCGTCTCCTTGGTGTTTACCCTGTAACATAAATTCCTGCGGGACCTGAGTTCTCCTCGGGCTTTAGTCATGCTGGAGTTTTAGACTCAGTGTCAGGTTTCCTATTGCATTACTCCAATTAACTCAGGAGATCAAGGTAACACTTAACTCGTTTGGCTTTTTCCTCTCTGAGATGAAACCTTGTACAAAGGTTTTTAAGCCTGATTTCGCTTGCTTTCTCCTTCAAGAGTTTTCTCCTCACCTTGTTTTGTAGAATCATCCCTGAATTATTTTTTCATTTCTGCGTAATTTTAAAATTGTTAATTTCTGAGAGCAATTATGGAGTCTTGATATTCCCTTTTGGAGTCCTCTGTTGATGCCAGCAGCCCTTGATTGCAGGGTCTCTGAGAGAGGGTAGCATGATGATCCTTACACAGAATAATTCAGATTGGAAGGGACCTCTGGAGGAGAGCAGGTTAACCAGGACCTGGTCCAGTTAGGTTTTGAATACATCCAGGGATGGAGTCTCCACAGCCTCTGCAGGAAGCCTGTTCCAAAGTTTGATCACTCTTGCAATAAAAAGAGGTGTTTTCTTACATTTATGAACTGAATTCCCTGTATTTAAATTTGTTCCTGTTCCTCTTGGTATTTACACATGTAGGATCATCCTCAGCCTCTGTTCTCCAGACAAAACAATTCCAGCACCCTCAGCCTCTCATTGTACACCAGAATTTCTCATCCCTTAATTTTCACAGCCCTTCCTTGCACTTACTCCAGTAGATCCGTGTCAATCTTGTGCTTTGGAGCCCAGGACTGGATGTGGTGCTCCAGGTGTGGTTTCACCAGTGCTGAGCAGAGGGGAACAATCACCTCCCTTGACCTGCTGGCCCCAAAATCTTCTAAGGGTCATCTCCTTGAGCCAGTGCTTGGTGTTGGCTTCCCCTTGGCTGTGGTGGTGCTTGCAGAGTTGGAATTTGCCCTGATAATGTGTGGATGTGCCATTTTGGCTGGGGAAGGTCAGTTCCTTGTAGGGAATGCAGCAGCACAGGAGCCCATGGAGCTGGAGGTGGGTTTGAGCAAGTGTCAGAAGCTCTTTGGTCAGCCCAGCCCTCTCACTTTTCAGGGGAGAAAATTACTTGGCTCAAATAACTTGTGTAGTTCCCTTTTCTGCCTGTGGTTGCTGATTTAGGATTCCTCTTTCAGCTGATCTCTCAACTTTGTTCCTCACTTCCCCCACAATGCTACAAGTCAGGCATTTGACTCACTCAATCACCCTGGCCCTTGACCACCTCCCTGCCATGTGATTTGTTAGGTCAGCCACTTAAAAGCTTTATTTTTGGAACTTTCTGCCCAGGAATGTCAGGATACTCTTGCTTTGTTCACAAATTGAAGACTTGAGTCAGGTGTTTTTGCCCTTCCCTCTCTGTTCAGGATGTATGGACTGGATTGTCACAGCTGATAAGTTATCTAAGAACCTGAATTATTATTGCAGCTAATTTGTAACTGATCAGCCAGGTCCTGTGTAGGGGTTTCCCTACATTTGTTAGGCAATCACCAGATGGATACCACGAGGTTCTTGTGTTTTCCTTTGTCCCTTGGTTCACTTTTGCCACTCAGCCAATTCTCAGTTCTGCAGTGAAATCCCACAAATTATTGGTGAATGTCTGATCACAGAAACTGCTGTGGACTCACCATATTGTTTTACATTAAACCCTGCAGATTTTTGTCATCATGGTTCTAAGTTAAGTCTTCCATTTTGTAAACCTACCTGAGAACAACAATTTTAAATCGGTGCATTGCTTTAATTATGTAACTGAACACAGGTTTAGGTAAGTATGTCCTGGTGAGGTCTTGTTCATAGGCAAGGCCTTAATTGGAGCTCTTATAATTGCTGTTTACAAAGTCTATTATTCATTACTGTCAGAGAGCAATAAAAATTTGCATAGATATCTTCCTGAGGTTGTTGTGTGAGGGAAAATTAAATTTGCTTTCATTTCTTAACTGAAATTGATGTGTGTTTCATTCCTTGTGCATGAGACCTCCCTTCTCCAGCAGCACAAACCTTTATTGACAGATCTGAGCTGTTTGGGGAACATCCTTGCCCTGGAAAAAGAGGTTGTCACCTATTTGAGCATCAGCTGGGTTATGCATTTAGGGAGTGTCAGCTTTAGAATGTCTTGGGTGCTTTAATTCATAGCTTTTTGTTATTTTTTTTTCTCTTGTTACTCTTCCCACCAACTCTCAAATAGATATTTGCATGTACTGTCCCTGTGCCTGTGGGGCTTATTGTCCTAGCTAAATACCTCTAGTAAAATAAAGACTTTGGTTTGAATATTCAAAGTGTTACACAAATCCAAGGTAAGTTCTTTTAAAAAATCATTTTACCTGGAGAAGGTCGTGTCTCTCCAGTAGGTTGGTGGCAACAGAGATTTCTGCCTAGGGCTTCATCCTCATTTCTCAAAATATGTATATTTTAAAACCAGTTGGTTTTTAATCATATTTTCAGTGGGATTGAGGGGAAGAAAAGGATTTTAAGTTTTATTTTTGTTATTTCTGTAGGTGCTGGAGAGAACCTGGAGAACACAATGGCAGCCTTTCACCAGTGAGTACAAAAGGATGAGAGTCCCTAAATTAGGTGTTCTCAGTGACTTCAGTGAGTGAAGCAATCAAGGGAGGTGGGACTGCATCAGCTCTTTGGGGTTACAGTGTCCTAGTTCTGGAAGTCAGCTCTCCTCAGGATGGCTGCTGTGGGCTGCCAAACATCCACTCCAGTTTCACCAGAAGGAGTTGGGATACCACAAATTGTGATCTGTGCACAGTTAACAAATGGAAACAAACCCTGAGGCCCGAGCTGTGCTAGCCAGTAAAACAGCAAAGAATCCTGTGCTTAATGCTGATTACTTCTATTAATTTATTTATCATTATAAAGCAGAAAATGCTGCTGTGGGGTTGGGACCAGAAAACCTTTTAAGCCTCCAGCATTTAAGTAGTGAATTTTAACGAGGCTCTCAGAGGTATTTAAAGAAGAAGCATATCTAAAACTCCCAGCTGCTGCTGAGAAGGGACCACATTGTGTGGGCTCCTCTTGGTTTTGTTTGGGGTTTTTCTAATTTGCTTTGTGCTAAGGAACCTCATCAGTTGGCTGTTTCCCTGCAGCCTCAGGGGTGCCAGCTTTCCCAACCAAATAAAAGAAAGTACTGCACTATTTTCCATCTCCATGGAAGCTCAGCATAGTTTTGTGTGGCTTTTTGTGGGTTGTTTTTTTTTTTCCCTGCTGGCCTGCCTTTTTTTCAAGTCTGCTAGTCTTTTCAAGACTTTCTGAAAGTGCTTCTTTCTTCTTTTTTTTATCCAGTTCTTAATTTTCATTTCATATCACGCTTGTTCTGTACATGAAGGGCTCCTGCAATGGAAGTTACTCCATAATCTATTTTTATTTTATTCCCAGAAATAAGCAGTAATACTTAGAGTAAGGACTGTGCTGGGGGTGGTACATTTTGTGATGATGTTTTTCTGACTCTCTTCTGCCCATTTAAATTATTTTACAGTTGTGGTGGAACAAATGCTTTGAGGTCCAGTACAAGCAAAGTAGCAAAAGGAATGGGGTAGAAAATCAGTGATCTGGGTGGTGAAAAATGGTCAGGATTGGCTCAAACAGCTGAGGGAGCTGATCAATTTATAACCCATCAGATTCTGTGTGAAGCCAAACAGGGTGTGTCTGCAGGAGCTGTTCCTGCAGGTCTGCACAAGCAGGAATATTTGGCTGTCACTGTAGTTGAATCCAGAAGAGAATGGGGGGAGGAGGCCTTTATTGGCAATTTCAGTTTCTATACTGCTTCATTTACAAATATTCTGGAAGGAAATGATAAGCTTTTTGTACCAAAGACAATTTTTTTAAAAATTTTGTTTCATTAGGTAAAATGCATAATAGATGGAGGGGGGGCTATAATCTTGTTCTACCATATTTAAATGCTTCTGTGGTGGTTTTAGATTATAAAATAACAGATTTTAAGCAAGAGCACTTTCACCCTAATTTGCAAATGTGAGCCTGCCTCACAGCTTGAGTTCTGGAGCAGTTGGATCTGACTCCACAATGATGTTCTGAATCTGGAGCCTTCTCTGGAGCAGTGTGAGTTTGACAGAACAAACTGATTTCCAGCTGGGAAAGCTCAGCATTTGAGGAAGCTTATTTAGCAGTGAGCTGCTTGTAAGGGCCTGGCAAAGTCTCAAATTTGTTAACAAGGAAAGTTGTTGTTCTCTCCTCTCCATGCAGCATCAGCCCTGACTTTCTTAGGCAAGAAAAATTGCTAATGAAATCTGCTGGTGAAATGATAAAACGTGGGGACATCTACACATTTGGCAAATCTCCTGCAGCAGATTTGGAGTTGCTTTCCCTCAGGAGGAAAAAAAATCACCCAGTACAGCCTGTGATTCTTCCATATGTAACAGGATTTTGTTCCTCTCCTACTTCTTAATTAGCAGCACTGGCAAACAGTTCACAAATTGGCTTTAATTTGACAGCCCTCCTTGGTCATTATCCCAGCTGGACCAGAAATTCTGTTCAACACTTTGGGGAGTATGTTCTGATTTATTTTTTTGTTTGTTGCTGCATTTGTGGATGTTCATGGGCTGTGTTCAGCAGCCAGTAAGGCCCATAAGGAAAAGGCTGTTAATGAATTTACAGAGCTTTGGGTCTCAGGTAGGCACAACTCACAGGTGGTGTAGGTTTGCTCAGAGGTGCATAAAAAGGTTTTGAAGGAAGAGTTCAGACTTTTATCTGTCTGCTGGAATGACACCTCTTTTCTAGTTAAATGAGCAATTCCCTGCTCATTGCAGCAAAGCTTTTTTTTTTTGTTCTGGTGTGAGGTTTCTTGTACTTATTTTTCATCAATATAATTATTACTTTCTGCTTTCCTTACTCCTCCTGTGAACCAAACTACTATGGAGTGGATTTGGGATTGGATTAGAGCTTTTCAAAGCAGTGGGTTGGAACAGGAATAGCTGTTTTGCTTTGAAAAATATGACTGGATATTCAGTGCTTTATTTCCTTTCTAATTTAAATTAAAACTTTTTCATTAAAATAATAGTTTAAGGTTGTTTTGCTACCCAGTAAAACAGCCAAAAGCTTGAAAGTCCCACTGCTGATTTCCTGAGCCATCCCTTCCTGATTCAGCTTTCACACCTCTGTCATTTGTTGTTTCTAACCACAACTTCAGTGTTTTGTTTTGGTTTTTTTTTTTCAAAACCTCACTTCCTCCAGTGGGCAGATGTGCTGCTGCTTACAAACACCCCACTCCAAATCCTGAACCAATCCTTTAGGGGCAGGTTTCCCAATCCTGGGGTGGCAGGCTGCAATCCATGGGTGAACTTCCTAATTCCTCTGGGAGACAGAGCCAAAATCCCATCTCTGCCTCAAGGGATGGTGTTTATTCTTACATCAGCTTCCCACTGCAGCAGAGAGACTGTGAGGATTCCTGTTTGCTCCTGTGAGGATTTCTTGCACCATTAAAGCACCCAAAGCCCTTCCAGTGGGGTTGGTTTGTGGGATTGTTGGGTTTGGAGCTGCACGAAGCACTCGGGTGGTCCAAGGCAGCCTTTCCTTGCAGTGCTGTTAATTTGGGGACAGACATGTTGGAGCTGGATTGTCACCTGACAAAAGATGAGCAAGTGGTTGTGTCCCATGATGAGAACCTGAAGAGATCAACAGGAGTTGATGTCAACATATCTGACCTCAAATACTCGGTGAGTTGAGGAGAAAATGGGCTGAGGGGATGTTGAAAAATGCATTTGTGGGGTGGGCACGGGACTCTGTGTGTGCCTGGTGCCCAAAACCAAAGGGGAGGATTCATCTCAATAAAAAACCTGAACAAAAAAACCACCCCTAAACTAAACCACCCTCACTGAACTCCCTGTGCAGTCAGAAGATCACACCTGGCACATTCCAGAGGGTGATTTACTCCTCCAGTATCAGATTGGGTGAATGGCTCTGGAGCCGGGGTGTTTTGTCACACTGATTGATGGCAGAGTGACAAAAGCTCTTCCTGGTGTGACCAGTTTTTTAGTGTGAAATCTGGGAGATGAATCCCCCCCCTGCCTGGACAGTGGAATTTTCAGAGTTCTCAGACATCTGGGAGTGTTTTGCCTTATTCAGCTTCAGGTGACACAAATCTAAGAATGCCAAATAGTTGAATTAATACTGAAAGTGGTGCTACTAAATCCATTTTTTGGAAGAGAAGATAAATGGCCTATGAATTATGATTTTTTTTTTCCTTTTTGGAGGAGGGTCATGATTATATCCCTGCATTTGAATTGATGTTCCATTCCTCTTTATTTTTAAGGAACTTCCACCTTATCTCTGCAAGTTGGATGTCACCTTTCAGAAAGGTGAGATGTTTGTCTCTTGCTGTTTCAATTTTCCATTTTGTAGACTGGCAGATTCCTGCTTTGGCAAAGGGAATAGAAAAGTGCATTTGCTTCTCTCAATATCATGATAAAAGAAGTTTCAAAAGAAAAATATAATCCTGGCTGTAGAAACCAGTTCAGTAGTTACTGTAGGTATGACTTGGAGTTCAGGAGGAAATTTTGTTCTCATTTTGTCTTTTTCATATTAATCTTGTTGCATTTGGTGTGTGGTAACTGAGCCTGTGTTTGCTATTTCAGGATTTTAACATTGCCTGCACTCCTACTGTTGCTAAATAATGAGTGAATTTCATGAAGTTAAAACCTGAATGTGCAACATGCTCAGGGCATTTTCATTATGGAAATGAGCTTGTCATAGTTAATTGCATCTGAATGAAGTCATTTTTTTGTTTAAAAACGTGATTATCCTTGAAGCTTTATACTTTAAATAAAGTTTTAAGGTAACGAGCGCTCTGACATTTCTCCTTTCATCTGTGGTTTGTTAAAAGTTTCCACAGCAGTGACAAGTTTCTTGTTTCCCCAGAATGTCAGTGTGAGGGGACAGACAATCGTATCCCACTCCTGCAAGAGGTGTTTGAGGCATTTCCAGAAACTCCTGTCAACATTGACATCAAAATGAACAACAACGTGTTGATCAGAAAGGTATGTGAGAATCTGCTGAAATGAGAGTGAAGGCAGGGGGATGATGCTGATATTCCAGAAGTTTTTTGGAGTTGTGGCAGTCTGAGAAACCAAGATCTGTGTTCTTGGGCTGCTTCACCCTTCACATGTCAGGTCCTGCTCCCTGTGTGAGGTAATACAGGAGACAGAGAAGGGATCCTTGTGCAAGATATTCTGGAAAAGCTCTTTAGGACCCTTCATCTGGATGAGAAACTGCTGCAGCACTGCTGGAGACATGTTTGGTTTGTACCTCGTGAGGAAGGGTCTTCTTAGGAACTGTTGCTCTCCAAAGCAGCATAAAAACATGATGTTATTGTGTAGATGTGCTCAACACAGAGGGACATCTTTGCAGCCAATACTATTCTGTCATTTAGGTTTCTTGAATTCTTTATGGGTTTTTTGTAGGTATAATCTGTTGTCCTGAACACCTGTTTATTTCCCATCAAAGCATCACAACCACCTCAAAGAGGAGTTAGGAAAGAGTAAGGAAAGAGTAAAGAATAAAGAACTCCTTCCTATCATGATTTCCAAAGCAGGCAGGGTTTCAGTTAAATAATGCTGCACTTCATTTCCAGTGGCTGTGTGTGAGAGTTGTGCTTTCTGTGCTGCAGGTCTCAGAGCTGGTGAGTCAGTACAAGAGGGAGCATCTGACCGTGTGGGGGAATGTCAGTTATGAGATTGTATCCAAGTGCTTCAAGGAGGTAAGGCTGAGTCCAGCTGAGCTTTGTTACTGTGTGCTGACAGAACCTATGGAAAAGCACCCTGCAAATCAAGCTTTAGCCAGGCCAGGCTTCTGCTTGTGGTGAGAAATTCTGTGCTCAGATTTTGTTCTGCTTGCTGTACTGCTAAAAGAAGACAAGCACAGTTAACACCCCTCTACCCTGCCATAAAATACTTGAGGAATTAAGCTTAGTCATGTTTTATTCTTGTTTTATGAAATTTTAGGGCATTGCAATTTTATGCCAGGAGTTCTTAGAGCCTGTTTTGCACATCATTCATCTGATAAAAAGCATTTTTTCTGAGGATTGCTGACTGTCTGTTTCTTTGCATGAAAATAATGGATGTGGCCACTAGTGGACACAGTTGCATCAGCATAAAGCTGTTATTTCACAGCTATAATTCTCCTCCTTTTTGTGCTGAGGAATTTTACAATTTAGAATTAAATTAAAATTGAGCTTAGTGCAGAGGAGGTCTGTACCTTAGTGAAATCCATCTTGTTGATAGTTCAGCCTGGTTGATTATTTCAATTTATCTGTGCAGGACAACACCCCATTTTCCACCTGAACAGCAGTTAGATTTATTCATATAAGGCAGCTTCATCTTAGGTGTGACTGTGGACATGCATTGATGAGTAATTTTAATTGCAACAGAGTCAAAGTCTACCAAGATAACTGAGAATCTCTTTCCTGGTTCCTGCAGAACTCTGACATTGCCACCATCTTCTGTGCCCAGCGTGTCCTCCTGCTCCTTGGCCTGTTCTACACTGGTCTGCTGCCCTTCATTCCCTTCAAGGAGGAATTCTTTGAGATTCCCATGCCTTCCATCATCCTCAAGTGAGTTACAGCCCAGCAGTGGGTGCTGCACTGGCACCAGTGTAAAGCAGGTGGACCCTGATGCCTCCCTGAGTGCTGCTTTTTTGGGCTGAGATTGTTTTTCTGTTGGTTTAGGCACTTTTTGGATATTCCTGGGAGAATTCTGTGCACAGCAATACACAGCAGTTCTGTGCTTACAGCTTATTCTTGCTCTTTTCTCCTCTTTTCTTGAGAACAGATTTGTCTGATAGGGCCAAGAGACAAGTCAGCAGTAGGGTGGATATGAGATTGTGCAATCTTCCTCATTCTTCACTCAAAATGCTGCAGAATTCTCATCTCTGCTGCTTCTCTTAAATGTAGCTCATTTCTCTTGTGTAACCCAATTCTAAGTCACTGTCTTGAGCAGGGAAATTACTGCTCTAATTTGAGCAAGATTAATTCTTCATGTTCCTTTTGCAGGAACATCTCAACTAAGATTTTTATCTGCGCTCTGGTAATTTTTGGTTTCTTCTTCCTCAACAGGCTGAAAGAACCAGAGAAGATGTCAAGAAGCCAGAGATTTATTATCTGGCTGGCTGACACGTAAGATTTTCATCTGATTAAATTTTTATTTATATTTTGCCTTTATATTAACACTTGACTCAAGCAACTAAGATTAGCCATTGCTATATCTATGCATTATATATTTGCAGTTTCTTCCAGATTTTTGTCAGTGCAGGATAAATCAGATTCAAATCTTATGTAGGTGTGCTTTATGCTCTTATTTTCCACACACTGAAGCTTTCTAAGGTGCAGTAACAGTGGGAATTATTCCAATTGTGTCTGTTAAGCTTCTGTCCTTAAGTGTGCTCAGCTAATTAACATGCAATTAGATGCAGGATGCAGATTTCAT
The DNA here is from genome assembly GCA_013399915.1 of Illadopsis cleaveri. NCBI lineage: Eukaryota > Metazoa > Chordata > Aves > Passeriformes > Timaliidae > Illadopsis > Illadopsis cleaveri. The sequence continues at coordinate 7,893 of VXBB01000386.1, read as the reverse complement.
GGATGTGACTGTTTCATAATGTTGTCAGAGGAGAGACACTGTTTGCCTTACAAGGAACACTTTGCATTTTAAGAATATCTGTGCTTCAGAGGGGATTTAGTCACAGGTTTTCAGTGACTGCAGTGTCTCCTGGCTCTGACATCTGTTAGTTTAGTTTCTCCAGGACATTTTCATGTCTTTTGGTGGGAAGGAGAAAACGTTTCCTGAAAGCAGAGTGGTTGGTCCATCAAAACATGGTCTAAGGTACCTGCAGGGTGAAGGATTTCTCTGCTGGATTTGATCTTCAGCAGATTTGATACTTGAATTGGCTTGAACTGGAAGTTTTCTAGAATTGGATTTCTCTTGTGGAAAACTCAACACACTGTGTGGGACGTTCATTGCAGGTCATCAACAGACACTGAAAATTCCATATATACTTGAAGCTGTTAATTAATCTCCCTCTCCTTCCCCAGGCTGCTGATGAGGAAGGCACTGTTTGACCACCTCACAGCTCGGGGCATCCAGGTACAGTGGGGCAAAGCTTAAAGTGAGAATTCAAACCACACACCCTTCAAAGATGTTCCTGTTCCCCCCAGCAAGTTCTTTGTGTTTCTGAGTTGCTGTTTAATTCCTGAGCAAAAGCTGCTGCTGTTCCATTTTGCAGTGCTCTGATTGCAAAGAAAGATTGGTATACTAAGAAAAAAAGAAAGAGTTTTTCATTTAAATCCCTTGAAGTTTAAGGGGTTTTTTTCTCCACTTCAAACTTAAGCCTATAAAATCTGCAAAACTGGTTATCTGATGTGGGGCTTGCACAAAATAATACTGACTTTTAGAAGGGTCTGAAGGCTCAGGTAGTGGAATTAATCACCATTAAAAAATGTCCCTTTTGGAAGGTGAGGGAGTAAAGTCCAGCATCACAGTGTAATCATTTCTCACTTTAAACATGCAGCAACATCTCTCTCAGATCAAACAGTTTAGGTCAAAAGTCACCTTAAAAAAAAAAAAAAATCAGTATTTCCTGTAATAACTTGGTTGTTGTATCCCATTTCACAGGTGTACATTTGGGTACTGAATGAAGAACAAGAATACAAGAGAGCATTTGATCTTGGAGCTACTGGAGTGATGACAGACTATCCAACCAAACTGAAGGAGTTCTTACATAATTACCCAGCATAAAGGAAGAAGACTGAGAAAGTCCTCCCAGAACAGATTGTGAGCCAAGGATTTTCCTCCTTAAAAAAAAATAATTGGGGGCAGCATGCACAGGTCATTTTTGTTAGAAAGATGTAACTGATGATCTGTTACCTTGTTGTCAGGTCACTACCTAATGTAAAGGTTGTCTATTTATTTTAAAACTTTAATGACATAGTTTACATTTGTAAATAGCTCCATTTAGCAACAGCACACTTCACAAATGGTGATGATTAGGAAGAGAGTTGCCTGATAAGGTACCTGTAGATAATAAGCATTATCTTACCTGTCACAAGTGTTCCTAAGCAGCTGTCAAGACATGTCAGTTATTCCAGTTATATTCTAGTGAGCAGAAACTGAAGAATTTCTGAAAAGTGTGGTCTGTGTGTTTGCATTTCTTGTGTTGCTTTTAGATTTCAGGTAACTTTTAGAGCAAAAAAAAGAAAAACAGGCACAGGAGAAATAGCAAAGCAGACTCTGTGGCTGGCCAGGCAGTGAAGTGTACTCAGTGATGGTGGTCACTCTGTAGCCAAAATTAACTCAGTATAGATTTATTCCATTATTCTCACTGACAAGAATGTTGAACTTGAGTTGGATCTGGATTTAGACCCTCACTGAGGTGATGGCAGCACTGTGACTTGTTGGTCCAGGTCTAAAGACAGGATTTAAATCAGGATCTGGGTTTGACACAGTTCCACTGCAGGGTCCAGGTTTGCCCCTGACTCTGGCCTGCCTGTCATGGCAGTAGCTGGATTTCCAGGGTGGAAAATTGCACTTGGTACAGCTCTCTCACTTTGAAATAGCCCTTTCACAAGGTCCTAAAAGTCTTTTGCACATTTGTGGTTCTTGATGAATGGGAAGTTCTTTTTATAGGGTGAGGGACCAAAGAAGACTTAAGTTTGGTCAGGAAAAAAAAATGTTCCTATTAAATGAATTCACCCAAAGCAGATTTTTATGTGTATTTATAAAGGGAGGAAGTGTCAATTTAGAATGCGTGTAAACTTTAGTGTTTTCTCTCCACAAAAATACATTCAATATCCATCAAGTTCATGTGGGTGGACATGGAAGTAACTGGCAAAAAGCCAGGAAAACCCCAGGTCTGATGGAATTGGGATAGGCAGGAAGGTATTTCTGGAAGCTTCCCATGCTGTTGTGTCCTTGTGAGTGTCAGACAGGTTGGAGCCTGCAGTGCCCGTGTGCCTTGGTGTGCTCCTGTCATGGCTGGGGCTTCAGGGCTTTGATTACTGGGGTTAATTACACCCAATGTGTGGAGCTCAGTCACTGAATCATCAGATGCTCTCTCTAAAGTAGATTTTGGGTCCAGCAGTGTCTGTTTCTTGAGGGGACTTGATATGAAAATAATAGATCTTAATAATAAACACAGTAGCCAGATTTTTTTTTTTACTGCAAGGAGCACCCACTGTGCTAAAAACTGATTTTTAAGTCATTTTTTTCCCCTTGGTAGTTCAGAATTGGGAGGGTTTTGGTTGCACCCCCCTGGCTGCTGTGCCATATTTATAAATGTGGAGCATCATTGCTGTTCTGCTGCCTGTCCAGGATGCTGTGAGAATGCCAAATCCATCTGCATGGAGAGTGTTTGTTCCTCCTTTCTGAGGAACATGTCTGGATGAAATGGAAAAAAACTGCTGCATTTAGGATTCAAGTGAACATGTGCTGATGGGGGCAGATGAGTTAATGTTGTCCTTTTGAATATCTGCCTGGTGAAGATGACTGCAGATTCAATTTCCTCCTAATTTAATCAGCCTTGTTGCTTATTGAATGGAAGAGAGGAAAATGTAACTTCCTAACTGTTCATGGGGGGGAAAGGATGAAATTATTTATTAGGTACTAAGCTGTTTCCCCTTCAGACCAGTTCTGTCTGGTCACATAAGTGCTAATAATCAGTCAAGTCACAGCTCTGCCTGCTTTTTAGAAGCCACAGAGCAGTTATAGAAGATGTTCCACATGCAGCTCAGTAAATTAAAAAATGCCACCTTTCTGTCCTAATCTGGGTTTATTACCGGTTTGTAGCTCCAGATAGTTTTTATGCAATCTGGGTTTTTTTAAATTCCATTTTATTGCTATTGAAATTCTAACGCATGCACCAATATTAAGATGCAAATATAATTATGGTTTTAGAGAATCCTACCAAAACATAATGAAACTTCTTTTGTTTAGGTTAAGAGGAGCTAAATTTTAAAATACTCTGGCTTACTTTTTCTTAAATTTCTCTCAACACTCAATAAACAAACAATTTTCCATTATTCTATACTGGATGATAAAACACAGATACTAAAATGACAGTGTTTTATATTTAATTTTAATATTTTTATTCTCTCTCTAGTAGTAGAGGTGGAAACTTCTGCCTGTAGCCAGATTCAACACATTTTTCAACCACATTTTTGTCAGGCATTTTTGTTTTTACATCTGATGGAGCTTCTGACTGTGCTGTTTATACATTGACCTCTCTTGGATAAATCTGCTGCTCAATATCTGAAATTTGATTGGCAGGGAAAGGCTCCAGTGCTGGAAAAAGCTGCTGGATTTATTCATTCACCTGTTTGGGCTTTAGCACAAGAGCTCAGGTTTGACCTCATGAGACAGATAATGTTCCATGGATGAATCCCAGCACCAGTGCACAGGGCTTAGGCCATGATAACTGTTTGTAACAAAATACATGGAATTGGGGTAACTGTAAAACATCTGTTGTATCCACATCTTTGTTTTGAATATTCCAGAACTCGCCCTGTGATTATTTTTTAAACCACTTGTACAGAAAAGCTTTTGTTGAGAACTTGCACAACTGTCCAGGAGGATGTTCAGTTAATCTCTTATCTCTGACAAGAGATTCTTTTCAGGTACTTTTAACTCTTAAATATTGTTTTAACACTGTGTTCTCAACCCTGTTGCAAACTGTTTTATGTATGAAGGATGATTGCATGTATTTCATGCACTTTTAATTTGCAGAAAGTCTCGTGGACCTCTCTAGCTCCAAAGCCATGCAGTGATTTTTCTTTTCATGTGAAGAAAAGGTTTGATGCTTTTCAAATGTGGCACATTAAAACATCTTTGCTCATAAAAGATCTAAAACTGAATGCTTGTTAGGTGTGACTTCTTTCCCTAAAAAACTCATCTCTGAGATTGATTTTGTGTTTACAGTGTCCTTGGTTTGAGTTTGTGCTCACAGAAATTCCACTTGCAGCAACTTTCTGTCCTTCCTGATGATCAGCAGGATAACATTTCCTGTAGTCCTAGAGGAAAAATTTCCAGCTTTCCTACTGGATTGCCATTAAATTACATTAAATATTAGGTTGTAAGGTCAAGTGTGATTTTAAAGCCTTGAGGGTTCATATTTAGGTAAGAGAGGTGAAGTGGGGGGTTGTATGCTACAATATTTAGTAACTTCTGAATTATTTTTCCAGTATGATGAGAGGATTCTCCAGATGGCTCTGGATGCTGTTTAATTTCTTAAAACACGTCCTGAATGCTTATTAAACCAGAACAAGGGATTTGGGGGACACTACAGAGTCTTTTAACATGGAAAATATTTATCTGTGATCACTTCAGGTGGCATAAATCTAGGGCTCAAACAGAATATTCAAAACAACTTCATTTATTTATCCAAAGCAAGAAGGCTCGAGGGTGCTGATTATTTTAAGGAATTTTCAGGGTATCCTGTTTTTTACATTAATTTGCTGCTGAAATTCCCCGTGTCCGTGGAGAAGGGATGAATTTCGGTAGGAAATAAATCTGAATAATGTCCAGTATTTGCTCTCTGCTGCCGCGGGAGGCCGCCACAGGCCCAGAATTCCCGCTGGATTTCCGTGGGGATCCATCATCATCATCATCATCATCATCATCATCATCATCCTCATCCTCACCGCCCAGCCCGGGATGGGGAACAACCCGCAGTGCAGAGCTGCCTTAAAAGGAGATGCTCGTTCAGTCCCAAATTCTGAGTTTTTACCATCGATTTATTAAGCTGAAATTATGGAGTTGTTAATGATTACGGAAAGGCGCGAGTTCCTAATTGTAAAATCTGGAATATTGCTATGGAAAGGAAAAATGAGGGATCAGGTTGTTTTACAGCTGCACAGTCATGGCTTGGTGATTTTTTGGGGCAGGATGAAGCACTGGGAGGTGCTGGGCCAAACATCATCATCATCATCCAAAAAAAAACCCTACTTCTATTAATGATGGAAATGCTTGAAGGATGCCTCCTCATGTCTCTAAAAAATTTCAAATATTCCCCTTTTACAAAAAGAAGAAAAAAGGCAATAGCAGGGGAGGTATCTTGATTACAAGGCCATTAGCACCTGCTGCAAATAAAATTCAGGAATGCCAAGGAACTGAGGTTTTTATCAGATTTAAACACACACTTAATTCCCAAGACATTTAGGCAATACCCCAGTGGATGATGTGCTGTTTTCTCCCCTCTTAGTATTGCCATGGCAAAAGTTTCCCCCAGGCAGTGATGCTTGATCAGTTGGGCTTTACTTGTTTAAATGATAATTAAGGTTTCAGCTGATACCAGACACTGAGCAGGGAAAAACAGTAGCTGTGCTGCTCAGGCTCCAAGAAATGAGTGTTTGCAAATAGTGAAGTTAAAAATCCTGTCTAGCTGTTCAGTTGAAAGCTAATTTGTAATTATTGTAGAGCCAAAATTCAGGTTTTTTTAAAAATAGATTTCCCTAAAGCTCAGCCCAGTAAAGGTTTTCATGGTGCAAAGTTTGCAACTAACCCATAACCAAATGTGAAAATGGGACTTGAAGGTTTAATAAGTAGCATTTAACCCTACCAGCATTTTATTTTGAAGAAGTGAGTGAAATGCTGCTGATAAAACACTCTTATCCCTAAAAAAAACTTCCAATTTTTATAAATCACAGGGGTTAGAACATAAAGACGAAATTTTGGCTTTTTTTATGGTGATATTTTACTACAACCTCAAAGCTGTGTGAGCTCCCAGATTTCCATGGTGATGCTGAACTTAAAGCAATGTAATTCCAATTTATCACCACCCTAAACCAAGCTTATTACAACAGAAACCTTTGCATACAAACAATACTGATGTCCACCTTGTAAATAATAATGTTCTTTTTATAAACAAACTGAAAATTCCGCTGCACAAGCGGGGTGAACAAAAAAAAAATAATTTCACTGCTGTGCAGCAGCCTCTTGATGATGTACATTTGTTTTGCTGATGGTTTCTTGTGGTTTCTGGGTGATTTAAAGTTGAAGTAAACTCTGTCACCATTTCCTGCTGATAACCTCGTCTAGATCCGTTGAACACAGAGCTTTTAGCACAGGGGAGAGGGGCTGAAAAATCTGGTGTTTGCTCTTTGCTGCTGCCTGGGGAAAGGCAGGAGGTTATCTAAGAAAAGAAGAAGCTTAAAGTAAGCCTTCAAAGCAGGCTCCTCTTGCAGCTGTCTAAAGATAACACAATTAAATTTTTTTTTTAAAAAAAGCAATTTTCCTCTTTATTGGGTGTATTTAATAGCTGTTAACTACCCTGGTGCTTGAATCTTTGTCAGCAGCGTGGTACAAGGGGTGAAAAAAAATGTCATTTAGCGTTGAAAATCTGGTTGTGGAATTCCTCACCCAGCTGGCAGCTGGTTCAGTAATGTGATCAGAGGGGTGGGCTCGGCTGGTGTGGAAGGAAAATAACTTCTAGCACAAGGTAGGATGTTATTTTACCCACAAAAATTATCACAGCTAATGGAAATATTGCCTTATTACTCCTTGTGTTCAACATTTGAACCAGAACGTTGCTCCTATAGTTCCCAGGGATTACCAATTAAGGAATTCTGCAGTAAAATATCATTAAGAATTTGCTTAAGCAGGAGAGTGCTGGAACAAGAATAATCTCATAAAGCAAATACATTTCAGCCCTGAAGGTGTAGAACTTTAATCCGTGGGTGTGAGAAATGGACAGATAGAAAATATTAATTAAACATTTTTAATATTGGAAATGTCCAGGGCCAGGTTGGAGAGTCCCTGCCCATGGCAGGGGTGGAATGGGATGGACTTTAGGGTCCCTTCCACCCCAAACCATTCTGGGATTATTAAACCTGTACTTCATACACTGAATTATTGTTATTAGGTAATAAAAACGTGCAGGGAGAAGCCTTCAAATTACCTCGTCCCGAGCTGCTGGATGCTGCTGTGTTAATTACAGAGCTTTGAGGGGATGGCATTTAATTGGGGTTGGCTGGGTGTTGTAAGCACATCTGCAGCTGTTGGGGTACAAAAGTGCCAAAATCTCTGCTGGAAAAATTCATGGCAGGGGCTGGGATGGAGATTTCCAGGAGAAATATGGAATATCTTCATTTTTGCAATTAGCCCTGTGGCGTTTTGGAGAAGCTGGGTTGGTATTGGTGGATTTGGAGGTTAATATTGGTGAATTTTGGGGGTTAACAGTGGTGAATTTGGAGGGATAATATTGGTGGATTTGGGGTTTAATATTGGTGAATTTTGGGCTTAGTACTGGTGGATTTGGGGGTTAATATTGGTGAATTTTGGGGTTAGTACTGGTGGATTTGGGGGTTAATATTGGTGGGTTTGGGGTTAATAGTGGTGGATTTAGGGGTTAGTACTGATGGATTTGGGGTTAAATATTGGTGAATTTTGGGGTTAATGGATTTCCGTCTTAGTACTGGTGGATTTGGGGATTAATAGTGGCAGATTTTGTGCTCCCCCACCCCCGGGGCCACCCCCAGCGCCCAC
>VXBB01000384.1:82481-100911 GCA_013399915.1 Illadopsis cleaveri | reverse complement strand
TGGATGGAGGGATGGATGGATGGAGAGAGGGATGGAGGGACAGAGGGACAGAAGGACAGAGGGATGGAGGGACGGAGGGAGGGACACCAGCAGAGCCGCTAATTAGGCAGGAGTGGGAGCACATCCCTGCGGCGGCTGCAGCAGCCCGGGGAACGTGCTCAGTCATCCGGGAACAGGCCGAGTGACTCAGGCTCCCTCTGCCCGCCGTTATCATTGTCCCTTTGCCGCTCGTTAATCGATCCTCTTTTCCCTCGCGCTGGCTGAAACATCTGCTGTGGGCACTCACCAACAACAAATCCTCTCTGTTTTCCCCGCTCTCACGGGATGTAAATCCACGCAGAAGGGGACATGAAGAGTTGGGGAAGGGCTACAGGCCATTTCCCCGGGATTAGCATAATAATAACGGTGCTGATGGCCGGGCGGCAGCAGGGAAACCTCCCCGGGCTGCAATAACCCAGCGCCGGGTGCTGGGAGCTGGCTGTCAGCACGGCTCACAGGTTTCCCGAGAAACAGCTAGCAGGAACAGGGAGGATGTCTAACACCTTCCCTCTGCTCGGGAGAAGTCAAATAAAATAAAACACTCTCGTGAAATTGGCCGCCAGCCTTATCTCACATGCACACCCACCTGCGTGTCAGCAAGGCTGGCTCTGTGGGCATAAATTCCTGATAGCCAGTTAGCCAGTTTGGGCTACAGCTGTCTGAAAACCAGAACCTCTTTGGCAGGGTCTGTGCCTGTGGCCTGGCCTGGCTCCTGCCTCTGGATTTCTCCTGGTGGGATGCTGGCACACCTCCATGGAGAGCTGGGGATTTGTCACCTCCAGGGAGAGCTGGGGATGTGTCACCTCCAGGAGAGCAGCTCTGCCTCAAACCTCCGGCCATTATTGCATGAGGTGCTGCTTTAGAGGGCAGAGGTGGGTGCAGGCTCAGTTTCCTCCCTCTTCACACCCCTCAGTGCCCCTCGTTCTCCAAAATACACACGCCACCTCCGGCAGTCAGGTTCTGCCTCTGGCAAAGTCTGGGCAAAAGGTCCTTCCTGAAACTGAAGCCCAAAGCAGCTTGGTTGGGATCTGCTTGGCAGCTGTGGGAAATGGAGAGATGAGCTCACACATCCATCTCCACTCTGTGTTAGGGATGGGGTGAAGATCCCACGAGCTTTCAGAGGCCTCTGCATGCCATGTTCCCTTACATGCTCACTGAGAAACCAATTCTTCAGTTCCACACTTGCACAGCTCTCTGGCACTGCCAGCAAGGAATTTTGCAGCAGAAGGGCTTTAATTTTTCCCTAAATATGTTGTCACATATGTGATTATTATTTTGTAATTAAAACCATTTCTGTGCTCTTTGGCTTTACTGATCAAACAGCTCAGCACATCCAGCCACCACAGTGGGCACAACTGAAGGTCCCCATCAGTTTACCTGGGGCAATACATGATTTCACTCTGTCAATACTGCAAAACCCTTGTAACAGCAGCAGAGCAAGTTCATCTGTGCCAAAGAACAACCCCAGGACTGCTGCTGGAGCCTGTTGTCAGCAGTGGGGTGATAGTCCCACATTCCAACGTGCCACAGCATCAAGGTATGGATCAACAGCCCCCTACCAGCCTCAGACTGTGTGTGAAGGGAAGGAGATAAAGGTATTATCATTAAAAAAAAAAAAAAAAGGAAGAAAATAATAATAATAATAATAATAATAGAACCCACCCTCCAGAGCCACATGCCAGTAAACCAGCTCTATTCAGATCTGGGAGCCTGATGCTTAAGACTAAAAAAGTTGTTTTCAACTAAATTTTCTCAATTTAAAAAAAAAAAATATTAAATTAAGTGTTACAACTACAAGCTGTTTCAGCAAAGCCTCCTCGACAGATAATCGGATTTACATAATTGGGTGCTGGTGGGTCTTCAACAAATCATCAACGTGGCAGTGTGTTCATTACAGCCACTGCTCTTCACAAATAGCTCCTGGTGCCCAGAATACACCACACACAGCTGAGGAGGAGACACAGACCTGGCTGCTTCTCACGGGCAGGAGAAGCACAGGGGCTGAGACTGGTCACCAGGAGGATTTGCTGCACATCAAGAGCTGTGAGCTCAGTTTGGTACCAGGCTGAGCCTCCTTTGGCTTGGCCACAAGGCCTGAGGCATTTATAAGAAAAGATTCTAGGAGACACAGGTTTCTGGGTCAGCTTAAAACCAGTTGCCCTTTTTGTCTGCATCAGCAACCCTTGTTCTGGTTCTTCTCCCTGACCAACTCCACGAAAAGGACAAATTCCACAGAGGGAAAAACAACTTCAATCCTGCTCAGAGGCAAAACTTCCACCTCTAAACCACAGAGCAAGAGAAGAAATGCTGTGCCCTGAGGATGGAAGTGTATGTGGATGCAGTATTGCATTGACCACCCACCTTCCAGCAGCTCTGTGTGCACCTGACATGATCCAGCTGTTTCTGCTGCACATCCAAAAGAGGGGAGGAATCCCTCTCCAGGATGGTGGGGCTAAACAGGGGAGCAGGAGAGGGGCTGCCAAAGGGCTGCTGCTCTCTGTGCACAGATAATGCCATGTGGCAGGGGCAGGCAGGGAACAAAGGCCATTTGTGAGGGGAAATGGGATTGCCAAAAGAGATGGAACAGAAATGAGCTTTTAATCCCCCAGCCCAATCCTGCCCTGCACTGCCTGTCTGCGAGAGCGGGATTTTACCACTGCTATCCGTGGGGAACTTTCCTGACCTTCAGTCTGCTGGAGCCTGGAAGAGCACTGCTCTTCTCTGAGATGTGTGAAGACAAGTTTTCAAAACACACAGATGCTCCTGTGAGCACAACCCACACCACAACCTGCTCTGCAGGGCCTGCAAATCCCCTTGAACAGCTCCAGCAGCTTGTTCTGTGCTCTGCACTGCCACTGAGCTGGCGGAGCCAAACACCCTGGGACCTGTGCATTTCCCAGACCAGATGAAAACATCCTCCCCTATTTGCATTGTAGGGCTCTCCAGGTTAAAGAGGGAGAGGAAAGTGTGTATAATACCCACAGCTATGCTGCACAGGAGGCTGACTCAAGTGTTTGCTTCAAAATTTAGATTTCCTTCTATTGTACAGCCTCCTGCAAGTGTTTTCCACAGCCCATTCCCCCACCAGCTCACCCCCTCTGCCTGCCTGTCTACCAGACAGACCATGCCAGCTCCAGCATTTCTCAGCTGCCAAAGCCTGTTGGCCTGGGACTTCATTTCTCTGTATCACAATCCACCAGCAGAAACCTTGTCATTGCAATTCCTCACATATTTTCTTCTGCTCTGTTTTTTATCTCTCTGGAAATCTCAGCTCACTGGCTCATGGCTGTAGGCTATTACCAGACTAGAACAAGACTTTTTCTCAGCCCTAAACAAAGTGAATAAGGCAAAAAAAACTCACAGTCACAACAAAAGAAAAACTTAATGCTTGGAGTAATAAGCATCAGAGTTTCCATCTGTGCTGGGGCAGGAGGACAGGCAGAGTGAGAAGGAACACAGGGGAGGATCACAGAACTGCTGCTTTCTTCTCTGAGCAGTTTGGCTGGGGGCTTTGGCTGATGAACTGGCAGCAGGCAGGTCACCAAATTGCTGTGTCCGCAGTGCTTCTGTCTCGTATCCTGGCAAATTTCACTTGGAGAGGTTGTATCCCAGCTCTGGGATGGGAATGAGGGTCACCAGGCCCACGGTGGGTGCAGACAGGGGACTGTGAGCAGTGAGTGACCCAGAGGAGCACAGGGCTGTTCTGGACTAGCACAGCCCTGTTCTTTATTTCCCTGAGCTATCTCACCAGCAGCAAACACACTGAGGCAATCCTTCGTCCTTCCTTTCCTTCCCTCCTCTTTCCTTCCCCGCTTTCCTCCACTCACTCTTTTTCTTTTATTGCTCTCTATGTGCCTTTTTAACATTTCAGCTGAAGAAACGAGGTTTGTTGTTCCACCAGCTGAATAAACTTTGAGGGCTTTAAGAAAAATAGTCTTTCTCTCCAGGTGGGTTCTTCCCCACATCTCAGCTCCACTCACAACCCTAATTTAAAATCTGCAGCCGTTAACGAGCTCAGAGGAGACTCAGCCTTGGTGCTGAGGATCTCTTTGCAAGCACAAACACACACACTCTTCCAGATGTTTCATCTTTTTAATAAAGATTGGAGCTGTGTGGAGGCTTCAGGTTTGGAAACAACTCAGCAGCCTCTGAGAAGGGTTTTTGGGTACCCACTCAGAGCTCTGGTGTTGGGCTGGGGGCTTTTGTTTGTTCATTTGCATAATCCTGGAATTTTATGCAGAATCCAGTCTTGAAAAATTCTGGTTTTCTTGCAGAAGTTGTCTCCAAAGGACTGAGAAAAATCTGGGTATTAACTCAAAAAAGCATTTTCCTGCCCACACCCCCCCACTGTAACCTCTCCCTGCACACTCACACAGACACAACTGCTTTTCATAGCAAGGCTGTAATTTAACAGCTAATGCCTTGCATGAGTACCACCCCTTCCCAAATTCTCCTGCTTTTCAATTTCTATTCAGATTCAAAGCCAGATTATTCTAGCTCTACAGCCCTGAGAAGTTAAAAAAAAAAGGAATTTACAACATTTGAAGAAGCTGCTGGTGCTTCTTTCCCCCTTTCTGTTCATATCCGGGCGATGTCAAGTGTAAGTTTATTCTTTCTGCCCCTGCAGACACAGAGACAGTTGGGACCCCATAAATACAAATCCTGAATTGGAACTTCTCATTTTAGACAGGAGAAGGGTTTTGATTCTCAGATGGGCACCCAGAGATCTGACTGGAACAAATAAATTTATAGGCACCCTCTGCACTTACACCACTAGAACTGGTCCAGACCATGGCCAAGGCACTTGAAGGCCCAATTAGCTGCCTGGAAGGTAATTAATTGTAGGCAAAACGGGGCTGCAGTGCTGAGGTTCAGCCTTGATGCCCCAGTCCAGCACTTGTGCCAGGCATTTCCCTGCCACAGTCACCAATAAGGGCCAGCAATGAGTTTATTTCACTTAAATATTGTTGTGCATCCAACAGTGAAAGGAGGAAAGCTGTTAGAAAATACAGCTTTAGGTACAGCCAACTCTTCTGCCCCTCTCAGAGCCAAATCCAAACTTCCCAGCCAGGCTGAACAGCTCCTACCTCTGCTTTTTAATGCTTGATTACATCAAGGTGAGGAGGTTTGCACATAATTTTTCTAGCACTCTTTATGCTTTACACTGGGCATGCCAAAGCTGAGCTGTGGGGTACAGCAGTGCAGCTGATCAAAATGAGATACAGTGGAGGGCGTGAGGGAGTGAAAAAACTAGAAGAACCATAATACACACCAGGTGTGGGCCAATTAAACAGTCGTTCTGGTGTGCTCACGGGAGGGCACTCACTCACTATTTACCCAAACAAATCCACGCTTAAAAACTCTCAGGAGTTTCACAGGAAAATCACATTTCTCTTCAGGGCTCTTTAAAAAATGTTTGAAAGCACTCTTGTCTGTACACACCAGCTTTGCACACCAGCAACAGCCCACGAGAACTGATCAGCCTGGATTAATGTCCTGGCAAATGCTTTTTCCTTTCCAAGAAGTCAAAGAGTCCTTCCCTTCCTTCAGCTGCCCCCTGTAGTTGTCCTCTGCCTTTCTTCCAGGGGCTGTTGGCTTTGGCTCATACCTTCAAAAGGCACCTTAGGGGCAGCAAGGTGTTCAGGCCTGAGTTATTTATAGGATCCAGGCACCCAACTCTCTTTGAAGCACTCCCAGGATCAGGGCTATATTTATTCCAAGCACACTTTCCCTTTGCTGCCTCACAGTTTGATGTGGAAGAAGGTGCAAGTCAGGCAGAGTTTCATCACCTCCTGCCAGGACCTGCTGCCCACTCCATCGTGTCCTGGGAGCCATCCACACCTCAGCCCCTGACCCTGGGACAAGCACAGGCACTCCAAATATCCTGAGTCAGCCCCCAGACACAGTAACAAGGACCCCACACCCTGCTGGGGTGGATGAGAACCCCAGGACCATCTCCCTTCCCCTTCAACATGCACATGTGCCACCAGAGCATGGGCCCCACTCACAGCCCCACTCCTGCCCCAAATCCCTTTTCCTTGGTGTGCTGGAGTGAGTTAACTTCACCTGGCTGATGGAAACTTGGGATAAAAGTTGGGTTCACCCCTATTGTCCACTTCAGTGCTCATGCAAGACACTTCCAGTCCTCCAGGGCCTTCTCAGGGTCCCCCTCCCACCTCCTTCACAGGAGGCTCTCAAAATGCACAGGGAAATATTACATGGAACAGACCAGTAACGTGGAACAAGGGTTTCCTGGGGGCTATTTTGCCTCTCTTTTCACCTCACTGCCCAACACAAGCCTCAGTGCTTGCACCCAGCACTGCAGGACCAGCAGGAGCCAGAAACCCACGGGTCACTCCTCTACAGCAGCCTGGAAAGGGCAGGTCCAAAAAAGCTCCTTAGATTTAGAAGGTGAGAATCAAACTTTGGGGTTGGATTCCTCCATCCACCAGCCTGCATTTCAGATGATCCAACCCTCCTGTGTGGTCTCCTGTCAGCTGCAGCTGAACCCTCTTCCCCTCACACTCCTGTGACCATACATCCCATCCCTGAGGCTGACAGTGGCTCTTGCACGTGTAACTAACAGCCATGGTGGGAAAAGGGGAAAGTGTCACCCTGGGGGGCCAGGCAGGGATTTCAAGGCTGCCTACAGCTGTGAACAGTTCTTGATTATTCTCTTGGAAAGCCAGAGGCAGAGGGGAAGGATGCTGGCTGCACAAACCTCGGCAGGACAGGGGGTGCTGGATTAACTTCACTGTCAGCCTGATGGCATCTGGACATGTGCTGATCTTTGACCTTGAAATAACAGAGCAGAGGCCCTGGGCCCATCAGAGCCCGGCAGTGAAAAGATGCACACACACCTCCCCTTGGATCCCTCCTGTTTGTGCTCCTCAACCAAATTACAGAAGACAATCATCTGGCTGTTGTCCTGCTTAATGCTGCTCGTCAGCTCGGATTGAGCTCGGTGATTGTCATCAGGAAGGCTGCGGCTGCCTCTGCCACTTAGCATTAGGATTTATCACATCAAATGTCATCATCTTTTTAGTTTTTATTTTCCAGGGATTTTGGCTCTAACTGTATCATCAGGGGGGAGGGGGAAAAAAAAGTGTGTTTAGGATGAATGAGACTGCCTGGAAGCTCTCCTAAGGGTTTTAAGTTTCAGAAACAATGCCAGATTAAAGAAGCAGCTCACTGAGCAGCAGAACCAAGGAAACTGGATAATTTAAGGATTTATGTCTTAGGACTCAATGCCCCTTTAAAATTCCTGATATCTATTAAGAGCTGAGCTAACACTACAGCCTGAGGTTATTATTAGGGCTCCTCTTCTCCTCCATCCATCTGTTTTCCTGACATCCACAGGAATTTTAATTTTTTGAGACCTTGACCCATTTGCCAAGTTTGCTTGCCACAAGCCAAGAAGTTTGGAAATTGTTATGTGGAGTCTGGTAGGTGCCTGGACTACCAGAGACATCTCAATTCTTTTGAAAACTGGACTAGAACTCTCAGGTGAGGCTCTACCACCTCCTATTGCACCCAGATTTTTATAACCATGCAGAGAGAGCATGTTCTGCCCCTGGAAAACTCCATCACACTGGGGATGAGCAGCTGCTCATGCTGCCAGCACAGCTCCCTGGGAGCACCATGGAGAAATCCAGACCAGCCCAGCCTGGGAGAGGTGGTGCTGAGGTGTGGGATGTGCAGGGCACTCTGGGCAGGGCTGTCAGTCACCAGGGACAGGCAGGGTGACAGATGCTGCATGAGGCCGTGGCTGAGAGAGGAGAGCAGCAATACAAATGTGTATCCATCAAACAGCCTGGCTTGTGCAGCCAATAACACCAGAGATTAAATCAGTTTTCCTGACGCTCCTGTCTGCCATTTCCTCAGGGTTTTTGCATTTGCTGTGGCTCAGAGTATGTAAATAGACTGATTACCTGCTGCTTGATTCTCTTTCCAAAACACCACCTTCACGTGGCCTGTGCCAGCGAAGGAAATAACTCGCCGTATAAAACCAGTTATAGATCTTTTTATTATTATTGGATGGCAGCATTTCCATCATTGTGGTGATTGATCAGGCCTTTAAATCCTGTTCAAAACCTGCATCTTTCCCAATTCCTGCCACTGTCCATGTAAGTACCAGGAGTTCATATCCAGCAATTCTTTTCTCCTTCTTCCTGCCTATTCCTTTGACAGGGGCTGTCAGCAGAGGTTTCCATCTGCTTCCCAGAGCTGAGTAACTGGTTCATTATAAAGTCAACATGACAGGTTGTGAAAAATGGAATGAACACCTTTCCATAACCACTGTATTTATGCAAAGAGAGATCAGTGTGCAGTGGGACTGCTTCTTTTTGCAGATGTCCCTGAGCTGGAAAAACAGCGTGGACCAGAGACAGCAAAAGGATTTTTGTTGTCAGTGGTTTAGAAGATTGCAGCTCCAGGGGAGGAAAAAAAAAGGAAGTTGGACATTAAAAAATAAAGTGCATGTTAGAAAAATTTGAAAAGATTAGAGAAAGTGTCTGATCTAAATGGGCAAGAGCAGTCCTGTCCTCAGACAGCTGTCTCAGTTTGCCTGCCTCTGAGTTTAAGATAATTGAGGTTTCATCAGTCTAAGACCCTTGGGAAAAAAAATGAAAAATAGGCAGGGGAGAGACAATTTCTGAGACCCAGAAGCCACCACTTGTGGGTTGTGACAAGGTCAGGTGGATTTGGAATCCCCTACCAGGCACTTTAATTACAGCTCCATCTCTATCAGGAACCTGTTTCCCTTTGTTTCATGGCTGCAGTGTCCTGGGACAGCATTTGCCTTGGGAAGGGTGGCTGTGCAAATGCACAGCTGTGGGCAGGCTGTGGAAAACAGGCAAATGAGAGAGATTTAATCCCCCTCTTACCTCAGCAGGTCCTCCCTGGCATTGCCCCTTCCACTCCTCTGGGGCAGCTGTGCAGTGACCAGGGTACAGCAAAGCCCAGGGACAGGGTTAATAAAAGTAAGGGTTAATAAAAGGTTTAAGGTTAATAAAGTTTTTTAAGGGTTTTTTTTAAAGATTAATAAAAGTCATTCTGAAATCATGCACATAGATCTGATTTTGGGATGTGTCTCCCTGTCAGCAGGGAATTCTGCTCACATGTGCATTTGAGGTTACACAGAGTTTTTTCTTGCTCTGAAGCAAGGCCAGGTTGGATGGAGCTCGGGGCAGCCTGGGCTGGTGGAAGCTGTCCCTTCCCAGACAGGGGGTGGGAATGAGGTGGGCTTTAAGATCCAGCCCAAGCCATTCTGTGATCCTGTGACCCCTCTGCACTCAGGGAGCACAGACAAAGCTGCTCTGAGGGTGGCTCACCTCTTTCAGAAGCACAGAAAGTGCCTCGTGTGCAGCAGGATTGGTGCCCTCAGCATCCTGAGCACAGGCTGTGCCTGAGGAGCCTCCAGCCTGCACAGCACCCCTGGAACAGCCCCCTGCCTGGCCAGAGGGCCTGGAGTTCAACAGGCAGTGAAATCTCCATTTCACAGAGATTTCACAGCTGAAAACATTCCCCCCCTACAAATAAACACAGAGGAGCGAGGAGCTCAATCTGTGCATCAGGCACTGCAGACACTCTGGGAGTGATTCCCCCACACTGGAGGGAAGGTCTGTGCCTCCCCACAGAGGGAAGATTTGGGACAACTGTGGCTCAGCAGGACAGCCCACATGGCAATGATGTGACCACGTTTTCTCTCAAGTTGTTTATATCTGAAATTGACACATTTTAGTGGATCTAAGTAGGATCATAAAAACAATAAAAAGCAGCCCTGACATTTTTCTCCTCCCCTGCTGTTTCAGCCACTGCAGCACTGACCTTCTCCTCTCTCTATCCAGTCCATATTTCAAAGGAAAAAATACTCAAAAATCTTTTTTTCCTTCTCTCCAAACTTTGCCAGTGCTTGAAATATTGGGAGACCTTTTCTGGGGGTAAAATGACCATAAAAAGTGCTACTTCTTCAGCAACTCCAACATTTTACTTAATTTTAAAAAAAGAAGGGAGATCTTAAACCAAAAAAAAAAAAAAAGAAAAAAAAAGGAGATGGGGAGATGTGTGTGGTAGGAACATTATCTATCTCAAGAAAAGCAGTGTGGATGGCCTGTGAAATTGGGCTTTTATCACTCCAGTACATGACTACCTTTATCACTTAGACTTGATCACTCACAAGAGATTTTAGCTAGTCCATAATCACTTTTAAGTCTCCCTGTCCTAAATCCCTTAAGGAATGGAGGAATCAGCTCTGCCTGACTGTATCCATGGGCTTTAAAATCCATCCAGTCCCACTGCAGTCTCTGGTCACATAAGATAACACAGGTCAGACAGGGTCAGTGCTGGTAACAGGCACCTGATCTGAGGTGCAGGGAATGGTGTCTGTGCTCAGCAAGTGTCCACTGGCTCTGTGAGCACCCAAAATCCACCCAAAAGGGTCTGATGGGCCATGGGGAGAGATGGAGAGGACTGAAAACCAATGTCATTGGTGAGAAATTTTTAATAGCACATCCATTCAGGGCAACCAGGCATTACTGCCTTCTCAGAATCACAGAATGGTTTGGAGGGACCTTCAAGCTCATGCCTGGGCAGGGACACCTTCCACCAGACCATCCAACCTGGCCTTGGACACATCCAGGGATGAAGCATCCACAGCTTCTCTGGGTGTTATTTTCCCCTTTTGGCACCTTAAACCAGTTACAAGCCACCTGAGACCCCCTGGCCAGCAGGATCTGGAAAGCACAAGGTGGTCCCCAGCATTGTTGTGGGCCTGATGGCCTGAGCCAAACCACAGCATCAGCCTCCTGCCTCCTGGAATTCTTCAGAGTGCCTCAGCTGGACAGAGCTTTCTCTTTCCCTCCCTCCCCTAAACACACTGCAAAGTGCAGGAAATCAGGTTTGCTGTGCCTCAAGTTCACCAACAGCTGCATTTTGGAGCAACACTTGTCACATCCAACCTGCAGCTCTGCTGCTACACCTGGAACACCTTCTGCATCCCACTGAACTGGGGATGTTGTGCAGACACACAGCATCATTGCTTAATCCTTTTAAAGCTCTTCTGCTGCACCAGGCTTGCACCAATCCCTGACAGACACCTTGTGAAGGGTTAAATCAATAAAGCAAAGAGGATGCCTATGGGCAGCCAGTTCATTTCCCAGTATCAAAGATATTTATACTTTCTCTGTGTCTGAGTTATTGTGATAAATATGTTGGGGTTGTTTTATTAGTGAGATAGTTGCTATCTCATGGAACTACTTGCTGTAATACAGAATTCATGAGCTCCTGGCAACAGACTGCATTAAACCACTTAACAGAGGTCACTTCTCCAAAGTTTAGACATTTACATTCTAACCACCAGCCTGGCTGCAAGCAGTGATTTATCCTCAGCTCCCCAGCCCCCAAGTGGAGCTGCTGGGGTGCTGGAGACTGTGGCTGTGTGTCTGGAACCCCTCGTGATGTCCTGCAGAACAAAACTGAGAGTTGGTTTACACAGACCTCAAAGTGACGTTTTATTCCTATTCCTCAGCAAAATAAACAGCTCTATCCACAAGGTTAGAATGGCTGTTTAATATGGCCCCCAAAAATGGGAGCAGAGCAAATGAAGGTGCTGTGAAGAGACATAGGTACTGAGAGCTGGAAAACAGGGATTGGTTTTTTTTGTTAAATCAGCCTCTTCAGGGACAGCAGCCACGACCAACAGAGCCACCTCCTCCTGACCAGCCTGGGAGCCAGCTCTGAACATGTTTCCTGGAAAAAAGCTGCCTTGGAAACCCCCTCCAGCCTGCCCAGGTGGGAAACAGAGCCCCTAAAGCCAGGGCATGAAGAGAGGCTCCGCTTTGCTCCCTGATCCAACAGGACACAGACTCAAATCTCCACACACCCTTCACCCTCAAGGCTGCAGTGGCTTTGGTGACTTCCACAAGAGTTTGTATTTCTCTCTGCCAGCTCTTTTCAGTGGCTGGTCCCCTGCTGTCGTGTCCCAGCTGAGACAGGCTGTTCAGAGGAATTTCCCCCACAGAACATTGTCAGATGTGTCCCCTCTGGGTATGGCTGCTCACAATCTGCATCTTGAGCATCATTCCCACACAGCCTCTGGCTGCAAGGGCTGAGCCTTCTCCAAAGCTGCAAAATATAGGATTATTTTATTTATTTTTTTAAACAAAAAGGATCCATTTATTGGGGAAAGAAGAATTATGGGGAAGATGATAGTAATAAAACACCATTCTAAAGTCGGGGCATTATTTTAAAAGAAAATTATTAGTTCATAAAAATGCAACTGGGTAAATAATAGGTTAGTCCATCACATAAACTCATTCTAAAAATAGCTTTATTGGATCTAAAACATCTATAGCAGCTCAGCATATTTATCATTTTAACATATATCTATAGTCACAATGAATTTATTAAAATGTTTTATCCCATAATCTGCCTGATCAAACTCAGATAAATCGTTGTACTTTGAACATCTTGTTAACAAGCAATTAATCACAGCCCTGAGTGCAGCAGAGGAGCTAATTCTGATATTTACTGTTCTTGGTGGCATAGGTAATGCATTCTCCAGAGCTCTTGAGTCCTCCCTGATATCAGTGCCAGTCAGGTGTGAGGTGTGGAGATGCCTCCCTTCATGCAAAAAAACCCAATCTCACACAAATACCTCTGATAGAGATCAGCACAAAGCCCCAGCCAATTCCCCCTGTACATCCTGACCTCCAGGATCTGTATCCAACTACTTTACTGCCAACATCCCTCTTCCCAGCACCGCTTTGTTTTGAATATGTCTGAGTTAATGGATGATCTGTGCATTCCCTCTCCAAGTAATGTATGCACCAAAAATACCAATCTGGACGAGATACAGAAAGTCAATTTATTTCTAGGGTCAAATGATACTGGAGCAAATCCCTGTTGTTGTTTTAATCCCCCCACATTGCTTCGAGGTTAAATACTGGCTTGATGCAACCTTATTACTTAAGGTTTTCTTTCCCCTCTTTTTTCATGTGTTTTTAAATGAAAACCTCTCAGCAATCTCCTCTCTCTGTCCTAATACTGTAAATAATTGATCACACTGATAAAACATTTTGGCTGGACCAAAGCAAATATTTACCCTCAATATCTCCAAAATCAATCCCAGCAACACTGAGGGGCTCAGCATGGAGCCAGTTTCACTGAGGCCATTAAACCATCATTGTGGTCTGGGTATTTGTTTCAATAAATTGTTAGTGTTTGTTATCATTTCTTGGTAAAACTAATTAAGGAACTAATTGATTGTTTTGTTGTTCTACTAATTAACTCCATATGGTGCACATCTCCATGGAGATACTGTATGAGTTATTGAAACTCCAGTGATTTAATGCGTCACTATTGGATGTGGGGACACTTGTTTAAATCTAAGCATCCTTTCTATTTAAATCTCCTTTGGAGATGAGCTTCCTGCCTTCTCTGCCTCTCTCTCTTTGGTTAGAGACATTTTATGAATACAGCAAGAGGAAAACAAGCAGTTTGAAAGGCAAGCCAGCCAAAGAAGATGGAGATGTGGTTAATTGCCATGAGAGGGCTTTATTCTGTGAATAAATGAGGAAGATGTTGACAACTTTGCCACTTTGCTCCAGGCTAGCAAGAGCAAAATCTTTAGGTTCACTCAGTAGTCATCAGAGTAGGTTCCTTAAATCAGTGATTCCACAGCAATCCAGCTGTCCTCTGC
The DNA here is from genome assembly GCA_013399915.1 of Illadopsis cleaveri. Lineage (NCBI taxonomy): Eukaryota > Metazoa > Chordata > Aves > Passeriformes > Timaliidae > Illadopsis > Illadopsis cleaveri. The sequence continues at coordinate 87,173 of VXBB01000384.1, read as the reverse complement.
ATTAAAAGCTGAGAAAGATTAGCACAAAAAATAAGTCCCCCAAGGAATCTCCTGAGCTCTCTCAACCATCCCTAAAACCAGGACTGGTGCAAACGATTCCCAGAAAAGCAGTTAGTGGGGCTATTTAAGTCATTTCACAGTCAGTATTTCCTCTTGGGATTCAGGAGACTCAGGCTGAAATCCCACCTTGGCTCCAGTTTTTTCCTGCTGTACTTTATGTTAGTACATATCAACCATATGGTATCTAAAGATCCCCAGCATCTGTGGAGCACGAAAAATTCGTGTTCCTGTGACAGGGAATTTGATCCTCTATGTTCCTGGCTATTTTTACCCATTGTAAGTCACAGCATGATGCCTGCTTTTAGGTCACAATGGTTAAAAATTGAATCCAGGACCTCTGGTTTCAAAAAAGCACAAGTTTTGTCTCTCAATCATCTCTAAAGTTTGAAGGCAGAGGCAGCATTCTAGCAGAATAAATTAGTGTAATTATCCCCTCTACTGAGGCCAAGGCAGCAGTTGCCAAGACAGCACCATGGTCAGCTCACACAGGCTCAGGTTTTACACACCCGACAAAGCACACACGGAAAATTAGGTTCAAAACCTAATTTGTACTCCAAAGACTTTTTTTTTTTTTGGTGAATAAATAAACACAGCATGGGGTAAATACTCAGAGCTCTCTTTAGAGGCTGGCTTTGATGAGAGTGACTGGATAAATCCCTTCAAATTTCATCTGTGGTTGAGCTTAACGATGATGAGAGAATGGACTGGACAGAGAAGAATTGCCGCTGTATTTCAAGTTTTCAAGCTGTCTGGCTCAGATATGGAGGGCTGGATGCAAAAGCTCCATGTGAAAACGACTTCCCTGGGGTCTGGGCTTGATGATGCAAGAAAGCTTTTGAGTTGCAGTGATCCTGAAAGCCACCCTGGCAGACACTGCCACTCCCAGAAAGCCACCTGTGCCTGCAAGGGGGCACATGAAAAGGCAAGTCCTGCTCAGCTGAGTTCACGGTGGAACACCTGGACAAAAAGCAGGTTTGCTTGCTCACTCATGTCCTCAGCAAGAAAAGGAATTAGGAGGAAAAGGTGTTAGATCCAGAATGTTAAAACCCAGTTAGATTTCTCTGTAGCATCAGTTTTCCCAGTGTTTTTGGTTTCCTAGAGTCCAATCACTTAAGGAATTCTTGGAAAATGTCATCTCCTACAACCAAGTGAGAATTGAATACAAGTTTTCTCAGTTTTTTCCCTAAAGAAATCCACAAGTTCTCTGGGAAATACATGCACATAAGTAAGTACTCATATATCTGTAAACACAAAATCTCAGGCTTCTTAAGCCAGGTTTATGTTTGGAAGTTTTAGCAGTCTAGCCTGACTTAGGATACAAATCTGAGGGGTTTGCATCCCTGAGAATATTAATTCCTGAAGCTGCCACATTGTCTGGGACGGAGGGAAGGGGAGTGAGCAGCAACACTGACTCTGACATGTGGAGAACTTGTCTCAGGCTGAGTTTTCTCCAGTGCACTCATCTGTACTCAGTGGCTGCTCTTTCCACCATTCAGTCTTCCAGGAGCCAGCAACAAACCTACCAGGGCAAAAACAAACCTGATCAGGACAACAACAAACCAAATCAGGACAACAACAAACCCAGTCAAGACAACATCAAACCCAGTCAGGACAACCAAATTGTCAGGACAACCATTCCATCCTCAGTTCCACCTTCATCCAGACTGCTTAGGGAAGGAAAGTTCCAGAACCACCAGGACCCTGCCTGGAGGCTGACACAGAGACAGAGAGAAAACAAGGAAAACAAAGAGGGAATCGAGGGGAATACTTTTTCTTCCTTGTACTCTTTAGTATTCAGCCCTGACCTATTTTAGCCTTAAGCATTGCATCGTGACTGATGATTGCTCTCCTCTGGCCTTTGTTTTCAGCTCTCAGAATGTTGATGTATTGCCGAAATGATGTTGTCTGAAGCACCTCTGCTGATCACGGGGGCAGCAATCAGCTCACCCTCCGATGAGCCATTGAGACAGTCAGGCGGGCAGCAGCATTAGCCTGTCAATTCTGCCTCTTCCAACAGTTAGAACAATTTTGGTGAATTACAAGCAATAGAAAATCACTTTAGCTGCTCATTAGGTGGGAGACAGGATTGATGATAAATGCTTAGAGGCTTTGAAATGGCTTATGCAGACATAGTGTCCCTCCCCAGCGAGGTCCAGTTAACCCTTTTGCTGGTCAGGGAGCAGTGGTGGTTACAAGCCAGGGACCTGCTGGGCTCTGCTCATGGATTGGTCAAAAACCCCCAACTCCAGTAGAAGCCACAGCTTCTAAAATGAGGGGATTCTGTGGGATTTGAGCTTCCCTGTCTTATTGACTTATTGGGGTGTGTCCAGAGGAGGTCTCCAAGTTGTTCAGAGGGATGGAACAGCTCTGCTGTGAGGAAAGGCTGGGGGAGCTGGGATTGCTCAGCCTGGAGAGGAGAAGCTTTGGGGTGACTGAATTGTGGCCTTGCAGGGCCTGAAGGGAGCTACAAGGTGAAGAGAGACTCTTTACTAGGGCCTGGAGTGACAGGACAAGGGGGAATGGCTTCAAATTGAAGGAGAAGAGATGGGATATCGGGAAGAAATTCTTCCCTGTGAGGGTGGGCAAGCCCTGGCACAGGGTGCCCAGAGCAGCTGTGGCTGCCCCTGGATCCCTGGCCATGCCCAAGGCCAGGCTGGACAGGGCTTGGAGCAGCCTGGGACAGTGGGAGGGGTCCCTGCCCATGGCAGGGGGGGGAATGAGATGGGATTTAATGTCCCTTCCAACTCAGACAAATCCTCCACTGGGCTGAAGAATAACTCCCTCTCATTTTTTGCAGGAATGCTGCATGAAGACTTTGTTTTCCATGGTCTGCTCCATCCATCTGAAACACGGTGATTCAGCCCTGATTTCATTCCATCCACACACCCCTGGACTGTGCTTTAGAATCACAAAGGCATGTACTGGATAATGGAGTGGAGAAGGTCTGTGGGAGAGAAATGATTGCCTTGCTTGGGGCTGCTTTCTCACGTGGAAGGAGACCCCTGTAAATACTAACAGGAATGGAAAGGCCTCTGGTGTTCTGTGAGGATGGAAAGTCCTGTACCAGAATTTCAGGCTGCTGACACTGCAAGTCAGGGCACGTTGCAATGTCCTAGACACAAGTTTTGGAGGTTCGATATTCACAGTTATGGGAGAGTAACTCAATCAGAGTTCTTGAACCAGCAATTTCAGGCTGGGTTCCTCGCACAGGTCACGCCTCTCAGACCCAAGAGGTGAATTATTAGATAAATAGGAGAGGAAAGATGGAAGAAAAAGGCAACAGTAGGGGAAATTCTGATAAAATAAATGTACGGCTGCAATGGTCACAGCACTTGAGTGCTCACCCACTCACACAGTGGAAGCTGTTCAAACAGCTCAGCCATGAACCTTGAACAGGAACCTGGAAAGGAGCAAGGATGAGGAGTGACTGCCTAAGGAGTGAGCAGACTGTCAGAGATAAGAAAAATGCATCCCAGCCTCATCAGAGGGACAAAAGGCTTTCTAAAGACATCCTAGAAATTTGGGTCTGGCNGACAAAAGGCTTTCTAAAGACATCCTAGAAATTTGGGTCTGGCTTGTAGCACTGCTGTGGTGTTGGTACCTCCCTTGCCTGTTGCTTTCAGCTTTCTTGGTTTTCTTTGTTTGGAATCTTGCAAGCAGATTCTCATGCAGCTTCAACATAAACAATGTATATTTTTAGAGATGTTTTCATATTTCTCCTTTGGGAGGAGAATGTGATTGATGGTGGTGTTCACCATCCAGGTTAAAGAGGTGATAACCTAAATGACCAATCTCTTGGCCTCTGTACAAACTGTGTATATGGAGTTGGATTGTTGATAGAGAATATAGAAGAATTTAGAATAAAGTATCATTAGCTTTCCCTTCACCTGCTGCCTGCCTCGTTCCTTCTGCAGGTCCGATCCTCCTACATATGGTGACCCCAAGTGTCTGAATACATCACCTGTCCAACACACATCACCTCACCTGAAACAGGCAACGGCAGAGGGGCCACCCTGAACGGGGCCATTTGTAGAACTCAGCCCATGGAGTTTCTGGGATGAGGAAGCTCTTTGTGTGTGAGGACTGAACAATCCAGGTCTGGCCCTGAAATTCTGAGTGTTCACAGACCAAGCTGCACCTCTGAGCACTTTGTCCCTTGTCTGCTGCTATTTCAGGCAGCGTGCTGGGGGACTGGTTCCTCCTGCCATGTCATTGAGAATGACAAAGCCTCTCTACAGCATTCAGGAGAATGGGATGGATGAAGGGCAGGCAGGACAAAGGAGCTGGTATTTTGAGAAGCTTCTTTTATTCAGATCAGGTCTTTTAACTTGCCCTCATGCCTTTGTTCCGCTGATTTAATGATTCCTTCCTCCACGCCTCCCCTCTATTTCCATTTGTGTGGATCAACTACAGCAGCAGGAAACTCTTTAATTGGCAAAAACATTTGCTCAGATGCAGAGGTCTGCAGGTACAGGAGCACATTCAATGAGGTTCTTTCAGCATGGAGGAGAAGAAATTGCCATACCTTCTCTACTGGCATTAGCAGGACCATTTTCTCCTCTTTGGATCTGGATTCTGAGATATCCACAACTGGTCAAATAGGCACTGCTGCTCCATTTTCCTTTTTTTTTT
>VXBB01000384.1:57194-77333 GCA_013399915.1 Illadopsis cleaveri | reverse complement strand
GAAAGGAAAGGAAAGGAAAGGAAAGGAAAGGAAAGGAAAGGAAAGGAAAGAAAAGAAAAGAAAAGAAAAGAAAAGAAAAGAAAAGAAAAGAAAAGAAAAGAAAAGAAAAGAAAAGAAAAGAAAAGAAAAGAAAAGAAAAGAAAAGAAAAGAAAAAAGAAAAGTGTCTTTTAGAAATTATTTTCATCTAAAGCTCAACCCTTGAGAAATACTGGGCACCACGAAGGGTCTGAGGTCCTCAGTAGTTGCAAAAGCTGCATTAAGCCAGACAGTTTCTCAGTGGGACACAGAAGCAGTCAGATAAACAACTCACTTTCCTCAAGTTTCAGTTGGGATAATTTTGTTCCTCTCACAGCTGCTGGGCCCGTGTGGGTGGCTCTGACTTGGTGTCACTGATGTGCCCTGGTGGCAGAGCTGCAGGCGCAGAGAGGAGGCCACAGGCTGTGTAAATGCACCTGAGCCTGAGGGAAAGAGGGAAAAAAAGGGACAGAAATTGCCTTGTTGGAACCAGTTTCCCATGACAACGTTAGAATGGTACAAGGTAAGGATAGCTGTTCCCCCTCCATGAAATACAATAAAAAATAAAATACAAAAAGAGGATGGCAACAGGGAGAAAAGCTTTTCAGTCAAGTTAGAAAAGCTATTACAAGCAGAACAAGCTTCACTTGTAAAGCTGGATACAGCTGGATACAACTGCCCACAGTGCAATCAGCTGCAGCTTCACCGATTCAGGCTCTTCAATAAATAACTTCAAAAAAATTTAAGGCTAAATTTGAAAATATTTGCAAAGCTTTCAGTGAACCATATATTAGTGCCTGGCTCCAGGAGATCTTTTTTTCTTCTTTCTGGTCCCACCTGGCTGACCTCTCCTGCAGCCTTCTTTTGAGACATCCAAGAAATCAGATTTCTCTCTCCGTTTTCCATCCCTGTGGCTGGTGAGGTCCAACACACTCATCTTGTTTTATTGTTCTTCTTCACTGTTTTGTCTAAATCTTGCCTGCAGCATCACTAGGGAAAAGATTGGACCAAAAAGAAAGGATGATGCTACATTATTAAATCATAATAATTTGCAGAATGGANCCTGTGGGTCCCTTCCAGCTCAGGATATTCCATAATCCTGTGATTCTAAGGATCAACAGGCCCCTTGCAATGTGAGGGCTGGGACAGAGCTCATGCCACAGGTTCTGCCAGAGCTCAATGAAATAAAAACCACTTCTGGAAATGGCTGATAAATAACAGCAAGAGATCTTAAAGACTAAGTTAATACATGAATGAAATAACATTTGGGAGCTGGAAGTGAAACCTAGATTTTTGTAGCTCAGGAACGGGAGACAGCAGAGATGGATTTATCTTAAAATGTAAAGACACAGAGTGACAGAACCTAAAAATAAAATCTCATTCTTAGCTGTGCTGAATAGTAAACAATTAGTAGCATCCAGCTGGAAACACCACTTGGGCTATGAAAAACACACTGGCAAAAGGAATCAAAAACTTAGTGAAGGAGCACTAAATCTGCTCTCTGCCTGCATATAAACTAATGCTGAAACCACTGAGAAGTGTCCCCTGAGCAGAGGAAAGGAGACAGAACTGAGCTGGGCACAAAATTCCTTTAAAAATAATTGGAACAGCTCACTGCCCAGGAGGAATTGCCACCAATGTGGGCACACAGGACATGAAATAAACAGGTTAGAGGTGAGGCCAGGCTGAAATCATCCTCCTCACAGAGCCAGGGGTGTGGGGCTGGGGAGACCCTCAGCCCTGAGCCCACAGCCCTTCCCTCAGAGGAGAAACCTGGCACATCAAGGTTAAAGCTATTGCAAATCAATAGCTCCAGCCTGACTTAGATATCATTTGATAATGAGAAAATTTACCTCTTCACATGTCAATTTCCTCATATGTAAATGAAGGACTATGATTAGACACCAAGGTAATGACACTTGGGCAAAGCTGGGATATTTTTAAATTAATTTCCTTCTGCTGCCTACACCTGAAAGCTAAAAGGTACATGGGTACAGCCTGATTTTAATAAGGGCTGAGTAGGAATTTTGGGACAATACAGAATTTCTATTTAATGCATANCAAAAAGAAAGGATGATGCTACATTATTAAATCATAATAATTTGCAGAATGGAGATCTGGAGAGAAAAAAAAAAAATCTCTAAAAGGGGTTTGTTTATATTGAAACTCTCCAGCCCTTTGTTTATCCTTCTGAGATGTGTTTGGATGGAAATGAAGACAGAAGAGACAACTTCTACTGGGCAGACTTCAGGGCTAGAAAGATTGAGTGTTCCCACCCCTCCCTTCCCTCCCAGCATCAGCAGCGGGATCCACACACTCCAGCTCTGGATGACTCAGTTTCCCTGAGAGAAACTGATCCTCTTGAGTGCATTAAGACCTTTCTGGATACAAATAAAGATTATTTGTAGGTGATAAAGGCTGAGGCGACTGGGGTTGTTCAGCTGGAGCAGACTGAGGGCAGAGCTCCCCGGGGGCTGCAGCTCCTCCCGAGGGGCAGCTCCCAGCTCTGCTCTGGGACAGGGACAGGAGCCAGGGAAGGGCTGGAGCTGGGCCAGGGCAGGCTCAGGCTGCAGAGCAGGGAAAGGTTCTTCCCCCAGAGGGTGCTGGGCACTGCCCAGGCTCCCCAGGGAATGGGCACGGCCCCGAGGCTGCCAGAGCTCCAGGAGCCTTTGGACAGCACTGCCAGGGATGCCCAGGGTGGGATTGTTGGGNACATGAAATAAACAGGTTAGAGGTGAGGCCAGGCTGAAATCATCCTCCTCACAGAGCCAGGGGTGTGGGGCTGGGGAGACCCTCAGCCCTGAGCCCACAGCCCTTCCCTCAGAGGAGAAACCTGGCACATCAAGGTTAAAGCTATTGCAAATCAATAGCTCCAGCCTGACTTAGATATCATTTGATAATGAGAAAATTTACCTCTTCACATGTCAATTTCCTCATATGTAAATGAAGGACTATGATTAGACACCGAGGTAATGACACTTGGGCAAAGCTGGGATATTTTTAAATTAATTTCCTTCTGCTGCCTACACCTGAAAGCTAAAAGGTACATGGGTACAGCCTGATTTTAATAAGGGCTGAGTAGGAATTTTGGGACAATACAGAATTTCTATTTAATGCATACAAAAATTTGATAACTCTAAGGCAGGCACCACCAGACAGCACCCCTCATTTTGCATTCAATAAACCCAGAGTTACACAGGTTATTGAAAGAGGGGGTTTGGAGCAACCATCACATTTAAGGGTGGATTTAACATTGAAACACCTTTGAATTGATCCTGAGCATCCTACCTATACACAACCTGATATTTAATAGTTCTTAATATATTAACATATTAACAACCTCAATAATAATATGTAAATATAATGGTCAGCCTGGAAAAGAGCAGACTGAGGTCAGAAACAGAATTTAAGAGACCACAAGCAGGAGTTGTGTCCTGGTTCATTAGAGATGTATAAGAGCAGCAAACAGTTTTAGCAACACACAGACAACACATTGTGCCATTATGAGCCACTGAAATCCTGCTTTCCCCAGTAAAAATTTTAATTAATTACCAAGATTCAGAGTGAGAATGCTTCTCCTAGGGAAGATCACACTTCCTGCTACTGCATTTCCCTCTGCCTGCCTGCCTGGGAATATTCACCACCTATCACAGCATCAAATGAGTTCCTGCCCATGTCATATTATTTACAAAACCTTTCACACAGCCCCGGTGTGCCGGGACTGGGAGTGATAATAAACTCTAGTCTGACATATCAATGGCTCAGGGAAATTTCCTATTGCAATTTTCAACACAAAATGAAACATCCTAGCAGGAGTCAAAGCTGGAGGAATCTGTTCTGAGAGGAATGATTTCAGGTAATTCATCATTATGGAATGAAAATGCAGAAGCCAGTGAAGTCTCCCAAAATGATACAAATGAGCCCACGCTGTAAAGTCCATGATCAGTGAGGGGTTATATTCAGCAGTACTTGGTCCAATAAATATTAAGATGTTAAATCACTCTGCATATATCACAGTTTTCTTTCAGGGTGTGTGGCAGGAGCTTCTCAGAGCAATGGGACACAGGGCATTCCCTGACATTTCCCTCTGGAGTTTCCCTTTGCTCCAGGAACAGCAAACCAGAGAACTGAGCATTGTATCAAGTCAAGTGAGAGATTTTTACTGCTCTCAAAACTTGTCCATCAGAATTTGCTCACAGTTCTTTCTGCCCTGGGCTTTGCTGGATGTGAGTAGAGGCTGGTAGACGCTTTCAGAAATGCAAAATCGTCAAAAAAGTGTAGTGCCAAGAGGAAAAATTTACAAATATTGTGTAGTAAACCTACATGAAGCATCCTTGAATAACTGTGAGTGAAACAGAAAGTCTCCTAGGCTTGAATCAAACATTTCTGCTTGACTGGAATGTGAAATATATTGCTTTATTGACTGGAGAAGTCAAGCTGCAAACCAAAAGCTCTTTGGAATTGCTCTAATCAGCACTCAGTGCACTGATGTGCTGATGGAATCCCCAGCCCCAACAAGTCAGGTGGGTACTTAGTGCCTTTGGCCATGCCAAGAAATGCTCATTCTCCCAGATATCAGTGACAGCTCAAGAGGAAACAGCCTCAGGTTACATCAGGGCAGGTTAGACTGGATATTAGGGAAAATTTCTTCATCCAAGGGGTTGTCGAGCCCTGGCACAGGCTGCCCAGGGCAGTGGTGGAGTCACCATTCTTGGAAGTGATCAAAAAACCTTGGATGTGGGATTTGGGTACATGGGTGAGTGGTGGGCTTGGCTGTGCTGGATTCATGTTTGAACTCAAGGATCTTAGAGGGCTTTTCCAACATAGATGATCCCACAATCCCACCCTTGAACCCTCATAAGATCAGCAGGAAAAATCTCCCAGTTCATGGAGGAATGCTTGTTTCAAGGGCTGCCTTGTGGGAAGAAAAGTATTTCATGCCCTGCACTTCCAACCTTCCACAGTCAGCCTAACCTTGGGGGTCCATCTCTGCTTCCTGAAATTAGATAGCTCTTCAGTTTTTTGGCCAGCCTTTGCCTGGGACAGGTTTGGGGCCAGAACAGCTGGCCAGGTGTGTAGGAAAGGCAGCACGGAGACACCCAGCTGAAAACCCAGAAGTTGATCCACAGCAAAAGTATTGATCCTACCAAGTGCTGCCTGCAAGGCTGGAATCACACAGCACGGGGCAACTTCAGCTTGACTTTCCAGTGGGATGAAATTTCCTCCTCTTTAACTCACACTGCACCTGATCTGTCCCCAAACCAGTGCCATTAATCTCACGTGTCTGCTCACATTCCTGCTGTCTGAAGACTGGGGAAAAGGCAGGGGGTCACTCAAATGGCTCTTTAAGGAAATTTCCCTAGACCAGGCTCAGATGAGAGCTGAGTTATAGTTAAGCAGATTTTGCACCATGAGACTGGTGATCCATTGATGTGATTATGGGGAGTTTTGAGCCTCGTAAGAGCAGTAAATATCTGTCTCCCTGAGACTTGCTGAGTGTATCTAAATAGAAATCATGCCTTTCTGTCAGAAAAGCCTGTGTTTGTGTGGAGAGTGACAATCTCTCCCACTGTACCAAGTAAGCAGGACAGAGAGGGTATTCATGAGGCAGACAGAGCCCTGTGCTGGACAAAGGTCCCCAGAAGCAGAAGGTGGGGACAGGCATGTCCATCTCAAGCCAGGCAGAGCCACCAGAGGTTCCATCAGCCCCTCTGAGCCCATGGGCTGTTCCTCTCTCTCCTGTTGTTATTCCAGTGAGCAGAGGCAGCCCAGCTCCACCTGGGAGAGGTTCTGGAGGGCTAAAAGTGCAAACAGCACCTGCCAGGGGAGAGCACTGCCCTGAGGAACTCAGGGAAGGCACACCTGGGGATTCCAGGATGGGAGCTCAGGCCAGGAGCAGGCAGGACACTGGGATGCACACAACAAAGAAATGTTTAGAGATGAAGACAGGCAGCCAAAGAAATAATGGACAAACCCTCTGATCCTTGAGTGATTGTGTTGGAGAAAATAAATCCTCTCTGGAGGTTGTTTGACTTTCACTCCTCAGTTTCATGCTTGGAGGTTCAGCTCTTTCTTTCACGACACGCTGACAGAGGATTTTCAGTTCATTGTCTCCCAGGGATCCCTGAAGAGAGGTGTGATGGCACAGGTGTGCTGTCCTCATTGGCACCCAGCAGCATGTCAGAGCTCTAAAAAGATGTTTCAGAGAGGGAAAGAGAAAGGACCTGCACAAACCTCCCATCTCCAGTCAGGCACTCTGCAAGTTAATTCAGATGACACAGCTTCAGATGGAAACGTTTCTTTTTTATTCTGTGTCTAACGCAGATGAAGAATAATACATATGGAACTTGTTTTTCAGCAGCAACTTGTGAAGTAGTCAAAGTTTGGAATCTAGGGCAAGTAAATCAAGCAGAAATACAGGAGAAGGACATGCAAGCTGTAGTTGTCCCTCTCTATCACTGAGCAGGAGATCTCTGGGAGGGCAGAGCAGGGGCTGCAGCACCACAGAGCCTCTCCCTGAGCAGCCTCACTGCCACCAGCTCTGAGCTCCTGGCTTGTGGGACAGAGCCACAGACAATGCAATTATCTGGGGGGAAAAAACCCAATTCAAGGCAATTAAGAGAAATCTAATCATGTGTCTGACCCAGCAGTGCTGGGAAGGAACCAATTGTTTTAGGGAAAGAGTTTCCCTTGGCTTCTCTGCCTTTCCCAGCGTGGGGAATGATGGCAGTGCCTGACTGAGAGAGTGAAAAAAAACAGAAGAACCCCAAGAAAAACTAAAAAAGAGACTGGGCAGAACAAAGGAGGTTGGAAACGTTAGACAGAATTTATCTGTCTAACAGTCTTGGAAATATTATTCATAGCTCTGAACTGGTAAATACTAAGATATTTAAATAAACTCCCATTAACTCCTCTATCATTAGATGAAATTCTTTCCCAGATGCTGTTCATTCTCCCTGTATCAAAACTCTGATTATACGCAGTGGGGGACCTTTTGGTATGAAAAATAACTGAAATGGTTGGGGTTTCAGTTATTAGGGGTAAGTCCAAAAAGGTAAAACTGGTTTCAGAAGGAAGTGTGCTTACATAAGCTGGACAGACCAAACCACTTCAAATGACAGTAAACCTAAAAATTATCTGACCACTCTTCCTGCAGCCTTGAAAAGCCTGCTTAATTTTTCTTTTAAATGGTTTATTAAAGCTTATTACATTTTTAGGCATGTCTGCTGCTTCAGCTAGTCCAGGAGCACAGCAAAGTCTGCCCCACACATCTCCTGAGAACTTGTAAGATCTCCTCTGGTTTTCCAAGCATTAGGAGCCTGAAAAACTCCTAATCACCCTGTGAGTCTGGATCCAAATGAGCAGAGTCCAGGCCTGGGTGGGGAGGCAGAGGGAGGGCTGAGGCCAGTCTGGCTGTTCTTTTTCTGCCTCCTTTTCACAGCTGCAGGGCTGGGAATTGCTGACCCTTCCTCAACTGAGCATCCTCCCACAGGCTAAGGCAGTAGGGACAGGTATTCTCATCCTGATGGGACAAAAAAAGCAGGGAATCCTTCTCCTCAGCTAAAAGCTGCTGCAAAAGAGAGTTCATTCTTTAGTGGAAAGCCAGATATGGCTTCTTCCTTTCCTCACAAAGACATTCAGCATTTTTTCCTGTGTTTACTTGAGAATGTCCCTGGGAGGAGCTCGAAAGTCCCAGAGTAAAACAAAAAACGTTGCTGCTCCATCACAGCAATCCTGGAAAGCGAGGCAGAGACATGGTCCTGGTGAACTTCAGTGGGATAACACAAGCTGAAGTGCACAAAAGTAAATAATCAGGGAGTTTTTTGGGTAAATACTACAGCAGCAGCAGCCCCTCCTGCCTGCTCCCCCTCGCTGTCTTGTGAACTGAGAGCATCTGTCCACATCTCCCCGTGCCAGAAGGATTACCACAGAAAGGAATTTACATTCTGTCAATTAAAACACCATCAAGTCAAGGATTAAAGTCACAAACACATGAATTAGAGAGGGTGCCAAGGGACTCTACCTATCTATCTTTCATGACTTTTTGAAGCACATGGTACAGGAGCATTAAAGGCACCTTTAATCTGCTACATGGACGTGCCTGGCATTCACTTAGAGGGTGGCCAGTGAGGTGGCAACCAGCACAGGGCAAGCACAAGCCAGGACTGGCATCTGTCTCCCTCTCAGGCTTCATGCACAAGTTGTACTTCCCCTCCCTCGAACTAAAGTGATCATAAAGTGTTGAACATTACTGGGACAGGCACTAAAACACTGCCCCCAAAACTGCTGGAAGTGCTTCATGCAAAGGATCAAAATAAAAAACTCGGCAAAACTTCACTGACCAAACCCCACTGGACACTGAGGAGAAATTGAGCTGCCCAGTGTTTATTCCCCCAGCACTGGGTACAGGACCATGCACCAGCATTTCCTGCATCAATTCATGCTGAATTTTAGCTTTGGGTTAAAGCTTGTAAGAATGAGGATGGAAGTTACAAATGGTTTGCGAAACAGGGGAATAAAAAACCCCCATTTGATCCCATTAAATAAGCTGGTGGTGAAGGAATAGGTTCAGCCCCTGTGCCAGATTGCCCATCAGGAGGTGAATGTGCTGATGGTTTTATGCTTTATGGCTGCTGGGATTTACACTGAATCAAGGTGGAGCAGATGGCAGGAGGGTTTCCATGTTGTATCCAGGCCACATTTCCAATTCAAATGGCAGCACTTGGCTCCACTAAAAGAGAGAAACAAGGAAAGAAGTTCAGGTTATTCTGTATTCCAGTGCAGAAAGACCAAAACATTTTGATTTCAGCATAAGTTATCTTCTGGGTGTATTCAATGCACAAAATGACCTTTCTTCCCCCATGACTAGTGGCAGGCAGGGCAAAAACGTAATAGAATAGAATAAGAGTGGCATATTTTGTCTCATAACTGTCCTCATATCACTTGGGTAAGAGAGTGTGGTAGAAAAGTCGCTGTGGTGGAGCTTAAAAGACCGAGTTTATCCCCTGATTCAGCCTCCAGCTTTCTGCACAGTGCTCAGAACCACAATTCCTCTCACCTCAAATGAAGCAACAATCCTTCCCTTCACATCCTACACACATTGTCAATTTTTCGTGGGAGGAACTGTGAACATTTTGTGTGCTCTGCTCGGGAGCAGCATCTCGAGCTGCTATCTTAATTCCCCATAATAAATGAGAGTGTGAATTGGCACAGGGCAGGGTTTGTTCTCTGGGCTTGGCACACCCTGCTCGCCCCGGGCTCCCAGCCCTGTGGCTTCCACGGCAGCAAAGGCAGTCTAATTACAGTCAGATCATTGCAATTTGATTAAAGGCTTGGCTCTGATGGTTCCCCTGTGCTCCTGAGAGAGGAGAAGGAGTGCAGGCTCTGTCCTGTGGAAACTGTGATACAAATGAGAGAGGAGATGGAAAATCCACGGCTGAGAAAATGGACAGTGGCTGCAGCCTCAGCATCATTAGTCTGTATATTTTAATAATGATGAAGTGGCAGCAGCTTGCCCAGCAAAGGCCAAAAATTGTGTGCTCCAGAGAGGAAGGAAAGCAAAGGAGTTGTGCACTTCACCAAAAATCTTATCTTTAATCTGCAGCAACTCCATTTACCTCAGTGAGTTTACTCATCCTGAGCTTAATTTGAGTGCAGCCTTCACCCCTGGGCTCAGCAATGGGCCCAGAACTGAGGCAGGAGGAGCAACTTGTGCCATAACATGCACTGAGCATCCCCTCAGTGTGGCTCTGTGTGAGCAGAGCCTGCAACAGGAGGAGCCCTGCCTGCCCTGCTCCTCATCTCTGTCCCCTGTGTCCCCTGTCCTGCATCCATGGGACTCTCACCTCCGTCCAAGCTCTTCTCCCTCTGTCATTTCTACGAGAGGATCTAAAACACAGCCACTCCTTTTAGAGCCCTGAAGTCTTTAATGATTAGAGGCTGAGTCCAAGCCCAAGTTACACTGGGTTTTTTTAGATCCTGCCAGCAGTAAATCATACAACACAGGACACATTCCAAACACCCCAAATAAAAGGCCAAAACTCACTTTTCATATTCCCCCTGAAGCCTTTGCTGGTATCTCTGTCACCACCTCACTTCTACCAGAACAGCTAGAGGTTTTATTGTTTAATATTGTTCATTTTTTGTGCTTGTGAACACTTTGCTTGTTGAATAAACAGTTTTTTCCACTTTTCTCTAAGGAAACTTCTTCCTGGACCAGCTGGAGGAGGGGCTGTTTGGGTTTGCTTTCTGGAGGGACCCCATTCAGAGACTTCCTCCCAAATTTGCCCTAAACCAGGACAGTGCTGAGAAGAGCAAAGAGACCAAACAGCAAGTTCCCCACTGATGAGCCACTTCCTTGGCATGAGCCTTCCTGCTGGCCATGGCACAGCTCCTGCCTGCCAGCCTTGGGAAAAGGGAGAAGGTGGATGTCCAGCACTGCTCACACAGGCATCCCACAGCAAAAACTGGTGGGTTTCACCCATTACCCCAGCCCAGAGGGAATGGATTTCTTGGATTGCTTTTTTTCTTCCCATTTGCTTCACCAGGAAATAATTCTGATGAGCTCTCTGAGTCAGGGAAGCAAAAAGCAGCACTGGTTTCACCTCTGTACCCCAGGGCTGAGCTGCAGTGTGCCTGTGGTGCCCATTTGGTACCTCAGCACCTCCCAGGCTCACTGACATTGCACCAGGTCACTTGGTGGCAATGAGTGGCATCACACACCCCGGTGAAGCACAGTTCTTTCCCTCTCCTTGCAAGCCAGAATTTCACAGGAATAGGATGTGAATGTCACTGGAGCTGCTGATCCCTGTGTGTGGGAGACAGCTCGTGCCTTCGAGCTGCCGTTGCCTGGAGAAGATGTGAAGGTGAAGTGTAAGGGACTAACTCCAAATAACATTGTGAATTACAGCCTTGCTAGGGCAGGATGCAGTTCTGTCACCCCTGGCCTCCTGTTTTCCATAAAATTTGTCTTTAAGCAAAACATTACAGCCCAAATTAAATCATATGGAAAACACACAGCAGCCCCCACACTGCATTTTTGAGTGGTGCTGCACTGAGGCACCTCTAAGTTCAGTGGAGTTACATCCCTTTTCCTCAGTGCAATCCATGGAATTTGGGCTGACCCTGACTCCTAAAGGCAGGAAAGCTGCAGCCTTTCACCCCAGTGTTGGTTTTGGCTTCCTGTATCCACATTAGCTCTTTAATTCAGCATTCCACGATATTAGGTGCTTTCCTCGAGCAATGAGTGATGAAGACACTCAGAGAGAACTTCACAGCACTTCAGTTGACAATTTTCTGGCTTGATTGTGCACCTCCCTCCTAGCAGAGGTCTCTGCACCACAGATGGTGTTTTACATATAGCAGCAAAATGACATAGTTGGAACTGCAGCATATGTGCCTTTGCTGTGTCTCTGCATCCCAGGCGAGTCCACAGGGTTTCCAGCTCGCTCCCATTTTGCAAAGCTCAGCTTAACAGATGGGATGCTGGCCTCTTGTTCTTCCTTCAGCTGATGGAAAGGATTGCAATTGTAGAGTGGAGAAAAAATGAGCAGGACCTTGCTCATGAATGTAATAATGTTCCCCTCCACTGCAAAGCCGTGGCTGTGCAATGCTATAAAAGTGCTGTTATCTCTTTCCCAGTGTTCCTCAAAATAAATTGGCAGCAAGCACTTTCATGGGTTTCCATTTAAGAGAATCCTGCAGCTTGTTTGGTGTTTTAAGCCTGTAAAGTATTTCCCACCTAATTCACTGAGGGTTGTTCCTGAGGGGAATTCAGCACTGCCTAAATTCCTGAGTTGTGCATCCTGGGAATGTGATGTTCTTTCCAGCCACAGACCATTCCAGCAGGGCCTGGGGAGGGTGATTTCCCAGAGGTGCTCACCAACCTGCTCAGGCTGACCTCAGGCAGGAGGAAGGGCAGAAGGCCAATTCCCACTTAGTGCCTGCTCCACCAAACCCTTCTGCTGTGGGACCATGCTCTGATGGAAATCTGTTTTAGCCTTCCTTGTGCTGCAGCTTCCCAAGGAAGTGCTCCCCTGGCTGAGGGTCAGTGCAGTTCAGGGATCTGTGACCCTGTCAGACCCTGAACACTGATCCAAGGGGCACTGGGAGACACCACCAGAGGGTGATCCCCCAAGGACAGCCACAGCAGAAGAACAGACGGGATTTAGATCACGATATGAAACTTGTTAGCCCAGCTTAACTTCAGTAAAATTGATCTCACCCTGCTCACAGCTGGAAAACACACCAGGAATGCTCTGAAGGGAGTTTGGAGCTGCTGTGAGCAAGATCCAGGGTGTCTTTTCCATTTCTTCCCACCTGATACCCACCCAAAGGAATTACATTTTCTCCTTGAGAGAGAGCAAAGCCTGAGCCCCCTCCTGGATCAGCCAGCTGCCCTGGGATCAATGTGCCCCACAGAGCCCCAGCTCAGGCTCCTGGTGCCTCCACACAGTCCTTGTGACACTGCAGCCAAGAACACACCCAGCAGAGCTGTGCCTGCCCTGACAGCCTCTGCTCCCATGGAGCCCCCAGGGATGAGGCAGAACTGTGCTCCTGTCCAGGCAGGGAGAGAGGCAGAGCAGTGTTTGCTGTGCCCAGCTTTCAAACCTCTCCCTGCACAGGCCTGGGCCTGTCTCACAGCCTTGTCACCTTCCCTTACACAGACACTGCATTTCACTCTACCTTCAGTTCTGAGGGTACAGTAGCAGGGGGCACAAACCATGCAAACACTCTGCATTTCTTTGTATTTTCAGCTGACTGCTCAAAATTTAGTTCACGCTAAAATATTCCTGAGGAGGCAGCAGAACTTCCCTACCCTTCTACTTCTGATAGCCAAAGAAAATCAAGATACAGCTGAGTTGATGCAGTGACATCAGCTCATATTGCTGTTGTCTCACAGTGTTTGGCAGTTTTTAATCTCGAAGCTCCAGCTTTCAGAGCCATGTGATAAGGCTCAGAAAATATAGGAAGATAATGCATGTGTCTCTACCTTTTCACTGGGGAGAAAAATTTTAAAATTGAATCCCTGTGACCCATTCCAGGCTCTGAAAAGATACAGCAAGCAACAGATGTCTGCATCTTCCCTTTCTTCATTAAGAAAAAACCAGATTTTGCAACAAATCTTTTGATTTCTAGAAGCAGTTCACTCATGAATGCTCAAGGTTGGCAACTTCAGCCCTCCCTTATATTCCAGGAGCATATGACAAGGAGACCTGCTATATCAGCTAACTTGTAAACACTGAAAACTGTCTGTATTTATGTCGAATAATCACTTTTTCAGGGCAAGCGAAAAACAAAGCTCATGGTGCTCAAAAAAAAGGGGGGGTGGGGGCAAGCCGGAATCAATACACCTTTAGTTCTCTTGTCTCAGCAAAAGGAGAGTCTCAGGCAGCTTTTTAACCCTTTCCCACTCCAAAGAAGATGAGAAATAACTCCAAACTGATCTGTGTCTTGTCATGCCTGTTCACATGAATTCCCTGCTCTGATTCGAGATGTGACAACAGCCTAGGCCCGTGTCCAATAAAGGTTTTGAAATACAAGATGTGCATGGTAAAATATTAAGACTGATGGCAAGAGCAGTGTGTGGGCAGAGAGGGGCAGGATCCCTGCCTGGCAGGAGATGTGGCCCAGGCATGGTGAGATCCAGCACCTGATGGGCCCAGGACAGCCACCACCATCTCCTGAGGAGCAGCTGAGCTGCCTCACGGCCCTGCTCACCTCCCTGTCCTCAAACTATTGCCTGTACTGACAGCGAGCAAACACAGCCCTTTTCCCACCTCATCATAACTCAGAGAATGGTTCAGGCTGGAAAAGACCTCCAAGATCATCGAGTCCAACTGTTCCCCCAGCACTGCCAGGCCCACCACAAACCCATGTCCCCAGGCACTACATGTGGAGGCTTTTTGAACACTTCAGGGGTGGTGATTGCACCACTCCTCTGGGCAGCCTGCTACAAATGAACCACAAAACCTCCACAGCCCAGGCTTGTTCCATTCTCCCTGGTTGCCTCCGAGGCCCCAGAAAATGCCAGAGCTTTGTGGTGCTGCAGGCTGAGGAAATCAGAGCCAGGCTGCCAGCTCAGCTTCCTCAGCCTCTAAGGTATGCAGGTGGCACCGCTGGTGCCTATGATGTCACCCCAGGATTAGCATGCTGATTAACAGCTGGTTTCTTGCCATTCTAATAGGCTCTAAATACCTCTCCTAGGAGTTCCTAGCAGGAATTGGATTTTGGAAGGGGTTGGAGGGGATATTTTGTATTCACAGGGTCTTCTTCATACCCGTAGGACATTCAGTAATTCTCAGTAATTGTCCTACACTTTATATTTAAAGCTCATTGTTTTCCAAAAACATTTCATTGGTAGGGGCTGATGCAGTCTCTGTCCCCCACTCCTGGCTCCCCCTTTTCCCTCTTGAATTATTGATCTTTCAGCAGAAGAGGATTTGTCTTCATTATACGTGAGCTGCAATCACCACAGATATTAGTGCAAGCTCGTGGTGGCAGATTGATTAGTTCTTGCATATGGAAGCAGGAGGTCCCTCCCATGGCTTTATCAGGGATCCCCAGAGCCAGTTGTTCTTTACAGGACAAAAAAATGGAAATTAGATTTCAGTTAAATACATCAGAAATTAGATTAGACGTTATTATTTCAAAATGTCAAGCTTGGGGGAAGAGTGTTCCTCAAAGGACTGAAAAAAAAAAAGATTGTCTGGAAATTCAGGTGGCATCATTCTTTGCTTCAGTGATTTCCAAGTGGGAAAAACTTGAGTTTCCCTCCCCACCACTCCTGACCAAGGGATCTAAGAGCAATCCTCCTCAGCAGAGTACAAAACTAAACAGAGATGAGAATAAAAACTCATTCACCCTTAGGGACCAGAGCTACAAAAGCAAGTCTGCATTCCCAACAGCTCTGGAGCACCATTTCTGCTGGTCTTTGCTTGTTGCAAGCAAGAAGTTCAAGAGCTAAAGATAGCCAGGGAGAGAGATTTTTCCATCAGAACCCACTGGAGATGGTGTGCAAGGAAACAACAGGCATTAGCCAGGTTTTGCTGAGTAATTTCTCCTGCAGTCACAGGCATCTGGGACCAAAGGGGACGAGAGATGTCCACCAGGGCCACAAAACCCTCACAGAAAATCACTCTGGGCCACCAGGAGTGCTCTCAAAGGACTGGGCAATGGCCAGGCAGCAGCACCACACAAGTGCCAGGTAAAACACACCAGGCTTGCACAAGTCGTGGACATCCCACACCTGTGGATCCCACAGCACCCCATTAGTCCCTCTTCACCCCAGTGTTCTCGGTGATGGGGGTTCAAGCACCACCTGGAGGTGCCACCTCTATGCAGTCCAAGTCTGGGTACCCAGGGGGTGGTTGCAGATGTTCCCTCAGCTTGGGCTGGCATGGATGCAGGCAGTGGATTCCTTTCCTTGCCCACACTCTGCACAGCAGGAATTTTTGTTTGGC
The DNA here is from genome assembly GCA_013399915.1 of Illadopsis cleaveri. NCBI lineage: Eukaryota > Metazoa > Chordata > Aves > Passeriformes > Timaliidae > Illadopsis > Illadopsis cleaveri. Next base: position 61,856 of record VXBB01000384.1, on the reverse strand, counting down.
ATGCTAACCAAACTTTCACCTCCTTTAGGCACAGAATTAACACCTTCCTGTTTCAAATCCCTCTCCCCCTGTCTCAGCTTCCTGCTGTGGTGGGTTATCTTAGAGTTCCTCCTGTGGCCTTGACATGGTTTGGAGACAGGCACCTTCATTCTTTAAATCCTTACAGGGTCACAGCCTCTTGCCTTGGGCTCCAAATCCTAGAGCTCATCCTCAGCCTGGAGCTGGTGCTGCAGCCACCTGCACTGAAAGGATTCCTCAAGAGCTGCAAGTTCCCAAAGACAAACCTGACCTGGGGTTCACAAACAAACAGGTTGGCACCCTCCTACAGCAACCAAGTGCAGGGAGAGCTCAGCACTGTCCCATCAGCTGTGGAGCAGCTGCTGCAGAGGGTGGCTGAGCTGCACAGTCATCACAGGGCTTTTTTTGCTTTTTTTTCTTTTTTTTTGAGTCTTACACGAAGAATGACAAGAAACAGTCTTTTCCCTAAGGAGAAGTCTGCGAGTTTTGACATTGTCACCTATTCGTAAAAAAAAAAAAAACCAAAACCAAAAAACCTCACAGATTTTTGTTCTATACTTAGATAGTCCACAGAGCCAACCCAAGCAAGCCCACTCAACATCTTGTATCCTGATTGACAGTTTGCTTTCTGCTTGGAAAGCTGTAATCAAGACGGTTCCTGTTAATTCAAAACACTGCTGCAAACGTCATTTTCTCTACCCACCCCTCTGACCCCTTCACACTTTCCTCTGTCACCTCCCCTTAGCTACTTCCTATCTATCACCCCTAAAACAACTTGTTTCCCTCTCAAACCCTTTGTGGACTGTCAGACTAAACTGAGATAAGATAAGATAAAGTTTATTCACACTGGTTATTTTAGATAGATCCAATTCCAGCTAATCAGAGTCAGTTATTACAGAAAGCTGCAGGTTTATTTAAGTAGGAATTAAGCAATACAGCTAATGTTTCTATTATAGGACTCTTGGAAACAACTTGGTAATAGGCTGTTAGCACTTTTATATTCATAGCCTCTTTGGCCTGGAAGAACAAGATGATTAACATATGTAAAAGCTCCAAATGATCAGGATCCTTGATGCTGATTCAAAGAACCTCCAAAGAGCCATTCCTCAGACATGTCCTTTTATAACCCAAACCATTTAATTTACATATTCATTTACATATGTCCCACAACACTTTAAAAGTTTCTCGTTGGATTGGTTCAATAGCGATTCATTTATATTTATCTCACTTCCACGTTTGTAACATCATTAGAGTCACAATGAGCTTAAAATACTGTAACAAAATCCTCGGTGTCAGAACAACCCCACCTCAGAAATGTCTTATTAAAATTCCTCATCACTGAGTCTCAAAACATCTTCTAATCATATTCCAGTGCAACAAATTAGCAAATCGCAAGGTTGTAGCTCGCGTTATCCAATTAAATGAAAATGAAGGACTTTAGCTCTGTCAAAGACAAATTATTCCTACTGCTGCTTCCAGCCAACTTGGCCTCCAGCTCCTGGGCTGTTTATACCACCTCAGTTACAGAGAGACATCCTACAGCAGTGAAGACACTTTGCTCCAAGGGCAGCGCCAAAGCCAGCTCCCCAAATTCCCCATTTTCCTGTCTCCCTTTCCCTCTGGAGCCTCCATGGCACCCCAGGCTCTCTGGGATCCACTGCTGATGGAGCAACCACTGACACTGTTTTACACCACAACGACACAGACTGCGAGATTCAGATGGCTGAAAATGCCTCCTTTATTTTTGGGATGTGTCTCCCTTTTATACTATTTCACACAGACCAATTTGATTGGTGAAACGAAGGCAAACCTCTTCAGTCACATTGGTCAGAGCAGAGGGACATCAAGAAGAAGTCCCTCCTAGGAAAAGGAATGAATAACATAGTACAGTTACAACAACATTTCTGTTTACAGAAAATTCCTTGGGAAAAGAATTTCAGAAAACCAAAACATCTCAGGCATGGAACCAGGGCTACAAACCACCCCAGAGAGGAGCTGGCCTGCCAGCAGAGCCCCAACTTGCTTCAAGATTTATAACAATCCTTCAGTTCTTCAGCCCTCTGTTCCTAAAATAGTTCTCATCTTTTGTCACTCTTTCCTATTTATATTACAGTCCCTCCAGAGACACTTTATTTAGAAGGCAGCACGGTGGAGCCCCGAATTCCCTCAGGAACACAGGTGACATTCCTTTCTTAACCACCGTGATCAGCACCTCACTGACCCTTTCATTCCACATCCCCATCCCTCTGTCACACAGAAACTTTATTTTTGGAGACACTTCACACATCAAAGGTGGTTAAATGGCTTCTATCATCATCATCATCCTGGCAGCCAGAAAGCGTGCTGCCACACAAGGACTATGTTTGCCAGGAACAGAAAAGCTGCTCAGGAACCTTCTTCTCACTTTTCCAAAGCCACCAGTGTCACTGACAAAGGCGTTCACAGGTTCCCTCTGCAATGGGCTGGAATTAACGAAGGGGTGAGTCATTTTTCATTTGCAGAATTTTAATGACTGTCATCATCAACAGCATTTGCATTCATTATTCCTTCGTGACATACCAAAGAGCTGGGGAAGTTTTTTGCTCTTAGAAAAACCACATCACTGCAATACAAGTTGTGTCAAGGCCTTAATATTTATTTGAATTATTCTTGGCATGCTTTTTTTTTTTCTTCTCAGAGCACCATGAAGCATATAATTACTGAAGTAAATATATAACCCCACATGCATGTCTCTATAAAATAGTGTAAATATACCACAGAACCAATCATCTCTATAACATAAATATTTTTTCCATTGAAGGATCATATGATTTCATGTGTAGAGTTTTCTTCCCTTTTCAGCTGAGTGGCTGTGGGGCTTGGAAATCTGCAGCGGGATGAAAATCCATAGCCAGGGTTTTCAAAAGGAATAAAGGATATGGATTATGTTTTTTTCATGGAAGGTTTGGGGTGAAGAACCTACATTTTAAAGTCATAGATACCTCAAATACCACTTCCAGCATGCCCTGAGGCACAAAGAGGAGGTGGGAGCCACTTCTGCAAAGTCTTATCCTGGCAATGAGCTGAACACCAGAGGAAATATTCCCAAGAGGTTTGCCCCACATTTTCTACACCCCCAGTTTGGAGAGGCTGCCCAGCAGAGCAGCCCTGAGAGCCAGTTCTGCTCCTGGTTTCCCTGGTGAGGATGATGACAGACGAGTCAGCTCACGCCAAGCAAGAGAACAGCTTTTCTGATTGAGGTTTTCCATCAATAAGAAGAGCTCAGAGAGCAATACCTCGTGCCAGTCAGGTCAACAACAGATTCCAGAGTGTTCTGGTTTTTCATTATTTGATAAAATAGATAAACCTCACCCAACACTCACCCAGCAGAGGGATAAAACCCTCTCCAAAGAAATTAAACACTCGGTGCTCTCACATCTGTGAGGGGAGACACAGGCAGGGCAGGGCTGTGCTGAACCTGCTCCAGGGGCTGGCTCTGGCCAGGGGACTGTCACAGTCACTGTCACCCCTCAGAGCAAGGAGCACAGAACTGCCACCAGCAGCTACTGAACCCTGTGGGGAATCTTGATGGATTGGTTTATTTATTTCTGTATCTTAGGGTGGGAAAGTGTGGACATTCACTGACAGAAAGCTTTTTTCCCTTTGGTTTCAATTCTGGCTGTAGCAGAGCTTTGGTTTCACATTGGGTAATGCCTGGCAGTGTAGATTTTCAGCATAATAAACCTGAGCTACAGAACTGACCTGTCACAGATCATTGCAAACCTGGCCCAGGTTTTAAACCCATCACAAAACAGTGAAAGACTCCATATTTTATCTTTTATTCTTTTAACCACAAATATAGTTTATTTCGTTCTTTGGGAGCCCAGTGAACACAAGCATCAGGAGCAGCAGAGGTTCCATGTAAAACAATTGGGGGTCTGTATTCCTTAGGCCAGCACTGCCTGTGTTTTATATGGTATTTTCTCTGCCTTAAATTCTATGTTATGTTGACTTTCCCCAGTTAATTAGAGAGACATTTGATGGTACCAAAGGGACATTTTTTTATTTTCAGTCCCAGACCCGTGAACTCCCTGATTTCTCATCCTTATTTGATCAACAGGCAAAGTAATGACAAATTGGTCATTTACAATTCTCCAGGTGAATCCTCCATCCCTGGGTGTCTCTAACTAAGCCAGCCTGTGTCAGGAATTCCTGATGCCATCGTTTGAAAGCTCTGCAAAGCTTGTAGGAAACAATGCACCTAAAAAAGCCGTATTTTCTACTCTGCCTCCTCGTGCAGGACTCACACACACGTGGAGCAGCATTTAACAGCAGTTATCTCTACTCTATTGAAAAAGGAACTTTCCAATTTTCACTTATGTTAATACAAAACCTAATGTCCTGTGGAAGCTGATGCGAGTTGTGCATGCATGAATTATTATCGATTTCCTTGCAAAGACTTATCTCTGGACTACAAACAGTCTCAACATAAAAGTTAAGGTGAAATACTCTCTCCAATGTATTACACAAAAGGAGACTATTTCCATTCTTCTGTGGGTAAACGGCAGGATATTGCTATGATACCCAGTTAATCCTTTTGGATGAGCATTAGATTTTTCTTGGCACAGCATCCTGTAATACTTAAAAAAAAAAAAAAAAAAAAAA
>VXBB01000384.1:31281-57150 GCA_013399915.1 Illadopsis cleaveri | reverse complement strand
AAAAAAAAAAAAGGGAAAAAATGCTGTTGCCAAGGCATTAAGCAAGAAAATGTTGAATGTTATTCTTGCAAAAGGAGCTTGAATAAACTACCAGTGCACAGGATAAAGTGGGAAATGCATGAGTCAGGCTGAGCCTGGGGAGAGTGGGGAGACACACACCCCAGCAAGGCTGTGCCTGGGGCAGCAGAGAGCAGAGCTGGAGATGCTGTCCTGGGAGCTGCCTCCCAGAGTGGCAGCTTTGTCTTTTGGTGGTGACTCAGAGTTTAAGCTTTGTCAGAAAATAATTATTCTGCCCACCTGGGGAAAACATTGATCTTTACATGAAAACCTCTAAACTGTACACTTTTGCACATCGTGTATACCAAACCAGAAAATGATAAATGATGCTACAGAACATCACAGGCATCTCTGTGCCTCTCTTCATTGCATTTCCATTCTCCCGTGTGGGGGGTGCTCCGTGGGTGGATCCCAGCACATCCCCAGTGCCCTGGGATTCCCTTTGTTGGTGTTTTCCATTGCTCAGCACAGCAGTTCCCAGTTGAAGCCTAAAGGGAGTTCTGTGTGCTAGTGAGGAGCCCAGACCAAAGGAGACACAGCCTCAGGAAAAGGGAGAACAGCAGCACAGACTCATCCAGCAGTGCATTTCCATTTGTGAACAAAAGTTTGTCCATTTTTTTCCCTCTGCAGCTCCAGACTGGAAAGTTTCCTTCTTCTCCTTCACCACTGCTCCACCAGGGAAAGCTGCAGCCAGGGAGAAGGGATTTTACCCCAGTGAGTGAGAGTTGAGGCTGCTCAGCCTGGAAAAGAGAAACCTCCAGGGAGACCTCACAGCACCTTCCAGTGCCTGAAGGTGGCCACAAGACAGGTGGGAATCCACTTTTTAGCAGAGCCTGTCATCATAGTCCAAGGGGTAATGATGTAGAACTAAAAAAGAGTCTATTTAGATTAGACATAAGGAAGAAATTCTTCCCTGTGAGGGTGGGCAGGCCCTGGCACAGGGTGCCCAGAGCAGCTGTGGCTGCCCCTGGATCCCTGGCAGTGCCCAAGGTCAGGCTGGACAGGGCTTGGAGCAGCCTGGGACAGTGGGAGGTGTCCCTGTCCATGGCAGGGGGTTAGAATGGGATGGACTTTAAGGTCCCTTCCAACCCAAACCACTTTCTGGTGTTACGATTCTATGAATACTGAGAGAAGATTTAAATTTCCACAGGTTTTACCTTGAATGGAAAAGTCTGATTTTAAACCAGCCGGTCAGGAAGGTGCTGGGACACCAGCCATGTCAGAGATGGCAGACAGGAACATGTACTTTCTGATTTTATGTTCAAACCAAGCCTGCAGATTTACTGAAATCACCATCCATTTGCAGTGCTGTAAATGAAATCCAAAGCAGAGTTGGAGTTAATACATGGGCTGCTGTGATACTGCAGAGCTGTCATTGTTTTTACCTCCTCTATCACAAAGGCACGTAACTGCACAGGATCCCCAAATACTCTGTCTTCTGTTCAGTACAAGGAAAATGAATTCACCCTGATCACTCCAGCAAACACTACACCTACTAAGGCACATATTTAATCAAATAATTAGGAGAGGTGCAGGGGAAATGTGTGCTGAAAAGATAATGTTGCACTTTAAAGGATTCATTATTGGTTATTACATTTTACATAGAATGTCATTTTCTTTACAAGTTAAAGAAAAGGTGAAGGTAGAAAAACAACATCCAACATACTGACTAAATGCTTCAGCTCCATCTGAATTACAGACTGTTGAGGGCATGCCTGAGAGTGGATGTGCCACCTTTCAGAGGAGCACTGCCACTGTGCTGCTAAAGTTTCACTACCTGATTTTTTTTCCCTTTCCAAAGTTATTCTCTACATTGGAGCACTTGGGGGCAAAGACATTGTGACAGAGCACTTCTGTCCTGTGAGGCCCAGAGGCAGTCCCAGAGTGTGTGGAGCCCACAGGAGGGTGGGATGCAGATCCTGGGACACTGGGGTGTGCATCACCATCCATGGGAACACTCTGGGAACTCGAGTGCCCAGGAAGGACCAGGGGAAGGTGACCAAGGCAAAGTGCAGACACAGGAAGCACAGCAGAAAGGAGGGAGATGACGCTGTTTTACACCACAGCGATACAGACTCTGAGATTCAGAGGGCTGAAAATGACTCCTTTATTTTTGGGATATGTCCCCCTTTTATACTATTTCACACAGACCAATTTGATTGGTGACACAAAGGCAAAACCTCTTCACTCACATTGGTCAGAGCAGAGGGACATCAAGAAGAAGTCCCTCCTAGGGAAAGGAATGAATAACAAAGTTACAGTTACAAAAACATTTCTCCTGTTTACAGAAAATTCCCTGGGAAAAGAATTTCAGAAAACAAAAACACCTCAGGCATGGAACCAGAGCTACAGGGAGATGCAGGAAAAGAGGAAGTTCAATGCTGCCCCTCAGCCTCATGTCAACCAGCAGCAGCTTTGATTTAACACGATGTAAATTAAAGAACAATCCAACCTGCAAAACAACTGAAAATCTTTCCCTGGGTTCCACAAGTCCTCTCACCATCAAGTCAGGAATATTTTAAAGTCAGGAGGCCAACAAATAGTTAAAAACCACCTATAGAAAAGTGTCTGCTGCTGGTTCTGCTGTTAGCATTGAGATTTCCTGTCAGCCTTCGCAGAAATTCTTTGGGAGTCTGACAGGATTAAGAGGATTAATACATTAAAGCATTATTACAGCTTTCACAGGGGATTTTCAAAGACTTTACACAGTGATCTATTTGTCCTGTTACATAAAACGAGCATTAATAGGCTGATTGAGAAGAATCGCTGCAATCGATAACCTTAATTTTCGTAAACACCTTCTGCCATCAGAGTCAGGAGCTGAGGCCACCAGCCCTCCCACGGCGTGCACTTCAGTGGAGCTGCAGGAACATATTTTTGGTGCATGCCAAAGGTTGGTCCGGGTGTTACAAGCTCCTCCTGGCAGGGAGAGATTTGTTAACACTGAATCATCAACCCCGGGCTCCCAATCCCTGCGGAGTCCTGGCTGAGTCATTGCCTGCATTGAGGCTGCTCAGAGGCCCATCCTGTCACTGGATTGCCAAATGGCTCCATTTAGAGAAGGGGTTTTTTGCCTTGATGAAAAGTTTGTGGGTAGGTGTTGGAACCCTGGAGGCTGAAAATTTCAGGCTTTCTGAGCTGAGGGGGGCTGGCCCTCGGGCAGGCACTGCGTTTGACTTCAGGCCTTGGAACAGGCTCCCGAAATTGTGTGATAGGACAGGGGTTGTGGGTGTGTAGTTAGAGTGGTGTTGTGNCCTCCTTGCATGACCCTAATGCATCCATCTTCAGCCACTCAGCTCCTCGTTTATTTCAGGATCATCATCAGCATTTTTCCTTGCTGATTTTCTAGGCTGCACTCACAGGGACAGGGTCTGCACCCCTCCAGCACGGCACTCTCACCCTCCTTTGCATCTCCCTGGGAACAGTTTCACACCATCCCTCAGCAAAAACTTCGGTGTTTTGTTGAGAAACTTTCCCTTCAAAAATTTTCACAGGATAAAGGGCACAACCTCTCCCCTCCATCTCATTCTCTGGCTGCTAAATGTGAGTCTTTGCAATATTTAGGCATAGAGAGGCAGATACTCATCTGCTGCAAATCACATAAATAGTCCAGGTGAGGGTCAGGGCAGCATTTTTCCACAAAAGTATCTCCTGAAGTGCAGAGATCCTCTTATCCCATGGGCTCTGCTTTACAGAAGGACTGGATTCCAAAGCTTGTCTTTTGCCTTGTGCTTTTGGGAAAATACAGAAGGCAGCATCTTTGCTTGTGGGTGTCCTGGGTTTTCTGGCAGTACTTTACTTAACTAGCCCCAAGTAGACTCACATCTACATAATTCACAGACCTCAGGGGATCCATGTACCTCTAAATTAGGAAAAGAAGCATTAGCCTTGGCTTTCAGATCAAGACCTAAAATGCAGAAAAATTAAAATTGAGATTTGTTTTTTTCTCTGAGCCAGCCCAGATATCCCATTCTCAGTGAGATACGACAGGTATTTCATGTATAATTTCCCCAGACTCTTCTGAAATCCAGGCACTCTGACATCTCTCAAAGACTGTGCAGGGGTCACTCACCTCACACCCATTATCTCCTCCAAGTGGCTGCTTAGCCACTGAGCCTAGTCTCAATTAAGAGCTATTAATGAGCTACTTGTATCAGTGAGATGTATATTATTGTATAAATGTGATTGGCAATTTTGGGATGCTGTGAGATGCAAGGCTGGCTCTGTGAGAAAGGCTTCACACTGAGATTTCAGCACTGCCATGCCAGGCAGAAAAGAGTTTGTTATCCTACAACAGGTTAACAGCAGGCTAAAGGAGTTACTAAAGCTTTGAGGCAGCAGGAGTCTGGTGAGTGGAGGGTTAAAACTAATTTGGATTTATCTTGGGTATCAAAGATATCCATGTGGGGAGATGCTGCAGCTGGAACAGAGTATCAGGGAAGATTTAACAAAAAAAAAGGAAAAAAACCCCTAAGAAATTGTATATCCAAGTCAGCATCTTCTCCCCTGAGAGTTTTCTAAGGATATGAGCTTTGCCTAAGAGCAGGAGACACAGGCACATGATTAAGCAGGTATTGCAAATGGCTTGCCAGCCAGATAATGGAGAATCAGGGAAGCCTCATGGATCTGACCTAAGCATGGGTAAATAGAAACACAGTTTTCTTTCATTTCTCTCCTTTCTCCATGATACTGCCACTGTGCTGCCTCTACCTTTGATTTTACAAAAAACTTTCCATTTCCATTTGCCTTTATTTGTGCTTCTTGGTTGGATATTTGGCCCATCTCCCAGAGTTCAGCCTCAGCTCAGTTCTCCAAAACAGCTGGACTGCAGAGGTGGCAGGTTGTGCCTGTGGTGGGAGAGGCACTGGCTGGGACTGCTCCTTGCCTGAGGGAGTTCTGGACTACCAGTCCCCTCTGGATCACTCCTGGCCACAGCCCCTCTCCCTTTAGGTCTGTGACTCAGGAGAAACTGTTGTGTTTTTACTGGATTCGATAGGAATGGCAGCATGCACCAGTCAGGGAACCTTTTCCAGGGCCGAAGTCAAGAGAGTCTTTCCATAATTTTTCTTCTCCCTTATCCCAGGTGGAGTGTCCTTCTCTGAGCTATTCAAAACCTGCCTGGATGTGATCCTGCTCTGGGTGAACCTGCTTTGGCAGGGGCTGGGCTGGATGAACTTCACAGATCCCTTCCAAGCCCAACCATCCCGTGTGATCCCACCCTTCAGCCACTGTGGTTTGCAACACCTGACACAGACAAATGGTTAGAAAAGCAACTCCAGCAAGTGGTTGCTGCTCTTCCTCTCAGCACTGAGATCTCCTATCAGCCCCTCCACACAAACACTCGGGTAGTTTGACAGGATTAGAAGGATTAATGTATTAATGCATTATTAGAGCTTTTACAGAAGATTTTCAAAGACTTTAAGAGTGAGATCCATTTGTCCTGTTACATAAAACATACAGTAATTGTCTTAATTGCTGCATTGTGAGTAGGTACTGCTGCTCAAATACTTCTGCATGTCTAATTGTGCCAATTGTTCCAGGATCTTTCAGCAGTACAAAACAACTGGATGAGGCCAGCATCAGACTGCTCTCCAAAGATTTCTCTCAATTCAGCCAGAATTCTCTGTTGTCTCTCTAAAGTGAACAGAGGTAAAAAATCTGATGTGTAATCCTGAAAAACCCTGTCCAAGCACGCCAAGCAAATCCATGAACAGGTGGTTGTGAGCACAGACTTGCTTGCATTCACCACAAGGTAGGAATGAGTGCAAATTTCAAGGGAGCAAATTAGTAAAGAAGTAAAAAAAACCTCACTGCTGGAAGAGCAAGATGTCCTTTTCCTCCTGTGTTATTTCACAGAGGAACCAATCATTACAGGCACCCCAAAGGTCTGGCTCAAGCAGAATCAGCAGAGAAACATGAGGAGATGTGAGCTCTGCTGCCCAGGCATGGCCAGGGGCCCTCTGGCCATGCTCACACTTGTCAGAGCTGGGAGTCCTTCACTGCAGGTACAACCATCCATTTTTCTCTTCTTAACTTGATCCATTATTCTGTTCTTAACTTTGCATTGTTGACAGGAATCTGTTCTCCCTGGGAGACACAAGATCTGTGTCCTTCATGCCCTGCAAAGAAACGTGGAAAAGTGATATCAGAGACACACTGAGCTGGGTGGCCCCCTGGGAGTGACACTTGAGGGAAAATTACAAATAAAATCACAGAATGCTTTGGGCTGGGAGGGATCTTAAAGATTATCTTTCCACCCCCTGCCATGGCAGCAACACCTCCCACTGTCCCAGGTTTCTCCAAGCCCTGTCCAACCTGGCCTTGGACACTTCCAGGAATGGGGCAGCCAGTGCAAAAGCAAAGTTTTTGTACCAAAAAATGCTGATTTACCATGGAAATGTGCAAGCATTGCTTCAGCTTCTTCAAGAAAAACACGTCATTTTAGTGAGGGCCAGCAAGGGCAGCCCAGGTTCCTGCATTACTGGGGTAAAGAGTGGTGCATAAGAACAGCTGGATTCTCATCTCTTTTGTCCAAGTTTTTGCCTCTCAGAAACTGCCATCCTGTGCTTCCAAGAAAAAAAAAAAAAGATAATAATTAGATTAGACAAATAAGGAAGAACTTGCATTTCAGGAGACTCTTCTCAATTCTCAAGTTCTCAATGAAAGAAAAGATCTCTTATCCCTTCAGAAATTCTCCCTGTATTTCCTGTTCTGTTGGGTTATTCAGTTCCTGTCCTCTGCCCTGGGCAGGTCTCTGGCTGCAGGCAGAGGACGCTGGAGGTTTGCCTTGGCTGCTTATTTTGGGGCCTACAATGCAGGTGAAACCACACATTTGCCTCCCCTTCATAGACTTTCTAATCTTAGCAAACAAAACTCTGATTATAACAGAGAACTGGTTACAAAGCATGATTTGAAAGGGCAGAGCACTTTGCTTTTTTGGAGATTTTGGGGCAGGCAAGAAAACAAACAAGCTTTATGGCATGCTCACAAAAAATCGACTTTGAGTTTTCTTATTTCCAGCTATTTGCCAAGTTCTCTTGCATAGGTGATTTCACCTGCCTAAAGAATCAGCTGGATTCCCAAAAAATCAGAAATTGAAATGAAAGTGCCCACGGGGATAGTAAGGGAATGGGGAAAAAAGTGAGGGCTGCTGTGCTGGAAGAAAGATTTATCAGTAAGGAAATAAAGGGACTTAGAGTGGAGAAGAAGCAGAATCTAATCTGCTGAGATCCTTTGTCCAGCTGTAACATCCTCTGCCATGAAGGGAACAGGTTCTCACTTCCCAAATGTACGAAATCCTGGCAGAGGGAATTGATGCTGTCTCTGTGAGAGCCTGGCTGCACTCAGGGAACAAACAGCACCACACAGGCCTCTGTCCCCCCAGCCTTGCTGCAATGGAAATTGTGGTTCTCAGCGTGCCTTCTACATCTAAATTATCCTAGGAGTGTTTATCAGTCCATGGGCTGCACTCACACATCACCTCCCCGTCTGAGCTCTCCAGGGATTCTTTGCTCTTTGGAAAATGTGGGTAATATCTGCTGCAAACATGGGAGACATCTGCTGCAAACACAGGCCTGGTTTTCTTACCACTTCCTTTAAATCTCAGGCAGGTCAGGAGAGCAGGACATTCACCTCCCCTCTGCTCTGCTCCCCTCCACCATCTATTTAAATGTCTGCATTTGATTTAAGCCAACAGAACCCAGCTGTGGTGATGTGTTTGCCCCCCCATGTGTGACTCTGTAAGTGTTCAACCTCTGTACAGAAAGGAGCTGGATTTGCCCAAATGTTGACTGTGGAGAGACTGAAGCTAAGGTTTAAATATCTGTCACTAGAAATACAGAAGAAATGTATATATTGATGGACAGTTTGCAATTCTTCTCATTGTGGGCTTTAAAAACCGCAAATTTATGGGTTTCAAGCCTCTTAATAAGCTGTCAGATTTAGATGAAAAACTCTATAAAGTGCAGTAATTAAAAAAGAAGGAGTAGAATAGCACAGAAATTAAAGAGAAATCTTTGTCCTAATTTGATTTGTGACTTCTTTGTAACAGAATAAAGCATGTGTAGATATTAACAATTAATTTCCATAACCAACTCCAATCAGGCAATTCCGATAAATGTGCATTGCCTTCTGGAAAGGTGGGTGGATTCCTTTTAAGCTATTAACACCCTTCCTTTCAGATTCATTCCTGTCTACTTTCTTCCATAGCCAGAAAAAGTTGTTTATTGATGAAGAAAACAACTTACTGGGTGACAGAGCATTTAATTTTCAAAGCTTCAGGGTTCCATCAAGGTTTCAGTCTTGGTTGCACACAGCAAAGAAATGAAAGTCTTGCCTGTAGTGCCCACATGAGAGATGGAAAATGCAGGCCCAGGATAAACTGCCTTGCATGAGGTCTTGTGGGAATTCTCCGGAGAAAAAAAGAATCCACCTGTGGGGTCTTTACTGCCTTCTATTTCTCATCCTTCATTGTACCTGAGCACCACTGCCAAGATTCCTGACAAACCTGCCCCTCCTAAAACACTCCCCACACTTACCATACACACACACCCTCGTGCCTTTAACTGCCTGTCACACGCAAAGAGTCGGGGGCAGAAAAATGGAAGTGGCTTGTCTGAAGTCAGAGAAAAATGAGGCCAAATAAGGCTGGACTGGCTGATCCCCAAATCCTCTATTTAAGCTCCCCAAGCCCACTGCACTGTGCCATGGCAGTTGTTCCTTGCTTACCTTGTTCCTGGTAATAATTAAATAGAAAGTTTCATAGTTCTCCGCTGAGCAATAAAGCAAAAGGCTCTTGGATTCCCAAATCCTCCATTTACTGGTGCAGGTAAGGCTGGCTGTCTACACACATTACTCAACCCTAATTAGAACTGGAAAGGATTTTCATGACTTTTTCGTTCTCCCTGTTCAGAAGTAAATCCATCCTTAATACCATGGAGAACATACTCTGAGAAAGTCAGAGAGAAGGGAGAATTAAAGGAAAGCCCAAGCGAAGGTGTGGGAGAGGATGCCAGGTACAATCACTGAAGCAAATAAAGTGAATTAGTTGGAGAGGCAGCAGCCAGTCTGCTGGGAAAAGGAATAGGGATGGAATGGCAAAGCAGGGAGAACTGGATGGTGGTATAAAGTTTGCAGAGACAGGGAACAGGGAGTTCAGCAGGCACCTGCTTTGTTCCATTTCCCTGGGATGGGAGCTGGGTGACCAAATCAACACAAGGGATATTTGAGCATTATTTGTCTCTGCATAGCCCAGAGCACATTTTGGGCTCTGTTTTGTCATGAAGTTTTCAATCTATGATAAAAAAAGTGGATTCCTTTTCCTTCTTCTGCCAGATATTGAGTGAGTGATGGGCTGGGTGAAGGCTTGAGCCACCGAAAATAAATTGTCCAAAGCCACTCAGTTCTTCTTTATACACAGTAATAACACTGTTATTTTATAGCCCACCTGGAATCTTTGGGTTGCATAGGTGGGACATTTTCCACCAAAACCATGCACTCCTTGAGTTTCCTAGTGGCCAGACTCCCCATGGAGCATCCAGCAGGACACTAAGGGAGGACACAGTTTGGGCATTGTCCTTGTGATACATTCCTGCTTTGACAAATAAAGGAGCAAACAGTGATATCAGCATGACTGGATTTGGACCCTATAATTACCATTGTCTTTGATAAAAACTTACCAAAAAAGGTGCCATGTCTAATTGTGCCATGAACAATTTAGTAGCTGTGGGACATAAGTTTTCTATTTGAAGTTCATTAGAGGACCAAGGTCTGCATTGGGGTGCCAGTCTCTCATTCAGTGCCTTTGGAATGCCATAGAACATCTTTTATGGTGTCAGCAGAGTAGTTTGGGGTTATTTTGGGAAACAGAAGTAACAGCAGGGTGGATTCAGTCAGTCATGGCCTGGTTCTGTGCTTTGAAATGATCTCCACCACTAGTAAAACCTTAAGATCATCTATGGATTAAAAAGAGAAAGTCAAATATCCATATAAGTGCAGGTCTGGGTCCTGAAAGCACCACCAGCCATAAAACACTCCTGGTTTGTGTTTCAGTTTGACACACAGTTTAAAACATGGGAAAGTTTCCTAGCTGGGAGTCTGGCCCAGCTTTAACCTGTCAGCCAATTTTGGGGCTTTTGCAGAATTTTTACAGCTTCAGAAAATTCCGAACTTTGCAGTGAAGCAGCAGTGAGGGTGGCACTGAGCAGTGCAGGGACAAGAGATGTGTCAACAGCTGAGAGGATGCAAAGAGCAGGGGAGGCTCCTCAGGCACATGGCACCAAAAAATCATCACCCACCTCCATCTCAGAGGAGAGCATCCTGCAGGGGGAAGGCAGCTTCAGCCAGCAAGGGCAGTGCTGGGGGGCAAGGACATGGCCAAGGCCCGATTTCCATGTGCCAGCCTCACAGGAGATCTATAGCTTGGTGTTGAATAAGATCCAGGAGGGTGATAAATAAAACATTAAAAAGACATTACTCAGGTTGAGACAACGGAAATACCCAGGTTTCAAACCAGCAAATTAAAGTGCTGAAGTTTCCTTTCCCTTATTACAAAAACTAAAGTTAACTTTTTCACCAGGAAATTTCTTAATATGCAGAAGCTGCATCCTTCTATTAAAAAAAAATTAGAAATCCAAACCCAAGCATTTCTAAAAGGAAATTTCAGTAAATTGTTAACAATTTAATTAACATGGATTGACCAGGACAGCTACACAACACCTTCTGCTAGAAGATATTCTGTCAATGTGGAAACAAGTGTCTTTTTGACATTTGCAGGAGGGCTGGGCACTGCACACCAGTCCCTGGATTTAAGCAATCTTAAGGACAACTGAATTTCTTTATTATTGTTGTTTTGGAGAGAAAGAAGGAATTTTTTTTTTTTTCTCTCCCATGGCAAATAAAAGACTCAGGAAATTGTGAAAGAGGAGGCCACAGAGCAGTGAGGATCTGCTTTGACCACCACAGGCCTGAAATTTTCTGAGCAATGTTGGAAAAGCAGAATACTGAGAGCCCACTTGTCCACTTCCCCAGCAGCTTTGTTGGCACCTATTCCTCCGGGTCAAGATGAAAAAAAAAAACCAAAAAAAAAAGGGAAGTAAATCATAGGCTTGAGTTCACCTCTTCAGTTCCATTCCTAAACAATTGTTTATTTATCCCAAGTCTCTCTCTGTTATCTACCCTCATCCTCTGCTGGGTTTTAAACATAAAAGCAGACAAGTGCCCAGCATCAAAATTCACACTGTGGACAATTTATCAGCAATCCCAATACAACTGTTGATGTTTTGCAAAGCCATCACTGCTGCTGATGTGTGTGGCCAGTCCTTCCTGCAGCACGGAGCTGGTGAGTAAATCCAGAGTAAGTTCCAGTGAGTGCTCTGCTCGTGTAAAGCAGCACCACTCCTCTACAAACCCCTGTTTGCTCTGCTCGTGGCTGGCTGCACATGATCCACTGTGCTCCCAATCCATCCATGGAGAGCTGGAGTGAAGGAAAGAGGGAGAAAGAAGGGACAGATGAAGGGCAGAGCTGTCAATTACAACACAAAGCTGATTTTTATCCTTTATTGTTCAGCCCATTTGCCATCGACACAGGTTGTTATTATTTGGGTCTTTGTTTGCCTCCAAATCCAATCCCAAATGGCTGGGTGTTGTACCACAGTACAAAGTGTTCATACCTGATAAATCCTGCTTGGCTCGAGTACCTGGCTCAGCTGAAAGCCTTCCAGCAGGCTGGGAGTAATTAGTCAAAGTCCCTTCTCTGACCAATCATTTATGCAGGACCAGAGGAAATATTGGTGACACAAGAAGTCACTGATTTCCACTCCCATCAGCACAGGCACACTGTGGGCTCTGGGTTCTCCAGCATTTTCTCACAGCATTGTCAGTCTTCATGGGGAGAGGGAAGATGTTTTTCTCCCCACTGTAGCACAGTGTACTTGATCAGCACAGAAACACCCAGAGATGGCTGCAGAGTGACCTGTATTCCCAGTACATCAAGGGTACACCCGCATGATAAACAGATTTTTGACTCCTCAGTCTGTATCACACAGTGAATATTGTAGAACAACACCACGTTGCCCAGGAGGTGCAGGTTCTCAGTGGGAGATCACCATTAATGTGATCACCATATGTTTCTGGCTTCCCCAAAGACCTGTGTCTTAAATCCCCCTGCACACAACAAAGAATTGGAGTAATGCTTATAGGTGTGGTGCTTATGTGCACTGAAAAATCATCAGGATCCCAGGGGCAGACTCATATCTAAGTGCTGTAACACCTGAAAAAACAAGTGCTTCAAAAAATAGATATAAGTGATAAATCTCTGTCCCTTCTCTGGTGCCACCTCCTCCCACTCTGCTGTGGACGGCTGAACACTACTTTTGTAGAGTTTGGGTAGGATCAACCTTTTGGGCTCATTCCTGTGCTCTCTCCAAAGTTGTCTTGTTTCCTATTTTGCAAGACTGAGGCACAGTTTCCAAAAAGAAACAAGCTGTGTTTGTGTACAGGCATACACCACCTGTGCCTGTTGGCTCTCAGCTCTTTGCTCATCCCTGTCCATAACATGCACAGAAACCCTGCACAGCTCCAGGCAGCACAGGAGATCCTCATCCCAGCCCTGCAAAAGGCAGAGGTTTGAAGGATTTATAATTATCTCAATAAGGCTGCAGGTTGAAGCCTGGGTTTCCCTAAAGAGAGTTTGGTCCGAGTAAACGCAGGTCCAACCAGTATGGTCAATTCTGCATTTCTCCTTTATTACGTGTAAAATGGCAGCTTATATACATTTCTATATAGTTTACAAATTGGATAGCTCTTTCATTGGCACACAGCAGAGAGAAGAATGCAAACACACCTTGTTGAACTTACTTTTAAGGTAGCTGACAAATACTTACGAACAGCTCTCTGCAGTGACCTTCACAGACCCCATTATCTTTCCCAGACACCTTAACATAATTTCTAACTGCGTCAAAGGCTTCAACAGGCCTCAGGTCAGGCCTCAGCTGAGGTAACTCAGGTCTGGGCAGCTCATTTCCTAGGAAAATTCTCTACAGCAGGTAGTTGGGTGTATCCGTGGCTACAGACAATGTGGACAGCCTTTGCAATCATCCCAACTCCTGGCACAGAGCTTCCCATGACATGCACACATAAATATTAAGTATTCATCATAATACTCCTGTGTGTGAGGGGAGTGTGGACAAAACCTCTGTGCACCTGCCTGTTCATGCTCCTCATGGTCTTCAGATACAAGCACAAAATAAACACACACAGACGCTGATGATGAATAAACACAGGAATATGGAACATTTCCCCACATATTTGCAGCAGACAGGAGCTTATGTGTGTAATAGAGTCCACCACACGTAGGATCCTAATTGCTTTTGTGAAGCCAGGTGCCTGCAGGCTCTACATTTACATAAAATATCCAGATCACACGAGCTCTCCCTGTCCATAACTCTCCTGATCCCTTTTGTGGAACGCTGGGCTGCATGAAGAGCTCTTATAGAGCAGAGCTGATATTGCCAACCAAATTGAAGACATGGCTTTGCAAGATGTTTAAAATCTAGCAAATTTGTAGCTGACATGCAACACTCCTGAATACTGGTAGGGGAAAAAAAAAAAAGTCAGATTTGCTTCCAGACATAGAATTTTGGGATGAGTAGCCGGAGAGTTATTTCAAGAATAATCAGCTGCAAATGATCAATTTAAGGTATTTTAAATCTCTGAGTCACAAGGAAGGTGAATACTTCCACGTGCCACAGGTGAGGAGCTTGGATTGGGATTCAGACTGCAAAGGGTTTCTCAGACTGAACAGGCATTAGGGAGAAAAGCTGCTTCAGTCATCACTTTTATTAAGCTTAAAGGAAGGGTGGGCAAAGGGAGAAAGGAAACCTCTGTGATCACAAAATCAGCTTGTAGGATAGAAAGGGAAAAACCATCACATTAGGTGATCTCTGGGACCAAAATGGAGAAAACCTGAACTTCCAGTTGTTGGTCCAGGCCAGAGAGTGTGGACACCCCAAGTTACACTCTGCAGTCCTGCCTCTGGCTGAGTGCCCTGCACAGGCAGCAGGAACCTTCCCCCAGCTCTTACTCACCCCTAATCCCATTCTATCAATACCATTACCTTGCAGCAGGGAACCCCTTATTTCCTCCTAAAACCCCTGGTATCATGGTTTTGGCACTCTCACAAATCCTTTTTGGAACTAAATCTCCACTCCACAATGTCCTTGTGGTAGGGGCTTATTCAAACAAACAGCGTGGGGAAAACCTACCCCTCTCTTACTGCCTTTCATAGCTGCACTTTGCTTTGTCCTTGCCCACTGTGGGCACGCCCATGGCCTGAGTTTGAATTTTCACTTTATTTTCTTCAGGTTTTCATTTGTTTGACTCATGTCAGATTGACCAAGGAGCGATTGAGTTCCCAGCATGGCATGTAATACTCAGCAGTGTTTTATCCTTTCACTTAAGGATCAAATGCAATTGCTGGGGGACTGAAAAAGTGGGGAAGGATTTAATGGCTACTAACAACTCTTGCTGCCTAGCAGTGGGTCCTGGTGGCAAAATAATCCAGATGCCAAAAATACAGAAACCCAAAGGGTCTTCTGAGATGCCAGTGGGGTTTGTTGTACCTGTCTTAACCTGTGCCAAAGGAAAAGACATCAGAGTTTCAAGGCTTTTGTGGATTCCCACAGGGATCGGGGAGTAATTTCCTTCAAAGCATTGCACAATTAGTCCAGTGAAAAACGGCTTGGGGGTGGAGGTCATTTTGCACTGACTCATCACAGACTGGCCACTGTGAAAGGCAGGAAGCAAGGAAAATGCACTGGGTGATCACGGGAGAGCAGGCAAATCCTCTGCCCCCACTTAATGCAGGAGCAGAAGTTCTCCTGGCAGCTCCCCCGAGGAAAGGGGAGCTCAGCACAAATTCCACATGTATTCACATTCTAAAATTGATGAGCTCAGTGAGTTCCTAGCAGAGTAGCTCCTTCCAGCCATTTCCTTTATTTACATGTAATTGTTTGTTTAAAACCATAAAATGCAAGCCCAGAGGGAGCCTGAGAGTTTGACCTGCTGTGCTCTCTGTAAGAGATCCAGGGTCACAGGGGGCACTTCCCTGCTCTGCAGTGCTGGCACCTCCCAAAAGCTGCTGCTGAGCTCCTGGGGCAGCTCCCTCACAAAATATCTCCTGCTCTGAGAAGACACAAGGAGCATTCAGCATGAAATCAATGCTCGGGACACACAAAACCACATTTCTGGGCTCACTGCCTTAGGGATGAGAGCGATTCAAGAGGCAGCAGCTTCCCTCAGGAAAAGGCAAGAATATCTGATGGGTCCAGGAGGGTGAGATGTGCTGTTTGCTTTGGCCTTAATCCCACAAAGCCTGGAAGGTGTGTTAGGTCTCCTCACAGCAAACAGTGCCATCACAGCTGATCTTGCTCCTTATCCCTGCTCTGCAAAGCAGCTTGACCCTCTGCATTGGCACTGAGCCTCGCAGCGGTGCCTTAGGATTTCAGCTTTTATATTTTTCATCTATTGGTAATGCTGCAATTCTTTAGTGTAGAACTCTCAACTCCACACACAGTGTGAGCTGCTGCTTCCCCATTTTGGGCAGACACAACAATTCCTCTCCAGGCCTGGGAATCAAAGATGCCTTACAGTCTCAAGCCCTGAGAAATGTAAACAAAAGTGAGTTGGGGGGAGCACACTTGGGGTAAATGACTTCATTAGCAGAAGCTGTAACTGGACGATGAACTCCCAATATGCAAATGGACCAAACTTATACAAGTGTGGAAACCCATGACCATTGTCCATTTTGGGTGTAGCCCCTGGGAGGTTTTGTCTGCCTGAAATGTACCTGAAGGCCCTTCAATAAATATACCTGCTTTTTATTCCCTTAATTTTGTCTGGCCTCTGTTTTTGGGCAGCCCAAAAAGGCAGCAGCAGGGTGTTCTGGGCATGCCTGTGGCTGAGCAGGCAGCAGCACACCTGGCTGCAGGATGCTTGTAGCACCTGAGGCAAAGCCCCGTGTGCTGTGTGCAGTGGTTAGACCTGTGCTGTGCCTGTGGATAGCTGGGTATCAGCGAGGTGTATGGCTGTGTAATTACACTGCAATTAAATTTAATAGCTCTGCTAACAGCTCAACTGCAGAACAGTTTGTCTAAAAATTTTTGTACTGGGATTATTAACCTTTTGATGGTTCTGCATATCTATTTACATTAATATGCTGTCCCTAAAATTATATTTACTTTCCATCCAGAATCACAAAATCACAGAGTCATTTAGGCTGGAAAAGACCTCTGAGATCATCAAGCCCAACCTTTAACTCATCACAACATTGCCAACTAGAACATGGCACAAAGTGCCATAGCCAGTTGTTTTTTGAATACTCCTAAGGATGGTGACTCCAACAGCTCCCTGGAGAGCCCCTTCCAAAGTTTAACCACCTTTCCAGTGAATAAATTCTCTCTGATGTCCAACCTGAACCTCCCCTGGTGCAGGTTGAGGCAATTTCCTCTTG
Source organism: Illadopsis cleaveri (assembly GCA_013399915.1). NCBI lineage: Eukaryota > Metazoa > Chordata > Aves > Passeriformes > Timaliidae > Illadopsis > Illadopsis cleaveri. Next base: position 40,586 of record VXBB01000384.1, on the reverse strand, counting down.
CCCTGTGTTCACTGCCTGGGAAAAGAGGAGAACTGAGAATTCCATCTCAAGGTCCAAGTTTGAGGCAACACTGTGTGCTGGAAAGAGCCACCAGCTGCTCGAGCACAAACAGTAACCCAGGACTCCATTAAACAAGAAGTTTTTCTCTCCAGACCTCCAGACAGGTTCTTCAGGGACACAGAGGAAAACACCTGAACTCCAAGGCTCCAACTTCCACGGCAGCTTAGCATACTGTGAATTTCCACTCTTTTCCTTCTGCAGTTTGCAGGACTCCATTGATTTCTTCATGTTAACCTTTTGAACTGTGGAAGGTCTATGCTTAGGCATCATCATTTCTCTCTATTTACAGAGTGGAATTATTTCTGGTTTGCAGATTGGAATCTGTTTAAGCTTTCAGTGTGATTTATAAAGGCCTATCTCTCCTACCACACCAGGTTTTGTTTTTCTGTTTTAACTTGTTTCCAGCCTCATAATGATTTTTAATCAGACAATAATTAATGATGCAAATAAGAAGAATGGACACTGAGGAATTGCTGCATCTACTGCATTACAGTTATTTGGATTTCTATAACTCTGTTCTTTTTTTTCTTATGTGATTTGAAGGCCTGTTACCACAGATATGTTTAATAGTCAGTGTGGAGAGGCACAGCCAGTGGACATGGGATGGTGCTGATGCCTTAGGATTTTAGCTTTTATATTTTTCAGATCCTGTACTGCATTAGTGTGTAACTCTAAACTGCATATAGAGTGGTAGTTAACTGTCTTCACATTTTGGTCAGACACAACAATTCCTCTGGGCCTGAGAGTCAAGAACACCCTCTGCCTCAGTCCTAGAAAAGTATAAACAAAAGTGAGTTGAGGAGGGAGAAAACTGGGGGAATACGACTTCATTACCTGAAGCTGTAATTGGAGGATTAACCCCTGATGTGCCAATAGACCAAACTTACAATTGTCTGAAAAATTTGTACCATCATCCAACTTGGGTGAAGCCTCTGGGAGGCTTTTGACTGCCCAAGGTGTATCTATTGAAGGCCTTTAATAAATACCCACTTTTATTCTCTTAATCTGGTCTAGCCCCTGTTCCAGGCCACTCCAAGGCACCAGTGCAGTGGGCAGAGCTCTGTGCTAGAACATATGATGAAGCTGTTAATGAAAATGGTGTTTTCTGGCAATGAGAGATATTACCCTTGCCCCTGGCACTGCATTAGCCTGGACAAGGGGACAAGGGTCAGGCCTTTGGCTACTGACACCCTTTGCAACCAAATATGCAAAAGCAATACAAGCTCTGATACATTTATACTGAAAAAAAAAAAAAAAAAAAGAGGAATTAGAAATCATCTTTTCACCTTAACCCAGATATCAGTTTTCCCTCTCATGGATCATTAGTGTGACAGCTTTTAGAGAATGTCAGGATCTGTTTGATGACTCCAGCTGCCTCCTTGTAGAGGGCACTGCACCTTCCAAGCCATTCCCTATCTGTCCCAGCCTATGGCAGGCTCTTTAGTCCTTCCATTAATGCAAACTGGGGTGTGGAGCACCTGCAACACTGTAGGTTTTACAACCAGGGTGGTGATTTATGCTGTAAGTGCTGTAACAGTTCCCCAGTGGGCAGGGGGGAGCTAGAAGGTATTTTCAGTTTCTGTGTTTGAGGCAATCCAAAGAAATATCATGCTACTTCTCTTTGAGTGCTCTTTTCTAAATGAAGTGGAGTTTTTGGAGGCTTTTCTCCCCACCACCATCTATAAAATGCAGTTTTCCATGAAACATGTAATGATGTGCCAATAAATCACTCAGCAAAATAAATATGCAGATCTTTCAGTCATGAACGTTGCCAGAAATAAACCTTTTGTAATTGATAATTAATGTCCCCAGGATCAATATCTGGCAGAAGAACCTATAGAGGGAGCCTGAATCATCTATGACTACTCAGGAATGAATGATGCTTTAAAAACAAGCCCGAGTACCTGCCAAGGGTATAAATTACAGCTTCAGACAGGGACCCAAAGGCTTGAAATGGGATCTGCTGGTGGCAGTCACCAGCCAGCTGGAGTTCCACGAGCACTGACACAGCCCTGGATGCTGTGGGGACAGACACAGAGGGAAGAGTGTTCCTCCAGCTTGGGGCTGCATCACACACAACCCAGAGAGGGTCCTGGGAGGTGCCAAAACTAAATAATGAAGGTACAAAACCCACTGGGGAGAGGGTGTGGGAGTGGGCACTTGGGGTCTATTCCTGTGATTGATTCCAATCACCCAAGCAGTGCCTGCTGCAGAGAGAGCAGGCTCCTTGTTATACTGTCAATCCAGGGGCAGGTGGGCATGGTGAACAGAGCAGGCAANCTTACCACTGGATTCTCAGAGGACCAGAGCTACCAGACGTTTCTACGGGATCACTGCTTCACGAAGACCGCCTCAACTGGAGCGCTTCCATACCCCTGCTCACGTTATATTTCTGACTCTGTCAGTGGGTGGGGGGTTTTGATTTTGTGTTATTGCATTTATCTTATTTTATTTACTTTTTTTCTTTCTTCTTATTAAATTGTATTTCTGACTTGGAGCCTCTTACTCGGTTTGCTTTCAAACCACTACAATACTCCAAGCTGTAAAACTCGGTGGCAAAGCCAGGCCTCGCTGCTGTGGTTATCCTGTCCAGCATTTTTGATGGATTTCCATCCTCTGTGTGTGGGCATAGATGTTAGATGCACTACATGTCCATTATATGTCACCTCCACAGTGTGATCCACACACAGTAATTAAAAGGACAAATGTAAATGCACAAAAAAATTCAGGCAGCTCAGGTTACGTGCTGAGGGACACGGTTATCATAAAAAGACCAATAAGAAAGTGCAGGAGGATGTTTGACTGCTGGAATGACTCTTGTTTCCTTTTCATTATTCTTAATAAAAGGAGATGGTTCCGAAAAATTGTGTTTCCTTGGTTATTTTTCCCAGGAGATGGTTTATAAAACAGAGAATATATAACACACCGTGTTGCAAGAAAATACCTTATTAAGTGAAGGTAGTTAGAAAGAAAGAGTAACACAAATGAATGGCAATATTTTTCCCTTTTACACTTAGTAAAAAGTGTGATAGTTCTTTATATGGATTTAATATCAGCTGCCCTATCAGTGGTGAGAAAAATAATCTCACAGCCACGATGTATTCAAGAATGTTTTAAATTCTTGTACTGGATCATTAGCAACTGAAAGGATACTGTAAGACTTTGGAGTAGGCAGCAGTAGGATATCAATTGTGACGTCTGCTAGTGAATAGAAGTCATTTCTTCTTCTAGTTGTCCAAAGATGCAAGCCTCTAGGAAATCATATAAGGCCATGCTGAATGTTGGTACCTGTGTATGAGCCATTGATTTCTGGTATTTAAGGAGCATTTTCAGCAAGGTGTTTCTACAGGAAGTTGTATCTTAGTTGTATCTTACTTGTTCAGCCCCCCTGAACAGGCCACCCCACCTCTGACCTGGCCCCAAGACCAGCAGTGCTGCCCTCCCCTGCTGCTGCCTGGTGTGGAGAGTCAAGAGAAACCTGGCCCAAAAGAGCAACCTTTGCCTTGGGACCTTGGGCTGGGATCCAGCAGCAACCTCACTGAAAAGTCTTACATGAACCATTTTATCTGGGATGGTTTTCCATGGTGGGAACTAGCTCCTAAATCTGTCCAGAGCCATAAATTTTCCAGTGCAGCCAGCCCATAGCTTCACTCATGATTTGTAATGTTGGTGATGCCATCCTGAGACACGGCCAGAAGCACTAAGCAGAGCTAGGGCCAGTTGTGTTAGCCCTGTTAGGCCTCCGCAGCTCTCCAAATAATTCCATTTTCAAGCCTCTAAGCTGGAAATGCAAGTGCTCAAGACTTGTGCTGTAGCCAACAAAGACGACCTGACACCTTCAGAAGGCAACACAGGTGAGCTGCCTCCTCAGGGTTCTGCCTCTGCCACTGACTAAGCAGGAAAAACATGGAATTAACCCCTTAGTCCAGGCACATCAAGAGCCCCACATCAGCCAAGGTGAATGTAAAGCTTTGGGCAATAAAGAAAATCCAAAACACGTTGCTACCCGTGCCTGTGCAGTGTTTCTCTGGGAGGCAGTTTCCAGCCCAGGAAAACATCAGTTAACACGAGGTTTATCAGCAGCAGTGACGTGGCTGCTGGTGCTGCTGTGATCCAAAGAAAAGGTTTCTGTGTCAGAAGGCAGGAGGAGCGTTCTGGGGTGAAAAGCCCAGCAGAGCAGGACCCTTCCTGCTTACACAGCCTCCTGCTTCCAGGACAGGCCCTGCCAGCCAGGGAATAAACCTGAACAGCAGTGATAAAGTTGTATTGTTTCCACTGGTGCTATATGACTCTTTATCCTTCAATAGAAGCCATCTTATCCATTACTTTTTTTTTTTTCCCCTAAGGATTTGAGTCATCTTCAAAAGGAACTTTGCCCCTTCTTGCTGCTATCAAAGCATCATTCAGTCATGCCTGTAGAAAACAGCAAAAAAAAAAACCTGTGGAGGAAAAGAATTTTACTTCTTTCTAAAGAAAAAAAAAAAAAAGGAAAAAAAAAGAAACAGCCAAAAACAACCAGAACTTTTATTTCTTGTTGAGTAACCATATTCCATGAGGCATGGCAAGCAGACCTTAAATTCTCACTCAACTCAAAGGCAAACCATTATTCTGTAATTTTGTATGTAAATAAGATGTATTAGGAAATCGCTCAAGCAATTAATTAAACAGCTGTTACAGAATAAGTGATAAAGGAAACAGGGGGATGAATGCGTGGAATTTTCCTTGCACAGGCATCAGGATGCTTTTATTTATTTATTGCTGGTGTAAAAGAGCAGCACAGGTCCTGCAGCCCTTGGAATCAGCTCTGAGGGTCCTCAGGGGGTGCAGTCCCAGGTGGTTGGATCCTGCCTTCATTGGCACAGCGTGGAGAATGGGAATGGAGAGGATTCAAAAGGGGAATGGGGTCTGTGCTTGTTGCTGACCACCAGCCTGCAGTGCTCTCACTGAAGGAAGGACTTAATTAACTTCCAGGAACAATCTTTTATCTTTGAGAGGAGCAGCGGCCTGGGGATGATGAGCTGAGCCTAATCCAGAAGGGAGCATCAGCCTTGCTGTCTTCACTTGCAGAAACACTTGAATTTTTCACTCCTCTTCTGTGTGCTCCACAGGAAACAGCCTTGGGAGAGTGCAGCTCACCAGCCCTAACACCAAAGGATGTCCAGGCCTTGGCCACAGCTGAGATCCAGCTGAAAAAATGGAAGGCAGACAGCAAGGGACAGCCTTGGATTGAGGAGCAAGTGAGGCAGATGAAAGGTTTAAGGAAAATCTGCACCGTGGAGATGAGATTTGACTAAAACCACACACATGAACTGATTAAAGGCCTCAAGTCTTCCAGATCCTTGCAGGTGAAATAAAAATTCACTCACCTCCCAGGGGGCACTGGGATCAGTGGGGCAGGACCAGTCTCTTGCAGGTCTTCCCTAGAGCTGGTGCAGTTCTGGAATACATTTCTGAGGTCTAACAAGAAGAAATTGCAGTGCTTGGCCACCAAAAGGGGAAACACAGAGAAATGAAGCTCACTGCACATTTTCCCTCTGCTTGTTCTGCTCATGTCCTCATCACTTGTTCTTTGCACAGCATTTGGTCTGACTCCTCATCCTGGAAGCACCTGGGAGGGCTGATTTCCAGGTGTGCTGAGGGTGTCTGCTCCTCTGTGACAGATAGTGTCACTATCTGTGAGGATAGTGGTTATGGTCTCCTGTACCATGCTGCTGCTGCTCCTCACTGATGGGACTGGTTTCAGACTCACCTCTTGTGTGCACATTCATCCCCTTAGGCAGAAAATCACCATCTTACTCTTACTCATACCATCTTACATCTCAGCTCTTACTGATTCCAGCAGCTTGGCAATGTCTGCCCAACTATTTTCACGAGCAGGGAGAGCAGCCTGAGCCTGTCCTGCCTGCAGGTCTGTGGTGGCTGTGATCCAGCTCCAGACAAGGTCCAGACTGCACAGAACCCACCCAGCCTGTGAGGAGGGGAGACACAAAGGCCTTGATGGCTTTGCAAGGCAGGTAAAGGCTGGGAGTGAGCATTGGGGGATCCCAGAGTTAAGGGATTCCCTCTCTGGGATGTATCCATGCACAGGACCATGTCCCAGAGCCTCACACAGCCTCTGTTCCCATCCCTGCAGGCTGAGCCCTCTGTGGGGTGGGACACAGGAACCCAGAGCACCCAAAGCAATTTGCACAGCCCTGGGACCACATCACGAGTGTGCTCCCAGCCTCATTAAGCAGAGCCCAGTGCCTCTGCAGAGGGGAGGATCAGAGCCTTGGAGAGATGAAGGATTGTTCTGGCCAGCCAAGGAAGTAATCTTAATTGGCAACATTCAGCTTCCAACTGTTCAACAATAGCAAGAGGTTAACAACGTGGAACTGTGGCTGGCTCAGAAGGGACATTTCCCTCCATCACTGTGCACGTGTCCCTGCCACTTCTTAGGCAGCTCTTTTCTCCTGCTGCCCCATCCCAGGCTGAAGGGAACAGCAAAATAAACTGCATTTGCTCCTGTAGTGTGCAGCAGAATTTTGTCACTGTGTTCTGACCTTGTGGCCAAGGAGTTCTCACTCTTTTGGAAGAGCCAGAGTTCTTTCTCCAGTCCCATGAGGCTGCTCTTGGTTTCAACTCATCTTACCTTGGGTGAGTTTTAAGATCTTACCTTTCAGACTCTGTCACTAGGAGAAGGACACTGGATATTAAATCAACCAGCAGGAGGACATGGATAATTTTTTTTCTGTCCATGCTAGACAATTATTCCAATGGCTGTCCTAGACATGGCAGATTTAATAACTGCAAATGAAGGACATTTATCTCTGAAACAACTGATTTGATAAAAAATGGTAAAATCAATGAATTCATTACTACACAGACAGTAATACTTGTCGGGGGAGGGGGACACAAGCTTGTGCTGTTATAAATTATCTCAGTCTGGTGGCATTTGGGTGTTCAGGGATGTGTTTCTGTGCAGTAGAAACAGTGGTGATCTTTGGGATTGCAGGGGTGCCACAAGCAGAGCTCATCACCCCTGAGAAAAACCTCCTGAACCACCTGTAATTCCTGATCATCCCTCACGGGCAGAGCTTGTGGGAAATCACGTCCAGGAACGAGTCACTCAGCACTTCCCATGTGCTGAGACAAGGAACCGGCCTGGGTAAAGATCTGCTCCCAACTCCTCTGCTCTGCCCAGCACCAAACCCTGAACACACAAAGTGCCACCGGGCACGAAAGTTAACCCAGCACAGAACACACTTTAACCAAGAGGCTGATTTATCTGTTTCAGGAAGGATGAGCCACAGCAGCAAGATATTCTTGCAGAATGTCACTTTCAGGATACTTCTCAGCATTTCATTATTTCATAATAGCCCCAGCTTCAAAAATTTTCTGCGACCTCTTGAAAATTTGCAATAGAAGAAATGTAAAATATATTCATTTCATTTGGAGAATGTTTTTAATTATTATTGGAAAAGTCCTGCACAGTATTTTATTTCCACGTCTGCACCTGCTGTCTGTATGGTTTTTTATCCTTTATCCCCTATTCTCTCTTTCTTCCTTCCAGAATTTGCTACTGAAAAGAGAAGAAATGAAGGAGAAATTATTGCATTAAGTCAATGTATCATTAAACGTTTTGCATGGTAGTGAAGAAGGCAAGAATAAAATTACTTGTAACAACAATTACTTGTAAAAACAACTTGTAACAATTCAATATTATTAAAGATTTTTTTTTTTTTTTTGACAGAACAGAAAAATCAGCCACCTCTTTTGGTGAATTTCTTGGATTACCCAAGCTAGGGTAGATTCTAAAGAGTTTTAGCTCTCATGAACATGAAAGGGTTTGCCCCAATTCAATTTACCTTTATGTGAGGTCAGAAATATATGCAGAAAGTGCCATACAATGTGATCTACCATCTTGAGGCCTTCCAGCTGTTGAGCTGCACAGAAAATACTGAAAACATTGAACACAAAAAGTTCATTGGGCATTCAGTGCAAACAAACCCTGGTGGGATTTATGGACACACCTTCCAACTCTTCTGTTCTTCCAAAAAGCAGAGGTGGAAACCCCTTTGTATGTAACAGCAGAAGTCATTCAGCCCTTTGCTCATCACAGCCAGGACACTGAACTCCAGCTTGGCAGCTTCTCTCTTCTCATCTCATTTTGCTTTTGATCCCCATACTTCAGGATGGGGATTGGCAGGAGAAGCCAGCACAGGATGGGAGAGCTCCTGCAGGGCCACCCATGGGTTGGAGCCACCTGACACCAGATGAGGACCTGTCCAATCACCCTGGCCAGAGAACCAGCAATGCCCAGCTCCAGGCTGGGCCAATTCACTGCTGTACTGAGGAACACAGAACTCAGATGCAACAGATAAATCTGAATAAATCCGTGCTGCACTCACCATTCATTTGCCCTAGAAATAACAGCCTCAGCAGAGCATGGGCTACTGGCAAGAACAGCAAAGCATCCGACATGATAAATAATGTTTACATCCAGAATCCAGATGTCATTTTCCATCCTGTAGCTTTGGAAATAATGGCCTGTTACTTCTTATTAAATCAAGGGTAATCCATTCACCTACAGGCCCAACGATAGCTGTCTCTGCTAATCTCCACTCAGGGAGCTATATTCATCAATGGGAGAGGCCTGTGTTCCCAGCAGCAACTGCAAGCCAAATGATCTTCAGCAATGGAATTTCAAATATCCATTAGCAGTTCAAATGTGTGGATCTGTCAGCACAACCCAGCCTGACATAAACCCCAGTTTTCCACCAGCATTGTGACCTCTCGTGTGCTCAGGCACGCACACCCCAATATCATTAATTTCCTTCCCAAACCTTTTATATTTGCCAGCAATAAAAAGCTCAGTGACTCTCTCCAGTGATGATTCACCCCGTGTCTACAGCACTTCAGCCAGTTTAATCCTCCTGTGGATGGAACTTATTTCAAAATTGGCCCTGCTTTGGGCTGGTTGGATGATTTGACCTAAACATCCGTTTCAACCCAATTTTTTCCAGGCTTCTATGGGGGAGTGGTGCTAACAGCTGTGATTAAAATGCCATAACCTTGAAAAAGCAATGAGAAGTTCTCTTTGAATGACCTTTATGAAGTTTGGTTCATGTCCTAGGTGGGTTCAACCACTGACACCCTTGGTTTGACCTGGCCATAATGGCAATGTGCATCTGCCTTCCCTCATCTTTCCGCCCAGCTGTGAAAAAAAGGTTCTGTTCCTGTAAAAAAAAAAAAAAAAAAAAAAA
>VXBB01000384.1:2127-31259 GCA_013399915.1 Illadopsis cleaveri | reverse complement strand
AAAAAAAAAAAAAGGAAATTTAGAAAACAGAGATTAAATACACAAGTGCGCAACCAATTTATTTTGAGATATTTGCACACAGCAAGATCTGGTCACATCTACTTTCAGATTCTAGTCCTTCGCTTTGGGGCTTTTGGACTGTAATTGTGTTCAGTCTTCTATTTATACAGTGAATCTATAATGTAATTTCATGAGGTACTGAGATGCACTGAAAAACATATGAGCACTAAGTTGCTCTGCCTAATCCATATGAAACAGTGCTGGAAATCAGCCTGGTAAATGTGGCAAGAGAATGAGCGAGGATTTCATCTGGGGCCCTGACACTAATCTAAAAAGGATTATCAAGGAGATAGCCTGAGATACAGGGCACTTGAACAGGGAGGACAAGGAATCCTATTTAAATGAATGCACTGGGTTGTGGGGGGGCTTGTAAACAATTAGCACATGGCCTTCCCACTGACCACAGCAGCAGGAGCTCATGCCCTCCAGCCACTGCACAAACCACATTTCCTGCTCCAGCCACCAGATTCAAAGAGAGCTTCAGAGAAACAGATGATTTCCCAACATTAGCTTTTAATAGGGACAGCATGTCTGGCAGGATGAAAGGAATGAAAAGCCCTCGCTGCCCACAGTTGTAATCCACCCCCTGTCGTCTCGCTGTCATTTCTCCACAAGCTTCACCACTCCTTGCTTTGGGGAACTCACACGGAGACAAATCCACACCAGGGCACCCAATGCTCCCTGTGTGGGGTCCCAGCAGGAGGGTCCTGCTGAAATTCATACTGGGTGCCAGAGGTGGTGGTGCTTGTGGCCACCCTCCTCTGATATCCCTGCTCTGTTTTACTGATATTGTGTTTTTCCTCTTAATATTGTGTTTTTCCTCTTAATATTGTGTTTTTCCTGAAAACAGAGCTCTGAGCACCTGTCCATTTGTGATGGAAAGCAAAGATCCGGCCAATGAATTATTTAATTGCAGGCTTAATTTAAAACATGAGAATTGCTCTTTCTGAAGCAAAAGAAATAACTAGTTCTCTGCTTTTGTGGCAGAAATCTAAGAACCTGCTGATTGCCTCAGTCTCATCCACTTTTCTTCCCCTGACAAATTGAAGGTTTTGTGGATTTTGGCCTTTTGAACTATAGGATTTAGTTTTCAAATGCCAGAAAATGTTTTATGGATTGTAGCATGTGTAGTGCAGTGTTCCTGTGTCCCATGTGCCTGGAGCCAAGGGTTTAACCCAGATGAAGCTTCATGGGGTGTTTCAGTAACAACTGAACAAATCCATGCTAATGCCCTGAAAGAACTCTCATCCATCCTCTTACCATTCCCTCTGGGGTTTGGCTACAAATAAATTATGCATGCCCTGAGGCCCCCATAACTATTCCTAGGTTAGTAGGGTATCATTTAATGCATGAACAACACAAATAAAGCCCTTTGGAGGCTCACAGTGCTCCACGTGCCTCTCTGTTCCCAAAAATCCTGAGCATCCACCTGGAGCACAACTGCTCCACATGGATGGGGTGACTCCACCCGTGCCCAGGGGGATGAGGAACGGAAAGGCACCCTTGTTAGGCCATTCCATTCCCACTTAATTTCTGGGTTTCCTTCCCATTAAGGCTAATGAACACATGAGCAGGGCAGTGCATGACCTGGAGCCACACTTCACCTTGCACAAGCCCAGTCAAATTCCTTTGCTGATGTTGTTGAGCAAAATTTCCACACACAAACACTTCCCATATAACTGTCCACTGCATGGTTGAGTTAGAAATTTGTGCTGGATGACGCAGAGCATTCTTTGCTTGAAGTAAAGTTGTCACAAAGGTATCAAAAGCACCTTTTCCCTTTTTTTTGCATGCTGTACAACAGGAGCTGTTGTGTACCCTGCAAGCATTTATCCATTATAAAGTCATATTTGATTCAGTGAGGCTGGAATGGGTTCCAGTAGGTTAAATATCTCCAAAGCCAAAGTTCCCTCTTTCTGGAGTTCATGCATTTAGTTCACTTGGCTTTCCAAACATAAAAGTAATCATAACATAGTAACACACCCAGGGGATCTGCAGACCTCACTGGGTTGTATTGAGCCATCTCCCATCCCTTTCATTCACTGGAAGGTTTGTGAAAAAAATAGAGAATATTGTGATAAAAGAGGACAGACCATAAAATAGAGAGCCAAGCCCTCAAGTTGTGTATCATAATAAAGGCAGAAACACCATCTAGATTTGTGCCAGCAGAGAATCTGGATCTTTGTACTTCAAATCTACGTAAATATTTCAGAGCAATAAAAGTGAAATATGCTCTGGCTGTACTTTAAGGAGAGATTTCAGCAAACTTTATGTTTAAATTTCTTGGCTGATTAGCCCACAATGACTTCTAATCGCTTGGGAGAGTTTTTAAAAATCAAACGTGAATATACTCAAGGCACAGAAACTGAGAAAGTTGTCTGCAGGTCATGGGGACTAACTTTTATTTTTTAAGGAGGAAAAAAAAAAAGCTCCTTCAGCTCACTTGCAAGTAGCTATTGCATCCAATATTGAGGATTGAAATGAGCAAAGCCAGTTGTTTGAATGAAGGCTCAACACCTAATTTTCCACTCATCTTGCAAAGGATGTGCAGTCCTGTGGAAAATGATAGAGCGACATTATTATAAAAATGGGAGTGATAGATAAAAGGGATCTTTTGTGTTTATTTTTTGAGCTGGCCCTTGCAGGTGGGTGCTTTCTCTTTGTGTGTTTGAAGATGGGATGTGGATGGATCCCATCAGCCCCCACAGGGGACAGAATCACTCAGTCAAACTCAGCTCAGCACTGGGCGTCACCAAAACACATTTTCCCCCGGTCATATGCCAATTCCATCCCTCACCCTGAGCTTCCCTGCAGCTGAAGTCCCTCATTTCTCCAAAGACCCAACTATTCACGAGGCAGGTCAGGTTTTTCGAGGAGGAGAGATAATGCAGCCACTGCTGGGAAAGCTGCCTGCACCCCTGACCACCCAGCTGGAAAATGTAGCTAATTTTATTCACTGGGGAGTGCTGGGAGGATTAATTGGATTTAGTGGCCACAATGTACTTTACATTGGTTGGGTGGAAGGAGACTGATAAGAGTTGAGGTGCAAATTTCTCAGAGGTGCAAGGAAAAAAGTGGCCGAGGAGGAGGGCAATTATTTAAAGAGTCAGTGAAGCGAGGAAAAGACAATTAGCATTGGTATCACCCTAATTCACAACAATTTGAAACAATGAGTCTGAGACACTCTTCCCATCAAGGCCAGAATACATAATTTCTTGACCTTATTATAAAATATAATTAAAAAAACATGAGCAAAAAACACTGCATGTCCACATGGGTAAAACAGGAAAACTGAAGGACACAAAAAGGAACCGAAGGACAACAGTTTTTTGGGAGTCCTGGATCTGAAAGAAAATTACAGCAGGTCTGTCAAGCCCAGGGTTTTTCAGTGGAGCCAAACAGGTGACAGAAAACTTGAACCAGGCAGCCTTCACTTTATTTTCTGTCCCTTGGGAGCCTCTCATTTGGACTTTGCCTGAAGCAAATCCTGGCCTGTTCTCCTGCATTGCACAGGGACAGGATTCCTTTTCCCATGTTCTTGTAGGTTATCTGAGATGTTAACCTCAAATATCTCCAGCACTGCAGCATGGAACAAACATGAGAGAGGCAGGCAGAAAACCAGGAGCAGCAGCATCAATACCTTCTGAGCAGATTAGAAGCTGGAGTGCAGCTGCCACTTCCCTGATCTTTTATCAGCACATAATATTATTAATCACAGAGTTAAAGGAAAGATACTCTGCAAGGGACAAGAGAACAGGCTTCTAATGGAATTGTGACTAGTTTATACAGTGGCTTTTCTGGTATCTTCTGCTTTTTTTGGGTTTTTTTTAAATATTGAGACCCTATTTTATATAGAATAATTTTTTTAAGCAGTATGTGGAGCCAGGGACTTGGGCCAGGTCAGTTTGTAACACAACAGATACAGCTTGCTGACTCTACCAACTTCAAAAGGCTCCTCTGAGGTTTTTTTTTTGGTTGTTTATGGTGCTTGTGTTTGAGAGTCTCACGTGTCCAGGAAGCAGGGGAGAGATGAGTGGTAGATCTCTTTAACTGGGGTTGCTTTCCTCTCCTCCATTAGAAAAAAGCCACAGCCTGTTCCAATGAACTCCTCAAGTCTGTTATAAAGTTCCATTCTCCCTTCATCTGTGCAATGTTCTGCTCTGAAATAAAGGATTTCCTATTAATGCTGAGGAAGAAGATGTTCATCAGTGTTAAAGGGCAAGAGAACTTGGATAACACCAATTTTACTCAGTTCCTTTCACAGGTCCATATCAAAGTCCTTTATGGATCATATAAGTATTATTTTCAAAATTTATCCCAAAGGCCATTTTGAGCTGCCCTAACCAGCCATAGCCTAAAAACTCAGGGAAAGGCACCCCAGCCAACAAAAATATGCACAAAACAGTCTCTAATTTTGGTGTAGCTGCAAAATGCATGGGGGCTGAACTTCAAGCTGCTTGCTTTTTACTGTTGTGTGCAAAACACCCAGTGCACTGTAGGTGCTATTTATAAAACTATTGATTTTTATTATTTATCTCTGTGCCTGTCTTGTTCTCTGCCTGCCAGCTGATCACTGTCAGAAGTACTAGATTGTGCACATGGATTGGACTGGAGTTGATGGGATTAATTGATTTGATTACATGGAGCGAAATCAGTGGATTTCACATCAAATAGAATCAATAATCTGAATTACATTAGACAGATGAGCAAACACTGGACAGGATCATTGCTCTGGCTTTCCTGGGATGTTAAAATGGTTGAGATCAGTGGATTGGACTCATCTGTGCACGGCACAGGGACTGGTTCCATTCGAGTCGCACTGGTGGCCTCGATAACTACAATTCCTTTTTAACTTGGGTTTGCACTGATCTTTGTTATAATAATTATACCTAGCGGCAATCACCCTCTCTGGTACACACAAAAAAGTTCATTATATGACACAGAGATGAAGTGGCTCATTTTCCCCCTATTCTAATTTGGTAAATGGTGATTACAGAGGTAGGAGCTTAGCGAAACCCAATGAGCCTTGATACGTTAGTTAGATTTTTAACAAGTCATCTTTACTGAGACCTAACTGCATGGAGCCGAGGCAGATGACAAGTCCAACCCTCTTGCCTGCTGCTACTGTTGTTATTCTCTTGATTATCCTCCAGCATGTTGAACACTCCTGTGTGAGAAGGGCAGCACCATCACACAAGGCCACCTTCCTCTTGTCCTTAATCAGAAATGTTGAACTGTTCTCTAACCCCTGAGAGGGAAAAGAATTCATTAGATTTCATTTTTTTTTTTTTTTTTTTTTCACTCCGGAATGCTAAGCGCCTTTTCCTTTTTCTCTCTCTCTCTTCCTGGGGGAAATGTGTGAGGAATTAATGTTTAGGAAAAAATATTAACTTTCCCAATTCCCACACGAGGCTGAATCCCATCATCTGCACAGAGCTGCAGTCAAAGGTCACTGTCACAGAGGGGTAGGGTGTTAGCAACATATCCTTTCAGCTCAGTGATCAAAAACAGAAGATTAGCCACCTCTTTCCCAGCTTAGTGATATAAAAACCATGGAATTGGCCTGTGAAAGGAAAAGGCAGACTGTGTTGACAAAGAGAAGACAGTTCAGTGGATCATGACCAAAGCTGCCATTGAAAAAAAAAAAAAGTTCATTCATATTTTCCCATAAATAACACTCCCAGATTAGGGTGCAGAAGGCACATGTTTTGACAGGAAATTAGGGAGGGTTAGAAGAAAGGATCAGAGGCAGAGGTTGACTACACCTGTGAATCCCCTCAAGGTCAGCTCAGATCTTCTGTATTTACCCCCCATTTGTGTCCAGCAAGCATTTCTTGTCAAACTCATAAAATTTTGCACTGAAAAAAATCTGCAATCCTGCTAGAAGAAGGCACTCCAGACTCTTGGTCCTTTTTCCATCTTCATCCCTTTGGATTTTCTTTCTGCCTAAGAACTGAGGCCAGAGCCTAAATCCACAACTGGCATCCAGATTTCCCACAGGTCTGGGGTTTTTGGAACCATCCCAGACAAGGGGTGGATATGAAAGTCCACCCTCCAGGACATCTGCCTTGCTCCTCTTTCTCCACCTGACCAGAAGGGTAATTTCTCCCTGTTCTCCCTGCTCAAACACACATGTAACACAGGACATTGTGGCAAAGGATGGAAGATAAAAGGAAAATAAAAATATTAGGGAATACAGATAATGCAGGCATTATATCTTTACTTAAACTGTGAACTTTTTACTTACAGCTGTAGTTTGCTGCTGTAAGTTCTTGTTTATTTACAGAATATTGACTTCATTTTAACTTGGGGAATCTGAAAATTTTTTATGGGTGGTGGTTGCCTGTTGTATTTATGCACAATTGGACAAGGACATTTCCTGGTCTCCAGAAAGGAGGCTGGATTGGGCTGTTGAAGGACAGGGAAATATGTCTGGTTCAGAATATGAAACCCACAATTTAGCTACTGGCACAATGCTCTCCAACCTTACTGAATGCTGAGGGATTGGCTCAGTTTAAAAACACCTGAATGCCGGCAGGTCCACATAAAAACAGAAAAGCTGCAGCATTTGGCTCAAAAACACCTCCAAGCCCAACCTGTAACTCACCAACCTTGCCAGTTCTCTGCTGAGACCTCGTGCCTCTGTTCCCCTTCCTCCAGCTGCGTTCCCCTCTGCCCCTCTCGTCCCCCCAGGAAGGCTGACTCTCATCTGTCTGCAGTAAGCAGGAACCAAAGGAACTGGACTTACTGCTGGAACAGAAGAAATATGTGCTGTTAACAGTTCATTGAGCTGTGAGATGAACAAGCTGGGTGTTGAAAAGGAAATCCGAGCTGAGAGTACATTTCCAGTGCTAATAATGCTTTTTCCTTTTGTTGTGTATTTCCAAACGCTGATTCTAGAACGGCTGTCATCTGGGCTTTTTTCAGAATTAGACAACAGGACAAATTCAAGGTATCATGGAGTCATTTATCCTTGCTAAATGACAGCTCCCCGTGCTGCATTTGGAGATCGGTTTTATCCTCCATTTTTTGTTAAATATTCTGTCCATGGCTGTCATTGCCTTTTGCAACAAAGTCCCCTGCAACATTTCTGAGTCTGTCTCACTTGTGTTTCCCTTTAAACATAAAGGGAGGGGCTGGACAGCGAGGTGTGAGTTTGTAGGAGCATGAGCAAGGCTGCTTCCTAGTCAGAGGAAGATGGAGCAGCACCTCTCTTGATTCTTGGGGGTAGTTTGCTCTCTTAAGAGATGACAGAGGTTTGGGGAACCAGACTGCTCGTGATGGAAAAGATGTCACACAAGAGGAACCATGAGGAGAGGGGGGAAAGGCACAGGGAGCTGGGTGTGAGATGGGAACAGAGAAAATCCCACACAGGTGAAGTTTCCCTTGTTTTTCCTCAGAATGTGGTGCCTTAGAGGAAATCCTATTTCCAGGGACAGAGACATTCCTATAAAACCTGTGTTATCCCCTGCTTTGTAGAGGATTATCACAGGTGAGGCAGGTGGAGGTGTGAGCTCCTGTTCCCAGATGTTTCTGTTCTCTTCTCTGTGAGCAGATGCTGTCTGCAGGCTGCTCTCTGCTATTCTTGGCAGGAGGTAACTCCTATAAAATTTTGATCTCCACTTTTTAGATGGAGGAGAGTTTGGGTTGGGTTTTTTTAGGAGCATTATGTGCAGCAATTGCATAGCCTGCAATGATTTAGAGATCATCTGTGTTACAGTCAAGCCCATTTGGCGTTTACTTTCATGAGCCACAATGGAGACCTCATGCTGCAGTGAGGTTTGTCTTGAATTTTTGTTTCACTATCACAAAGCCATCATCATCTGGTTTTGCTTCTGAGTTTTATCTTTTGCTCAGGAGAGGAGTGTTATATATTATTCACAGCACATTATGTTCACAACATTTGAGGTGCTGGACAAATGCATTATAAGAAAACAGTCCCTGCTGTGAAGAGTTTACATCCCAGGCAGAAAAATCAGATGAAATTTAGAGGCAAAGAGATGTACTATGAAAAAACAAAATGAGATAAGGAAATGTTCAAGGTGTCATGATTAACAGATGTGCTGTTAATTCTTCTTTTTAATATTCCATTTTAATGGCAGAGACATTGAACTGAAAAATTTTTTCAAAACTCCCCCTCCTTCTGCTGAAAGAAAAAAGTTTTTTGTGAAAACACAAAACTGGGTTTACTCTGTCGTTTGAATTGAATCTTGATTTTCAGAATTTCTTTTCATCTCTTGAAGACTCAGCTGAAGAAGTGCTTTATTAAACCCTGTTTTTAAAAAGATCACATGTTCAATTTGTCTTTTAAAAATATATATATTTTCCTGGAATTATACTCACCATATAAAAAAAATCTTTTTTCTCTTGCAATAATTCCACTTTTGGTGCAGCACTGACACCACGTACCATGTCATATATTCACACCCATCATGTGTGTTTTCACTGCCTTGGGTTCATCCCCTGGTCTTCTTTCACAGGCTTTGTCAGAGTCCTTCCAGGCCCTGTTTTTTCAACCAGAGGAGATTCGTGCATCCTTTGGTTGCCCTCAGCAAACTTCTTATTGACCCTTTCCTCTCTGCTCTCCAGTCCTGAGGGACGTGGTGGCTCCTTTGCTCCACACCACTCACCCACCCACAGAAATAAAACTCTGCTTGGTGCTGGCTCTTGGAGGATCTCCCACCTCGTGAAGACCACAAACCTCTATCTTTTAGCATAACCCTGCACATTTATCACCAAAACTCCAGAGTGGGCTGGTAGCTTTGTACGTGGCAAATTGTCCATTTAATTATGGGATTTTAGCTGGCTTTTCCTAGCAGGTCTTTTTTGCAGCAGCTGACCTTCAGTGAGTCCTTGAATCATACAATTGCCTTTGTGAGACTACAGCAGTGAACATCTTTATTTATTTTTTATTTTCCTTGCTGCCTTTCAGCTGAGCAGCGACATCCTTGAGATGTCCTGTGAAATCCTGACACAGGGAGGCACCAGCCTGTGTTTGCATCCAGGCAGGGGATGGCAAACCCAACTGCACAGTCACTTTGATGTGGTTTTTAGGAGCAGGGATTACGGTGCCAGAGCTAACAGGCTCTTTTCAGGCTGTTCATATTTCATTAAAGCCAAGCAGAGATAGGTGGGGGGAACCACTGCTCAGTGTCGTGTCACAGCTCTGGGAACAGAGCAGGGGGAGCTGGGCAGGGGCTGGGTGTTCTGCCTCACAGGAAACTTCCTTTGGAGAAAAACACGNGTCACAGCACTGGGAACAGAGCAGGGGGAGCTGGGTGTTCTGCTTCATGGGAAACTTCCTTTGGGGAAAAACACATCTGGGGGGATGATGTCCTCTGGTGCCATTTTTTTAGATCCCTTTCAATAAATGTTTTCATTTGGTCAGAATTTTTCATTTTGACCAAGAAGGGATAACTTTGTCTGAGTTTAATGCTAAATTTAATTCTTTTCCAATGAAAGCTGTAATGTCCACTGAGGCAGCAGGGTTTGCCATGTCTGAGAGGAGCCCAAATGCTGCAGGGACACTGCCCAGTAAAAAACTGCTGTGAGTGGAGCTGGCAGCAGCTGATAAAGTTCCTGACAGTGAGGGAGCCTTAAGGAAGCTAAATTCCAACTTATTTTAAGCTCACTCCAACTCTAAAAATTCCAGGTTGGGTTCAAATAAAATGTAGGTTTGGTGTCTAAAAGTGCTTTTGGCTTTCTTGCTGTGCCCACACCAAGGAAAATCATTCCCTCCAGGATCTGGATGGTTTCAGTCCCACCACCAGCCTGCTGTGCCCTCAGGGCTCCCACTGTGTGCTAGTGCTGGGTGTATTTCTCACGAGTTGGGGTTTGACAACAGATCCATCAGGGAAGCTGAAGTCTGGTTAAATCACTTCTGTGTTCTGTCCTCCCCAAGCAGTGCAGCAGAAGAATTTTGCTTTTTCAGGTTCCCAAGTGTCAAGGTAGGACATTGTTTGTGTGCCAGTCTCCTATTTGTTATCAACAACTCCATTTTCTGCCTCAACTGACCTGGGTTGGCAGGGCACAAAGGCTGGGCTGCCTTTGCTTTGCTTTTTAACCACATTCCCAGATTTCCCTTCCTTGCCTCTCCACCAGCTCACTGAATTCCTGTTGATGTGGAAAAAGCTTCACAAGACTTGTTTTTCTCTCTGAGCTTTTAAATGTCTCCACTGTCACCTCTTGTTTTGGTTCTCAGACTTACTTCTCTAGGCTATTTCCATGATTTATAGTTGATTGCTGTTGCCACTTTTTTACTGTAACGTCTACTTGCAGATATAAAATCAGGTTTCACAAGCACAAAAGATTTCTATTGGAGAAATGAAAACGCTATTGAAATGTAAAACCTGCTGAAATAAATCATAGTGGAGGGAGGGGGGAGAGATGAAGATATACTGTTTCATTTATATAAATATACTTAACTGAACAGGTGACATTCCAGGGAACCATCAGCAGATGGCAAATCCACCAGCTCAGGGGGAGCAAGCTCTGCTGCTTTAAGAATGAGGTCGCTATTTTTCTCCAGTGCATAAATCTATAGTTTATAGTTATTGCATGACAACCTGCCACTAATTAAATTATAAATGACATGACAAGGAAGAAACACCTTTAAAAATCACTGAATAACTTTTTGGGACACTTTTAGTGCGTTCCGTCTCTGCTCCACTTTCTGAAGTGCAGCGACATCCCCCAGTGTTTGTGTTTAAAGTAAATTGAGCCAGTGAAGGATCTGACACATCTCCCTTCAGGAGAAACTGGGTGAGCTGTGGGAGTCTCTGCCAGCAGCCTGGGCTCATCCCTCATCTCCCTGCTCAGGAGCTCTGGGCAGAATACCTGCAGCTGATTTGGCAGGCAGGGGGAACCTTCTGCAAGTGGGGAAAGAGTTACTGCCCCTCATCATCCTCATGCTGGAGGAGAAACACCTCTGTGAATAATGAGTGGATGGTCCACCAAGGGGTGACATTTTAATCACTACACGTGGTTAACAATAAGATTTGTGAATAACAACATTTGGAAACAGTAATTTGTGGAATAACAAATAAAGCCTCCTCAAATTCCCTAGTCTAAGCCCAGAAAAGTTCCTTGTTCCCAGCCCTCCAGTGAGGCTCATTGCCTGAGGCAGAGATGATCCACACTCCCACCACTTCTGAAACCTTGCTATGTTCACCTCCCCAGTGCTCATTTCAGCGAGTTCCATGTGCTACCAGGTGGCCCAGGTTTGTTTTCCAGCTCCATGTTCCAGGTCATTTGGAGCTCCATGGATGGTGCTGCAGGCAAGAAAACCACATGGCATTGCCTCACCGGGAGCCACGTGCCATCCCTGGGTGCCCAGAGAGCCATGTGTCACCCTGCAGATAATTAGCTGATGTAGCAGGTTTATTGCTTCCCCTTTTCCACCAGAAAATGACATAAATCATGGCAGATTTTTCCTCTGATAACTTAATGCTGCAGATGTGAAGTGTTTGGGGATGAATAGGACTCAGTGTTTGTTAATGAGAGTTTAATGTCTTCATCTTCTGCATTAAACTCCAGTTAATTAATATTCATTCAATTAGAAAATGTAAAAAATAAATTATACAAAATCAAGTTTTACACAGGAAGCAAGTGACCTCCTTTCTGCTGTTTTCAGGTGCTAATTAGATTAGCTCCTTTCCTGTGAGGGGGGGGAGGCACCGAGTGCTGCCAGCAGTGAGGGGAGCCTTGCAGTTGGGTACAGACCTTCTCATCTGGGGGTGCCTTGTTCTGGCCTGCCCTGAGCTGATGGAGACCAAAAGCTACAGCCAGAGGAAACAGGACTGCAGTTTTTGTGAGTCTGGAAAGCTTCCTGATCAGTGGAAAGGCTCTCTCTGCTGGAATGTTGGTGTTTTATGGAGATGGGTGTTGCTGTGTGCTGGGCTGGTGGCAAACTGGGAGCTGTACAAAGTCTTGATTCCACTCTGGTCCTGCCTGCTGGCTTTGGCTGAGTCTTCCTCCCTTTGTTGATACTTTGGGTTTGTTTTTTTTTCCCCTTGCTCTGAACAGACTCTCTAAATTTGGAGTCCTTTAGAAAATGGTGTCCTTTGGAGCTGAGAGTGCCTCAGCTTAGAGACAAGAAGGAGCCCTGTGGGATGAAGAGGTGCTCTGACTTCAGCAAGGCTAAGGGCAGAATAAAACAAGCCAGCCTGAGCTGACTTTATGCAAACAGACCACAGGGGTCCTAAATAATCACTGTTGCCAGTTTATCTGATGTAACTTTGAAGCTGGCCTTGCTTTGAGTCAGGGGTGGCACCAGCTGACCCGCAGAGGTCCTTCCAGCTTCAATTACTCCATAATATTACATTTCTTCTACTTGCCTCTGTCCTGAAGCCATGCTTGTCTTCTGTTGCAGAAATACTGTAAAAGGCAGTGAGAGCCAGTGGAAAACTCAAATTGCACAAAGACCTGCTGTGGATTATTGCACACTGTGCTGGGGTGGAGGGGGAGCAGGGGAACAAAGGTTCTATGCTGGAATGTGTTTTATAGTGCATCATCCATCACTGTCCTCTTCATCTGCTGCTTCCTAGCAGCCCTGAATAGCAATTTGGTTTTTGGATGGGAGGGGCAGGCATCTGTGTGAGTAAAACTCGGTTATATCTTATAATATAAGTTTGTCAAAAGGAGAAAACACCTTTGGATGAGATTAGTGAGCTTTTGGGGACCTGGTTTTGTGTGTGTGCTGTTAAGAGTCAAAGGCAGCACAGAGTATCAGTGACACCACTTGTGAAGGTAGCTACCCCTTGCATAGGAGGAAGGGGTGCTAAAGTGACAGATATTTTAGAACAACTGAAAAAAAGTTGCAGCACTACTGACACAGAGACCGTGGGACCCAACTGTGTTATTTAGATCATCTCATCCTGCAGAGAAATGGGATTATTGGTAGTGTGAAGCTCCTTATTTGACTCAGGCCACCACAAAGACATAATGATTTGCAAAGGAGGCACAAACGAACTGCAGCGTTACAGCCAGAGGCACCTTGGCAAAAAGGGGAATATTTCATGGAAGGGAGGTCAAGGATGCTGCAAAGGAGAGTTTCCCTCTGCTGCCTGCTCCTGCTGTGGCCCTTTACAATAGAGCACAGGAACCACCATGTTTGGTCCTGTTGTGAATTCCTCACAAGGAAGGAAGGCTCACATCCCACTGCTTTTTTTTTCCATTCTGCTGCTTCTGTACCTTTCTCTTGCTCTCTCTGCTACACCTCCTCATTATCTAAAATGTCTTAATCTTCAGAACCTGTTCTTGGTTTCAAGCCAGATTCCTGCTTTCCTTGGCTCATCCCAGCTATCACAATAGTTGGCACCAACTGTTCAGGCTGTGCTTACGGCCCCAGTTCAGGATGCTGCTTGTGAGAGATGTTGAGGTACTTATTTGTCTGGTGCAGGCAATGCTGAGAGCCAGGGGCTGCTGTCGTGATTCACTGCAGGGCTTTTTATTCCCTGGTGTCGCTCTGACTTTTTAATTTACTGTGTCTTGCAAGGCTCAAGGGAAGGAGGGAGGCACCCAAGTGTCAGGTTGATAGAGTTGGTTGGGTCAGATGATATTCCCTGATCACAATGCCCCTGTGTGACATCCTGCACATCCTTAACTGGTAATGTTCTGGGTCTGTTGGATTGATGAGTTCTGGTTCTGTGTGCTCAAGTGCTTTGCTGGGTTGACCTGCTGGTCTGGAGTCTGAGTGTTACTCATTTCTCTGGACCTGGTGCTCTTGGTAATTAGCCTTGCTCCTGGCTTGGAGATGAGTTCCAGGACCTTGGTGGATTGGCAAGGCTATAACAAGACTGAACTCATTAGAGGGTTAAAAAATGGAGCACAGTTCCTCAGGCTATTGGATTAGCCTTGGTTGGAATCGTGTGGGCAAAAGGCAGGATGTTCCTCATCTGTTTTCTAGTGTAACCAAGAAAATATCATAATCCATCCACATCCCCACAAGGCCTCCTGGCTGAGGAGCAGGTAGAAGCCTTTGGGAGATCAGAGGCCTTACCCTGCATGTTCTGTTTTCCAGGAGAGCTTTTCCCCACTGAAGTAATTCCTGCTTGAGTGGAGAGCTACCAAACACATTGTGCCTGTCACCACCCCAGATCTGCAGGCTGTTTCTCTCTGACATTGCAGGTTTTCCTACTCTATCATCCAGGCAGCATTTCTTCTCTTCGGTGATAATTGGGGGAAATGGCTTTTGTGGGTCTGTCAAAAAAGGACACCAGTCTCAAATTCCCCATGCCAACCCACTTCAGAGTCAAGAGGTGTTTATAATTGACAAGATTAATCTCACCAGATATTTGAGGGCTTTGCTGAAGTCTTTCATTTCACTGCTCACTCAGGCTGCTCAGGAAGATTAGACTGAGTGCTGATGGCTCTGCAAACTGCTCCAGTGGACACTGAGTAAATATTTTAGGAAGCACAGCTGCAAAACACTCCTAATCCAGCCCTTTCAGTGACAAGCCTTACCTAACCAGCCTGGTCCAAAACACCAAACCCTTGACCACAAATCCTCCTTGTTATCCTTTTAAGAAGGACTCAGTGCATGCTCAGAATCCACAGCAGCATACCCTGATCTGTTGGTGGGTTTTGTATTGTGCTTCTGGGCAAAACTGGGCAAAATAAGGTCAGAAAATGGGCAAGGGCCTGGACATCCACGCCCAGGCTTGATGTCAGGTTGGGATTAATCCTGACATGCTGAAAATGTCAACTTAATTCACTAAAAATGTTTGGAGATACCTATGCAACTTGTTCTCACTTGGAACATTGGTTATTGGAATTTATTAAAGAGTGACAAGCCTTGTTGTTAAAATGAGCTGTATTTTTGCCCAAGAACCATGGAATTTAGAGTAGACCAGTTCTGGGAGGTGTTTCAGCATCTGGATAATAAGTATAGAAGGGTTCCTGAGAGTGCCATGAAAAGATCTGTCCAAAAGTAAATCATTAGGCTGTTTTCCATATGAAACTTGGAGTGTATTCAAAATTAAAACTGCTGCTTCTCAGACTCAAAATTTTATATAAGTTCCATATATATTAAAGGGCTGTACCACACTCCAGTCAAGGTGTCCCTCCAATTCTTCCCATCTCACGGGTGAGAAGATGAGTTTGAGAGTCTGAATCTGAGAGAGCACTGCTCAGTAAAGTGAGCAGGCTCCTGCTGTGCCAAGTCTCCCCAGGGCAGCTCTGCTTATTTCTTTTCACATCTATCACTTCCCCAAGCACACATACATTAATGATACTGATCATAGCAAGAGGGGATTTTCTGTTTTATATTTATCTCTGTTTCCTTGGCTTAGGTCCAGTCTGAAAAGTCCCACCAAGGAAAAAAAAAATCAGAATAAGAGCTGTTGTGTCTGAACTGATTACAGGCTATCAGAATTGATGTCCCTTTCAAATTCTGACCAGCCTTCAGAGATGGACAGGTCTGTTCTCCTGGCTGATGCTGATGGGTCACTCATCCCTACAGGAGCAAATGGGAGGTGTTGGCTTTTTCCCTTGGGTGATGGGGACATTTTCTAAATGGGATTTTATTACACTGACAGTTCTTGAGTGTGAACCACCCCATTTATGTGATATTTCCAGCAGCTCCACCAATTATGGCCACCTTTGCCATGAAGAACAAGGAAATTAAGAGCAGCTAATGGAGTGACACAGCTTTGGGTGCCCAGTCAGGAGCGTGTGACAAAGCAGATCAGTCCCCGCCTGCCTCTTTTCTTATTTTCCTCACTGTCAGATATTTATTGTAATAGTTGAAAGGCAGCATTTAGCTGGCATAGCACTTTCTATTTAAGGTGCTGTGCAGGACAAGTCATTCCACAGATAAAGGGAAAAGTATGTTTGAGGACAATATTGGGACTGAAATGGAAATTGCCTTAAATTGGGCTGGCAAGCATCCTTATTATTCATTGGGATGATTTAAGTACCACTTTTAGAAAGGAGAAAAAAAAGTAAAGGTGTTTGCATGGAGGAAAATATTCTAAAACTAAAACTGTCCTCTGCTCAGTCATTAAATAAATTCATGACCCAGCAATGCCTCGGGGAGTTTTCTTTGCCCGGCCTCCAGGCCAGGAAGGCTGCAGGACTCTGGGGCTGTGCTGAGAGCAGAGATCAGCTTCTGCCAGGGCTGTTCAGACTCCTTTGGGAGAATATTTGCTGAACTGGGGGGTTGCTGATGGTTAAGGAGGGGATCCTGTCCTTTGCCTCGACCTCTGTGTGCTCCCAGGGGCAGAAGAGGTGTCTGGGGTAGGATTCCCATGGGGCTGTCCTGTGTTTAGGGAGGACACAGCAACCTTTCCCAGGACCTGCTATTGAGGATTTACTTTGGTGGAACAATTCGTAAGCTGCACAGGAAGCTGCTAAAAACATGAGCAGCCCAGGATGGAGGATCCTGGATTATGAATCTCTGAGCTCACTGCAGGGCTCCCAGGGGATGAGAACATCCTTTCCCTTTCCAGCCACTGCTGGTGTTTTCATGGTGGTTACTTCAGGATTTTTGTAATACTAGAAAAAAACTATTGCAGGGGGTGCTGGCTTTTTCCATAATCTGGATGGTAGTATTTACCCTGATGGGCCCACAAGAAGCCTTGGATAGTGTTGGACTCCTCAACACTGGCATCACCTGCCTTTATTTAGCTCCTAAAGCACTTTTTGAGGTGTACATGCCAGAATTACACATTGTTCCTTTGAGCTGCAACCAGTTTGGAGTGCAGACTATTGCAGGTGCTGCAGGGTGTTGATTCTGTCCCCGTATTCAGAGCAGAAAATGAGGAGCCATGGTATGTAACTGCAAATGAGCAAGGACTGTGCTTATCAGAGTGTAATTACCCTGATCTGTGACCTTGAGGGAGCTGAGGCTCTGATAAGAAGCCCCTGGGAAGGGTACTCTCCTGTCAGGCTGAGAACATGCACAGAGATGAGCTGCTGCTCTTATCTCAGTTTCTCCTTTATTTCTTCCTCTATTTTTTTTCCTCCTTTTTTCTACAGAAAAAGCTTTGAGAGTTTGTTGGGTTTTTTCCTGCAGTCTGAAGAAAATCACTTTCACATCCTTTTTCTGACAGGGCTTCGAATATTTCTGGGTTCCTCCCCGATGCCCTGAGGGCAGCCTTGGTGTCCCAGTGTCACCTGTGGTGGTTCTGCTCTGACAAAACGTTCTGGCTCAGCTCTCCTGTTCCCAGTGCTCCTCTGCAGCCCCAGCACCATTTGATGGGCTGGCAGTGCTCAGGGCTCTGAGCACACACTGTACCAACAGCACTGAAGGCAACACTGACATCATGGTTTCCCCTTGGGCACGTGGATCTTCACACTCTGCTGAAAGGCCTTTAATGGTTTAGTTCAGATGGGGGTTAACTCTCCAAAAACTCTCCCTGTCCAAAAACCAGATAAAGCACCTGCACTCCAGGCCATATATCCCAAATTTCCTTTTCAGCTGCCCAGCTCTTCCACCTCCAGCTGAATCCCACCTCTCCTATATCATTTCACATTTCAAATATTCCCTTCCATCACAAGGCACACTTTCTGTCAGTCCCACAAGGAAAAACTGACCAATGCAGAGCAGAGGCAATGTCTGTGTTTGCCAAGTAGTGTGGTACCTGTGGAGCAAAAGACATTTGGTGTAAAGGAGCAGTGTCCATGTACAGTCATTTAAAGGGAATTATTTTGGGCTGTCTCTGGTCTGGTCCCAAGGTCTGACTATTATCAGTGAATTAGAAGTGTGGTTTTTCCAAAAGCAGTTCAGCTTCTGAGCACCAAGTGTGCTTTGCCATGTGAACTGAAGTGTAATGCAGAGGAAGTTTTGATACTCAAAACATGCACTCTTGGTCTTAAAATGCTGCTGTAGGTGCACACACACAAAAGCAACATGAAATTGCCTGAACCTGCAGAGTAAATTTTGACAGGGCTCTGAACAGGCCCAGGCAGCCTGGTCTGCTTCTCCCTCAGTATTATCAGGAGATAATACCCAGTGCACCCTCAGAATGGACAGAATTCATGATTCATTTATTTTCCTTCCAGTTGGGTCAAAAATAACTAAATATCTGCTGGGCCTAAAGAAAATCACCTGTATAGTGTAGAGCCACGTGGAGAGCTAGAGAAGAGTTTGGAAAAGCATTCGGGGGTTTCATATAAATAAAAACATATGCGCCATATCAAGGGGAAATAGAAAACCTTCTACTGCAGCTTTTGCTGGGGATGTTGTTTGTAAACATGAGTCAGGTGAGTAGTTTTTAACTTGTGTCTGGAAATTGTTCATTATAAAAAAAAGGGCATGGAAAGTGTTAGACCTGTGATACATGCAGATACCTCTGAATTTGAGGAAAAGTCAAGTCCATAGTTTTGGTTTTGAAATGAGAGTATGTGGATGGGATCCTGGATCTTCCCATCAGTGCAACATACGGTGTTGCCCACAAAAAAAAAGCTCAACGTCCTGGAAAAAGAATTAGCAAGTATATCACAATAAGCTGTGCAGAAGTGCTTTGTGTGTGTGTTTCTTTCAGCATCTCTGCCTAGGTGGAAACCACACGGGTGCAATTCACTTTCCAATAACCATGTCTGCCACCCATCTATAAACCCACAAAGCCTGGGTACAGATGTCCCCTGCTCTCAGGGGCTGGCTGCAGTGGCAGGAAGCAGATGTGCTCCTCACAGGCTTCCTTGGTTATTTAAATATCCAAAGGAAACGTGTTGCTGCTCTGACACGGTTATTTCACTCTGTGCTCTTGCTTCTCTAAAATGCTGTGCTCTCCATCACTGGGATCATTTCCAGCAGGAGAACAATTTGATATCCCATTGGAGCAGTTCAACAAGGGGTGTTCTGAGAAAGGAGAGGATAGGATTTTACATTTTCTTACCTTTCTGCCCTCATCTACCTGCCTTCAGTTACACTTGACTGTCTCTACTTCCCAAATGCTAACACTGATTAGTTCCAGAAATTCATCCAGCTATAGAGAACTTCTGGAAAGTCGAAATTAGACTTATTCCTAGAAAGTTGTGTTGTCTGCATTTGGGGTCCTCAGCTAAGGACCCTTCCTTTCTGTGGGCTCGTGCTCGTAGGAACAACCTCACAGCTGCTTCTTTGGGTGTTATTCATCACCTTCAAGAGGTTCTCTTATTTTGGGGCCTTTGGCAACCTCTGCCCTGTCTCTGGGTCTGTCTGAAGAGCTTTGGGGATGGAGTCGTAGCAAGCCAACCCACACCCTGAGTGTGTTGAGAACATTCCTGGAGTGCTGTGCTGGCTGCTCCAGTGTCAGCAACCGAAACTGACAGCGTCCTGCTAAACCTCAAACCAAACCTGCAACTTTCATTTTGCTGCTAATTGTTTGGAATTCTTTGAACTCACGTCTGAGGATGGCACTTAAAACTGCCTCTGCCTGGTACACCTCATAAACAGATGGAGTGTTTGTTGACGTTTCTGTGACAGCTTGAAAACTTGTTTCCTACCTCTGAGCTGAGCCCTTTCTGCCTTGTCCTCCATC
Organism: Illadopsis cleaveri; assembly: GCA_013399915.1. Lineage (NCBI taxonomy): Eukaryota > Metazoa > Chordata > Aves > Passeriformes > Timaliidae > Illadopsis > Illadopsis cleaveri. Next base: position 11,736 of record VXBB01000384.1, on the reverse strand, counting down.
TGCCATCTCATTTTAAAACTAGCAGAACAACTCGAGTGAAGCAATTCCGACTTTTTCCATCTGTGCACAGTTAATTAAGAGGGTAATGAGAGCTCCGAATGAACAAGCCCTGCATTAATTCAAGATATGATTAAGGGAAACATACAAAAATGAAAAATATGTATGTGCCTACATACATACATACATTTTTTAGAAGCCTTGAGTCCCTTTTGTCTGTCCCTGTACTTGCCAGCATCATGGTTAGGGATGATTAAAAAATAGGGAAGATGACTATGGAAAACTGAGTCTGTATTCTGAACATGAAATCTGTGTATAAGTAGCTTGAAGGTGTAGAGATGGTTATAACTTCAATGTGTGTGAAGATGGGGCTTGAAAGCTCTTTGCTTTTTGGGGGGTTAGAAAGGTGAGTTACGGGACCAAAGGCATGGACAGATTCACAATCCAAGGAGTTGCCCCAACTGAAATTTAAACATATGGTTCTCTGTGATATTTGCTTTTGTGGCCATCCCTGCGTGTTCTCAGCCAGGCAATATGTGACTGCAGGAACGTACCTTGGGAAATGCTACAACAAGCCAACCCTGTCTCAGCAGTTACTGAATCAGTAATTCCAGCCTAGGCTGGGAAAAGGGGGGATATTGCCTGACTGTGCTCTGATCAGACTAAGGACACAAGGAGAAGCCCTGCTGGAGACCCAGAGAATGAATTGGACAGGGAGCAAGACAAAGTTTGGTCCTGAAAAGTTTAAATTGGGGAAGAGGTCGGCAGCTGGGGAAAGACAGGGCTGGGATAATGTGGGAGGTGATAAAGGACAGGCAAAAGAAAGGGGCACAAAGACCTTGGAAAGAGAAAGAGGAGGAGGCTGCAGAGCAAAGCAGCAGCTCTTCCCTCTTTACCTTGTGCCTCCCTCCAGGTTTACAGCTCACACTTTGCTTTACTGGGGCGGAAAAATGAGTGGCACTGAAGAGGCTGAGCGAATTCTTGTTTGGGTTTTTTTTCACCCCCCCCTTCTTGGTTTCTTGCAGCAGCAGGAAACACAGAAAATATTTCTAAACAAAGCTTGAAATTGGCTGTTTGCATTTTGCCTGTGAAATTTCCTGTGGCTCACAAATTGGACTCTCATCCCCGCGCTGCCAGGGAAGGCAGACGCATTAGCAGAGCTCGGTAGAGATCTTGGCTGCAGCCACCAGAAAGGGGCTGGGATTCACCTGCTGAAGGCTTTATCAATTTAAAAAAAAAAGAAAAAAAGCCTTTTTTTTGGCTCCTGGTGGTGGCTGGTGAAGCCTGCTGCCTGACAGATGCCACTTTTCAAGAAGAATAACCCTTTCCAGCCCAGCCCTGGTGCTGTTTGCCAAGGAGGGCTGGCACAGCAGAGGGGAGGTGGCAGGCTGGGAAAGCTCATGGCATTTACACAGGGATCCCAAGGAGACAGCTCAGTGAGGAGTCCCACAGCACAGCACTGCACAGGCTGGGATGGAAGCCGTCAAAATATGTATCCTCTGATTCCTAAATGATTTCCAAAGCACTGCAGGAAACGGGGCTGGAAAGGAAATCAAGATATAATCCCCTGCCCCAAAGGAACATCAAAATTGTCACTTCTGTCAAGCATTTGTCTGATCTGTACTCAGAACCTCCCTGGGTAGGGATTTCACACCTTCCCTGGGCTATCTTTTCTGCAGTTTAACTACCCTACGCTGTTAGAAAGTTTATCTTAATATCTGGTCTGGATCTCCCTGGCTGTAATTTAAGCCCATTATTCCTTATTCTACCTGACATGGAGGCCAAATTTATTCTCCTTTCTGCACAACTTCCTGAAAGCAGGCATGTCCCTGAAGATGTGTGTGGAGTTCAGCCTGCCAGGGGGAGCAGGGACACAAACACTCATTCTGAAAGGCACTGGTGACAGATTTGTGTGCCAGGACTCCCCTTGTCCCTCCAGGTGTCCACAGTTGTGCCCCAACACCAGAGCTGGGCTGGGTTTTGAATTTTTTTGGCTGGGACAGTGTAAACCTGAAGGGAGAAGGGAATTGGTCATGGAACTGGGGTATCCTCAACCTGATGTTCACACTGTGAACGGGTCAATGCCCTCATAGCATCTGAACAACAAAATAGACAAGAAGTTTATTCCTAAAATCTGAAGAAAATTAAATTCTTCCCCAAGATGGCAATGTGTTAGAAGTTTCCCTTAAAAATAATAAATAAATAGAATTCCCCACCTTTTTACCAGCTAAGTCTGAAACTCCTTGAAATAAGGGCTAGTAATGGAAGTGCTGACAGTATCTTAACTAAAGTAGCGTGAAAGGAGTGATATAATAGTTTATTTCAGGTAATGCCATGGTGATTTTTAATTTACATAATGTCAAAAATGCAATATGTGAACTTTCTGAAAGCAAAAAAGTGGTGATAAAAACATCTATTTATTCCTTCTGCCTCCTTGCAGAAATGAGAGAAAGAACAAAGCCACAAGGAAAAACCTCAAGGCCATGGTATTTACATGAGGCAAAGCTACACACAATGTACCCTGAGAGTGTTTGAAAGAGAAGCTGACCCCGTGTAGTTGCTCTTGTCTCAAATCATTTGCTAGTTTAATAGCTTACCATTTGCAAAATGATGTTTAGATTATTTTCCCTTCCTAGCATTAAATGTAACGGGTGCACAGTGAATGTGAGTGGGCTGGGGAGGACTCCCAGGTCCCAAAGTCAATCCTCCTGCCAGCTCAGCGTGTCCTGCCTGGGGATGCACAAAGTGTGTCCCCAATGGAGGGGCCTGTGGGGTGCTGCAGTTTGGGGCTTTGTAGATTTGGGGGATTTTTAGGCAATGAATCATCAGCTTTCTAGTGGGATTTTTGAGAATAAGTGTTCCTCATTCCTGGAACAAGACACGTCAGAGGTGACCTCCAGCCCCCAGGGGAGCCACTGAGGTGAGCTCAGGCTCCAGAGCTGCTCTGTGTGTTCCTGCACAGATTTCCCCTGCCCATGGGAGGACAGGGTTTGCTCTGGGTTCTCAGTCAAGTCAAGTGGGACTCGATGATCCTGAGGGTCTTTTCCAATTAAATTATTCTGTGCCACGTGCTAGGGCTGAGTGTATGTCAAGGGGCCACTTGTTCTGCTCCCTGGAGTCAGGGGCTCTTTGGAGGACCCTAATCCCAGATTGAGATGATCCTGGAGGCTAGCAACAATCTAGTTAATAATCTAGCTAATAATCTAGCAATAATCTAGTTAATAATCTAGCTAATAATCTAGCAATAATCTAGCTTTTGGGATTTGTCCATCACAATTTCTGAAATAACTCTACTGGAGTTATAAAGAGGTGGCTGTGAAGAGAGAAGGATCAACCTGCTCCTGCCCAAAGAAAATAAACAGCAGATCTGTAAAACAGTTGCTGTTCAAAGAGTAATCCAATGTCCTCCAGAGGAGCTGTCTAACCAGCATTTTAGCAGATTTGCAGTTAGCTGTAAGCAGTCCACTAAAATTCCAGTTTGGAGTATGTGATATTGAACCAGTCACAGAATCTTTTGGGACTTGAGTTAACTTCTGCAGTCACTTCTTTTAGCAGAGCCCCATCAGACATTGCTTGCTTGTAGATTAATTTATTAATTCTCCTTAGGAAATAGGGCTTAGAGAACATTGGCAATGTTAGAGACAAGGCAAATGTCTTCATGTGGATAGAAAAACCCCAGAGGGTGAGGAAATGCAGGTGATGTGGGTCGCTGGCAGCTCACAGGAGCAATGCAGAGTCTTCAGCTGGTACCAAGTTCTCCAAACAGAATTTTAGGAGATGTTCAACATGTCCAGTCTTTGTCCTCTCCCTCCACACAAAGGGTAAACTCCAGCTTGAGTACCCAGTGTGGCACAATAGGGCTTGCAGCCACTAAAGCAGCCTAGTGTGACAAAAAAAAATTCTGAGAGAAGTTAATAGAAATCCTGCATCATGGAACAATCCACAGAGGAAGAGAATCCCTTGTGACAATATTATACTTCCAATATCATTCATAAAAATAAAACAAATAAAATTCAATTGTAAGGTCCAGGATACCATAAAATATGAGTTTGGTTAGAGACACTTAGAAGGAAAATTTGTTTTAAATATGTGTAATCACCTTGAAGCCTCACACATTTACAGTTTTAATCTAGCACATTAGTGAGATTAGTACATGGGGGTTTTGCAATTAAACTGCATATTTTATCACTTCTTCTACTTTCATGCTATATAAACTTCCAGGAAATTACAGGCCTATAAATATTGCCAGAGCCCTTCCTCTGTGGGAGACAGAGGAACAGAGAGACAGACGCAGCGTGGGCAGCTGGTTCCTTTCTTCCCCTAATTGTGCCCTCAATCAATAAATCCAAAACTTTGTAGAGGCAGTTGTAGGATTAGGACACACACCCAGGGAAGCTCAGAGATCCCATGGAGAGCTCTGTGCCTGCAGCCACCAGAGCTTTCCAAAGACTGTGCAGGACCAGCCTCTTGTTTGGAGAGGAAAGGGAGTTGGCAGAAGGGGAATCAGCAGTTTCCCAGCAGAAAACTGGCTAAATCCTCTCCTGTGGTGCCAGGCTGTGTGACTGCTTGAGGAAGGAGATCTTTCTGCTCCCCACCCTTTGTATTTACTATGTGTTATGTTCTTCCTCTTGTTGATGTCTTCACATGTGCTGAGCACCAGTTTATCCAGATGTATTTCCTCTTCCCACACCTTTTACTGCCTGAGAGCTTTCTGCCTTCCTCAGGCATCCATTCCTTCTCACTCCTTGGCTTAAATCTCAAGTGGATCTTTGTGCTGGACAGTTAACACCCATGCCAGCAGCTGGTTTTAGTCTTTGAGGAAGCTTTGCCTTGGTAACATCAGCTGCTGCTCAGCTCTTCCTGCTTGCAGCACAGAGCAGGGGAATGTTGTAGCCCTGGTTTGTGCCTGACATCTTTTGGTTTCTGTAATTCCTTTCCCAGGGAATTTTCTGTAAACAAGAGACATGTTTTGGTAACTGTAAATTTGGTTCACATTTTTTTCCCTAGGAGGGACTTCTTGATGTCCCTCTGCTCTGACCAATGTGACTGAAGAGGTTTGTCTTCTTGTCACCAATCAAATTGGTCTGTGTAGAATAGTATAAAAGGGAGACACATCCCAAGAATAGAGGAGTCATTTTCAGCCTTCTGAAGTCGGAGTCTTTGTGTCATTGTGGTGTACAAGAGCATCAGAATGTTTCCCATTTTGCATCAGAAACCAACATTTCAGAGGATGAAGGAGTGAAGGAGTCCAGGCACCTCCCAAAATAAGCCTCTTTCTGGTCATTGAGTCTCAGTGCTGTGCTGGAGCACATCTGTCTGTGTGACAGAGAGGAGAGCAGCCCTGAAACTCATCCACTGTGCTGATGTGTGGCTTCTGAACTGCAGACACTGCCTCAGAGCTGCCTTTCTCCTCACCCAAAGTGCCTTCAGGCATGTCAGGGGGTTGGAGCAGTTCTGCCGAGTCACGTGCTGGAAAAAGGCAGATAATGCTCTCAGCAGAAAGGGATGCAAAGAAGAAAAGGGCAGATGCCAGGATTGCCAGAGATCAAGGTACCTCTGTTGTAGGAAAACAAACAAGGGCTGAGCTTTAGGCAAGGTTTGAGTAGCTTTAGAGCCAGCCTGGATCTGATCCACTCAATCCAGTGCTGTTGATGCCTCCAGCATCATAAACTCTTTTCCTTAAATGTCACTTTGGAGGGTGAACAGATGGGAAGAGGAGCTAGAAATATATAATCATGTTAGATTTCTTTTATGAAAAATTCTCTTTTTTGGGAGAAAAAAAAAGTTGTTCCTTGCAAGCTCTTATCTGCCTTGCATTCTCTTCTTCCCATTCCTTTCAAACCAGCAGAGTCCTGGTCTGCTGCACAGAAGCAGATTTTTGTCAATTGGAGCCAACAGCTGAAAGAAAGACCCAGTTCAGGGAGTGCTGGGCATTTCACTGGGACACCAGGAATGTTCCACCAGGCTCAGGCAGCTGGAGCTCCAGGTCTGCTCCTGAGTGCAACCTTTGAGGCTGATCCAGCAGCACCCAGGATTTGTGTGTGGCTGGATCAGCATCCTGGGGAGTGAGAAAGCACCAGGGACTGGAAGCAGAGGATTCCTCCATGAACAAGACAAGATTTGCTGCAGCATCTCCAAACCCTGTGCAGAAAGCTCTCTGTGCATTTGTGTGAGTAGCCAGGAGGTGGCTGCTTCAAAGCTCACGGCAAAGCCACTGCACATGGATGGTGAGTCTGCAGATTTTAGGGGAAAATGGGCAGAACACAGACGCTCCTGCTTCCACACGAGGCAGTGGCCAAATTCCTCCACCTTATCAACCTCCATCTTAGCACCTTATCAACAACCTGCAATTCCTTTGGGCTGCTAATGCTTCAACAAACCCACAGCCCGAAGGAGGAGGGTCTCAAAGACAAACCTGCTAAGCCCAATTGCAGAGCAGACCAAGCTCCCTTCAAACAGCTCTTGTGCCTCTCCCAGGGCTCCCTGTGGCCCTGGCACCAGCCCCACCTGCTGAATTAGGGGAAAAGAGACTAGAACACGGAAAACAGGGATGAATAAGGCACACAACACTGGCATACCCCACTCCCCAACAGGGCAATCCATTGTACAAACGGCTCACTGCACTCTCAAGAGAGTCCTTGATCAGCAGCACAGGTGGATTGAAACACTATCAGATGTAGAGAGATTATATAACGCTCTTCATGTCATCAATTTTCATCAAATTCAGTATATGACCTCTTTTGGCGTGCCAATTTCCCCTTTTGTTTCCAGTTCTGAAGTAAAGTTATGTTTGGGGTGAGGGTAGTAAGCTGGCCAAGGCTACAGGGACCCCCTTGAAGGCATGAGGAGACCCCTGGCTCTGTCTCTGTGCCATGGCTGCTCTGCTGTAGCAGGATTTGCTTTGCAGGTGCCTGCCCACCCCCTGAGCCAGGCACCCACCACGTCCTCACACACCCAGACACAGGGCCCTGTCTGCAGAGAGACCTGCAAAGCCCTGGAACCAGGGGGAACAAGTGTTCCCCCCTCCTATGGGGCAGCCTTGCCTGCAGCCACTGCACAGAGAGGTGAAGGTGCACCAGGGAGATGCAAAACCAATGTCCCCAAATGGTTTTGAGGTATTTAATTCTGACTATTTTCTCTGGGGCAAAGGCAGCCTTGTGTCCCAGTCACTGGCAGCCCTGTGGAACACCAGTGAAGCTCTGCAGTGACAACTCTGGTGGTGATTTCCCTTCTGCTCTGTGTCTACCAACTGCTGGACACACCAAAGGAGCTGCTGGGGAAACAAATCTCCAGCTTTCTGCTCAAATATACAACACAAATCCTCCCACCCCCATCACAGCTTTACCTTCTTGTGGTTCCCCAGCCCCACAGATCCACCAGCTCGTGTCATTGAAGGGGAGGGGAGGGAATTGGAGAGGGGAATAAATAAATCTTGTAATGTGTAAAGTCCGGTGTCACCTGCAGTTTGAACAGCACTCTCATGTCCCACAAATCCACCTGTGCTCAGAAAGCCTGAGTTTGTGGAGGAATTGCTTGGGGTGGAGGCTTGGTGTCTTTTTTTCCCTTTTTTCTACTGATATGTGTCTCCAGAGAAATGAGTAAAACCTTACAGATGAACGTGTCATAGAAGAAAGAACATATGCTGCACATGCATTTAAATAGCATTTATCTTACTTTTCACTGACGCAGTGGTGAAATATGTTCTCTTTGCTTTCAAATTTTAGGGACAAACAGATGGCAGAAAGCTTAGTTTTGGGTATTATGTCCATCAAAATAACCTGTATTGCAAGCACCTCTTACTATAATTGGGGATTTTAGCTGCAGCAGAATCTGGACTCCAGGAAAAGTCCTTGCAGAAGTAGTAAGTCAAAAAAAGGGCTGAATGCTGTCCTAAATATATATTTTTTCTGAAATACACAGTTTTGCCATGCTATAATTAGAAATACATTCATTTTTTTTTGTTCTTGCCTTTGATAAGGATAAAGGCCAAAGAAAACAGTTCCTTCTTTGACTCCTGCCTCTCCCCCTCCCAAAATGCTCCAGTGAACCCCCAAATGCATCCAGCCCTCACTGTAGGAACCCATGAAAAGAGAAGAAGTTGACAAAGATCCTGCTTCAAAAAGAAAAGCTCTACAGGCCCCAGAACGTCTCACCTATTTTATCACTGTTTGGATACTCCCAAAACCTCTGAAATTCCTGGTGTAAAATGAGGTTGGAGGGAAGTTCTGCCCCAGGCACCCTGCTCTGAGTGACTCCTGTTGTACCAGACCTTGTGCCTGCTCATGGAAAACTGCAAAGCAAACCCAAGGCCCTGCTTGAAACACTGCAAAAAAAGGGAGAACTTGGCTCTGGAATTCAATAAGATCTTGTAAAATGTGCATATCCAGCATGGAGGGAACCTTGTCTGCTAGGGAGGGAAGGATTCTGTAATGTAGGCATGTGAGTGTTCTCGTTATGGATTCATTATATATAGACAGGCAAATGCTGAAACATTCCAAAGCTGTCTTACACAATTTTAGAGGATTTTTTGGGGGGTTTTATTTCCCTCTGGGTGGTTGTTTGTTGTTTGGTTTTTGGGTTTTTTATTTGACTTTTTTCTTCTTCTTCTTCTTTTTGTGTAGTATTTTTTGTTGTGGGTTTTGTTTTGATTTTGGCTTTGAGGTGCCTGTTCTGCTCCTCAGCACTTTTCCTGGTTCAGTGCCTCAGTTTCTAATCTCTAGGTCGGTGTGTGTGTGTGTTTTGCATGAATTTAATACCTGGTCAGCATTATCCTGTGTCCTGGAGGACTCTCTTACTTTGCCATTTCATCCTTGCAGAGCAGATCCAGGTTAGTTAATTGTGCACAGGGAAACCATCCAGCAATATTTAGGGACTTAAAAAAAAATTGAGAGGAAAATGTATAATCCCTGCCACCTTGTTGGAAGGGTGCCCAACACAGCAACAACATTTTAAAAGTCACCATTTGCTAGTAATAGATGCAGAGTGGCAACAGGAGTTTGGTCTTTCCTCTGTGTGCTTAGGAAAAGAAATATCTGCCTCAAGGACGCTGAAAAATTATTATGGGAAATATACTTGGGACACAGCCCTCATTTTTAGAGATGTCAGCCATTTCAGTCCCAAATTTACAATATACAATCCATGTCCTTCCTCTTATTTTTCCTTACGGGTTGTTTATCTGAGAATTTAGGGAAAAAAAAATCATGAAAAACTAAGTGATGGAAAGAATTGCCAGCACACAGAGAGGGAAACAAACCATATTTTTGTACCTACATAAGTAATTCTTTCATATAATGCAGACTGTGTCTCACATTTGGGCCCTGTCAGACTGACAGCTCTCGTTCTGTTTTTATTTACCTCCATACACTGAAGTTTGTGTTTGTTTAAATTAAAGCTGGGATCTCCAAGACCCATAAAATGTTTAAACATAAGCATGGTTACAAATTGTCTGGTGTGTATTTACCAGGGCCCCCTGCTGTGTGATACAGAGTCACTTAATTGTGCTTGTTTGCATCATCTCTTCCATAACACTCACAGCATTTTATCCATGGAGCAGGAGCCCTTGCTTTGGCATAAGGAGGACAGATTATTTTTCTGTCTGTGCTGGTGTGGGTT
>VXBB01000383.1:0-10589 GCA_013399915.1 Illadopsis cleaveri | reverse complement strand
TTGGGCAAGGAGTGAAAGGGGAACATATCTGCCTGCACCAGGACAAGGCCAGGAGGGGACAGGATGGTCTTCACTGCTCTGTGGACTCCCCACCCTCCCTACCCCTCCTGTCCCTTGCCTGCACTGGGGGGCAGTGGGTGGCTCCAAGGCACTGGCAGGGCTCCCCTGGAGAGCTCATAGCGCACCTTCCCCGATTTACCCGAGATGTCTGGCAGCTTCAACTTGGCCAGCTCCTTCTCCAGGACAGCGATCCCTTGCTGATTGGCTGCAAGGACACAGGGAGAGCATCACTCCACCACTGCCACAGGAGCTGAAGCACACACCAGGCATGCAGTGGAAGGATCAAAGAAAGATCCAGGCAATGCTGCCTCCCAGGCTGGCTTTAAAGCAAAGAGGTCTGCGAGCACACAGAGCTGCTGTGTGCTTCTCATACAGTGTATTTCAATCCGTAACTGCGCTCTGCTGGGGCCCCGGCTCCAGCAGCTTCAAGAAAAGTAGCACGGGACCCATCCATCTCTGTCACTGCCCCATCCCGAAGCTCCCCAGCCCCTCTCTCCTCTGCAGCTCCCTCCCCCAGGTTCATGGCTTTGCTACTTGGACATGCTGTGAGACCAGGACCCTCCTGCTGTGACAGTCTCCCACACTGCCTCCCTGAAACCCCACAGGGCTGGTCCCCTCTGCAGGGGCTTCATCAAGTTGTGGAGTGGGGGGCAGGCAGGTGCAACAGGGGAAGCCCTGGGCGTGCATTTGGAACTCCTGTCCAAGGATTTCCCCATCCTGCCCCTGTGCTCCTCACATGGGCACCCATGGCCAACAATCTCCCATGCTGACCTGGGACCCTGCACTTCTCTCAAGGTACCTGGCTCCACACCTCCGCCACCAGCACACCTGCGAGGAGAGAAATGAGAAGCAGAACCCACCGTAGTCCAAGCCTGCCTGGGTGATCCTCACCACGAAGCCGGGGTTGGTGGCCGTGGTGAGTGCCAGGCACAAGGCCAGTGCCCCACAAGCCACTGCCAAGCTCTGCACTCCCATCCTGGCTTCCTGCAGTGCTGTGCTATGCTGGGCTCTCCCTGCCCACACCACATTTATATCCCTGCCAAAACAGGAACTTCGGGCAAAGGTGATGTTTGGAGCCACAGGGGGCGTCCCCAGGACTTCCTGCTTGGCCACCATCCTGCTCCTCTGTGCTGCTGGCACCATGGCCCAGCACAGAGGCACACCTGGTGCCATTCACTGAAAGCAGGGAAGGGGCAGTGGAAATCACTGGGAGGCAACAGCCCAGTTTCCAGCTCTCTGTCAGTGCCAGCAATCCCTGCCTGTGGCAGCAGCAGATGCTCAGTGGAGCAGAGCTGGGTTTGGCACTGCCAGATGAGCCTGATGGAGCCACATTCCTGCAGCTGCACCCAGCAAAAGCAGGCAACAGCCCAGGCTGCACAGGAGCAGCGTCCCAGCCCTGCTGCTCTCCATCTCTGTTCCTGTCTCATGGCTCTCCTGGCCACTCTTTAGCCATTGAGCTGCTTCTGTCACACCATAGACCTGCCAAAGGCACCAGCACAGCTGTGGGGCTCCAGAGAAGCCCTGGGGCAGAGCAAGGCTAAAGAAGGCAGGTGACAGCTTCTCACCTCACGTGAGCACATCCTGGGGACCCCCAAACCCAGCAGGCCTGGCAAAGGGGCATCTGCCTGGGCTGGGCAGCTGCACCAGGGCAACTTCCTCACTGGGGTGCCCTGCACCTCCACACCCTGTCACAGGGCTAGTGCACAGAGCGGCCATGCACAGGAGGAGTGATCCATCACCCCAGCATCAAGCTCCAAGGACAACACTTCTGAGGCCTGGTATGTCACAGCTCTTGTCACGCTGGCAGGAGATAGGGGCAGGAGCTGGGTGCAGCCAGGCAGGTGTGAGGGGGAAACACCCCTGTGCCCCTCCCCCAGCCAGGAGAGCTGGGATGGCTGGTCACTTCTTGAAGGACAAAAGTGAGGGAGGAAGGAATGATTCAGTTACTTTCATTTCCTGTGCCTGGTGTCCAGGCCTGCTGATGCAGGCAGATCTCATGCTGGATCCAGGGAAGTCCTGGCTGCCAGAGGCAACATCCTTGAGCCAGGAGCCCATGGGCAGTGCTCCTCTTGCCCAGTGTTCCTTTTGCCCAGAAAGAAGCATCTAAGAGCAGAGGAGAAAGGCAAGAGGCCAAATCCCCACTCACAGCCTCCTTGCTGTTGTGACCCTCTCTGTCACCCATCATCAGCTTTTCTCTGGATCTGGCTCTATTTGGAGCAGGAGCTCCCAAACCTCCCATGGTGACAACCCCATCTCACTGAAGGGCTGCAGCAAAACAACATTCAGGATGTTCAGGAGGAGCATGGAGGAAGCAGAATTCTTCTATAAGAAGAAATGAAATTTTATAAGGACTAGCACAGAGAAGAAGCAAAACCAAGAAGTTTTCCCCCTGGCTTTGAGCAGATTTTGAAGTTGAACTGAAAAAAAGCCTTCAAAGAGCTGAACCCTGACCAAACACTGGTGTGTTTGGCAAGGAACAGCCAAAACCACATCTAAAGCTCAACATATGTGCCGGCCCTGGTAGTGCTTCCTGCAAGTGCTGACAGAGGGGATGGAACATGAAATCCTGCCCTTTACCCTTTGGACAGGTAAAGGCTTCTCCTGCCAAGCTTCTCTGCCTGTCTTGGGAGTGTGGGGTCTGCTCCACTGGGGAAAGGCTGGCTCCCCCAGGCTGCTGGAGAAGGAATGGGAATGGTCAGATGGCAACCAGGAGCCCAGGAGGACAGGCACTTGTAGGAGTTCTGTGCTGCTGCTGTCCTTTGCCCAGGACTGCAGGTCAAGAACCCTCTCTCCACTGTCCATAGGCCACCCCCTGCTCCCCAGGTCAGGAATCCCTCTGGCCCCACACGCTCCTCAGCACGTGTGGGCAGTTCCCCATCCTGCCCCAGCTCTTTCCACATCTCTCTTGTGATGCCATGGCTCAAGCCACCCCGCAGCCATGTGCTGAGGCTACCCAGGTACTGTGGGGAACCCAGCTACTACGGGGACCAGACTGGGGCAGTTCTGCTCCTTGGGCTATGAGCAACTCAGGCACATTTGCCATCTGCACGGAAATCTGAATACATCTTTGTTCTGTGGTGCCATAACCTGCCCATTTGCCACCTGCAAGGAAATCCGGACACATATGTGTTCTCCACTCCCATTACCAGCCTGGGAATTCCCCAGGCAGCTTGTGCCAGTGCCAGAGGCATGACTGCTGCTGCTGCTCTCCAGCCTTTCACTGGCAGATGTATGTCAGAGGGGGAAACACCAGGGAAAACCCAGGGACTCAGCAAAAAAAGTGAGAGCAGCCTGGCTGGGTTTGCAGAGAACTTGGAAAGAGAAGGCATCAACCCAAAATAAAACTTCCCTTACCCATTTCCACTCAAGACAAGTTCACTGTCACTAACAGAACTGGGCTGTGGTCAGGACCTGTGGCAACTGTGGTTTTCTCTAGACGAACAGGGACTTCAGCCCAGAGAGGTCACGGTAGGCATCAGGGCCTGCCACAACATCGACCAGCTTCTCCCTGTGCAGAATCTCCTCCTTAAGCCTCTCAGCCATGCATCTTGCCAGCAAAGGAGAAGGGTCCTCAGGAGGCAGTGCCCCACAGCCCTTCCCAGCTGCTTGCACCCCAGGGACAGGCGGGTGCTGCCAGTGGGACACAGGTGAGGCAGCACGGCCCTACCCAGGATCCCGATGCGAAGCGGAGCTCGAGCCTGGGGCCGCCGGGCCTTCAGCGCCTTGAGGTGCTGCAGACGGTTCCAGATGGCCTGCTCTGCCTTCTCCCTGGGGAGCCAAAAAACTGGGCATTCCAGCTGTTGCTCCTGAGCACAGCCTCAGCCTTAAGCGGCCCAAGTGCTTTGTGAGGAGAATTCAGCTAAAGGCAGGGAATCTAATGGCACCTGAGAGTGTTGTTTGTGGTGTGGGGATTATGTCTTGACTCTGTCTTATCTGCTATCACTTTGCTTGCTTTAGAGCATTCTCCATAGCAGAAACACCTCAGGGATTAAGCTCTTGGGGAGAAAAAGTACCTTGGCAACAGCACATAGGGGCGTTTTGGGTGACAGACCGGCCGGCCAGGCACGGGCCAGCCCCGCCGCCGCCTCCACCCCTCGGCGCCGCGTTCGGCCCCGCCGCCATTCCGGGCCCGCCCCGCTGCTGGGCGGTGCCGCCGCGGGAATCACAAAGTCACAGAGAATTAGGTCGGAAAAGCTCCGAGATCATGGAGTTCAATCTGTGACCCAGAACCACCACACCAACTAGACCAGAGCACTGAGCGCCCTGTCCAATGTTCCCTTTAACACCTCCAGGGATGGTTACTGCACCGCCTCCTTGGGCAGCCCATTCTACGGTCTAGTGACCCTTTCTGTGAAGAAATTCTTCCCAATATTCAACCTAAAACTCCNCCAATATCCAACCTAAAACTCCTCATATGCAGCTTAGGACCATGTCCTCTTATTCTGTCCCTGGTTCCCTGGAAGCAGAGCCTGACCCCCACCTGGCTGCACCCTCCTGCTGGGGAGTTGTGACGGCGAGAAGGTCTCGCCGAGCCTCCTTTCTTCCAGGCTGAGCCCCCCAGCTCCCTCAGAGGCTCCTGGTGCTCCAGCTTCTTCCCTGCTTCTGTTGCCCTTCTCTGTACATGCTTCAGCACCTCCAAATCCTTCTTGAAGTGAGGGGCCCAGAACTGGACAAAGTGCAATCTCTTCCTTGGTCCTGTTTCCCCTCTCTGGTTGATACAGGCCAGGATGCCCTTGGCCTTCTTGGCCACCTGGTGCTCATGTTCAGCTGCTGTTGACCATCACCCCCAGGGCCTTTTCCACTGTGCTCTTTCCAAGCACGCTGCCCCAAGCCTGGAGTGAAGGGACAGAACAGCAGAAGACAGGTGTTCCGTGGTGCCTCGCCATGGCCATAGAAACCAGCCAAACCAGCTGGTCCAAATCTGGCTCCTACCTGACCCTGTGTGGCCTAAGGTGCCAACAGTGACACCAACATCATTGCCCGAGGACCAATTCCTTTATTGCTGCTCAGAGGGAGAAGGGGAGCGGTGGCCCAGGGCAGGGAACCCCCAGCTCATGGTAGCACCAGGTGAGGCCCCAGCAGAGGTCCGGACCAAGGCAGCAGTGCGGAACAGTGTCAGGATTGGTGGTCTTCAGCTGAGGCAGGGAGCAGGGAAGTGCAAAGTGGTGAATGGAGCATATTTAGTGCTGAAGAGCTCCCATTGCCTTATCTTCATCCCTGGGCTGGAAGTGAACGTCTGCTCCAAGCAGCAGGAAATTCTGGGAGAGAGAGAGAAAGTGCTGGGCTGCTACAGGCCCTGGCAGCTGCATTGCCCAGCACCTACCACATCCCTGAAGGGAGAATGGATTGGCATATGTGGCTCTGCCAACCCCTGTGCCTATTTTTCCCCCTGGCAGGCTCTGGAGACTGTTTCACAGCCACACCTCACTACAGCTATTCAGGATCCACCCGGTGACCCTGCACTGGGACTTCCCCAAGGCACCCCTCCATAGCGGTTCTCTCTGCTCCCCTGGACCTGGTACAGCTCCTTCCACCAGGGCAGGCAGGGGATGCCTCCTAGCAGGCATCACAGCATCCATTGCCAGTCAGGCAGAGTGGGGATTTGGGGGTGACGCTGCTGTAAAAAGTGTCACGTGAAATTCAGACCCCAGGCGTAAGCACTGGAGAACGGTATGGTGCCATCCCAGACTCCCACAATGAAGCCAGGAAATGCAGAGCACTGATTTGCTGCTGAGAGCACCCTTCCATCCATCACTTCCCAGCACAGCTAGGGGAACTGGATTTGGAGGCTCTGCTGGTAAGCAGAGCTTTGGGGGCAGCAGAATGGGCCCCAGCTGGGACCAGGTGCTGCCCCTCACTCACCTGGTGGAACCTCATGAGGATATTGGAGAGCTGAATTCTGTCCAGAAGTGGCAGAGGGAAACCCTCATCTAACCGGGCTGGAAAAGACAACACATGTTCTCTGCATTGGGATGGGAATGGGAATCAAGGGAGAGCAGAGGACAGAGAAGGTGGCCACCTCCTTCCCCCCAGCCCTTCACTCTCCTCCACTGCTCCTGGGGCAGGCACAGGAAACTCCTCCCAATCTCCTGGGGCAGGGCTGCCTGTTGTGCCATGACAGCCCCCTTGGCCCCTCCAGCCACCAGCCCCACTGTGGTGTGAACTGCTGATGAGGCAGGAGAAGCAGGGATTGGGGGAGAGGGTCTGGAAAGCATTAGGATGTGCATAGGGCTCATTTTTTCCATTGCATTTGCTGCTGGGAGCCTGTCAGAGCAGCAAAAGGCTCCCACCGCTTTACTGCCGCCTCCTGCACGCACTTTTCCCTGGATCAGCCTTGGCAATGAGGATTTAATTAGTGAGCTGGGACCACTTGGATGGAGCAACATGAATGGAGGGTGCTCCAGTACCCCCATTCCCCCCAGTAGATTCTCACCATTGAGACGTGGGAGCAAGGTACTGGAAGTCAAGATGTTCATTAAGGACTGCATCATTCGCACCTGGGGAGTGGGGAGAGGGGAATGAAAAGCTTTAGCTTGTGGAACAGGAGACATGAAGGCAATGGAGGATAATTAGAAAAGGCAATGAGGAGCTGGGGAAGGGCACATGCTTTGCAGCAGATTTGTCTGGCCACACTGGCAGGGCAGGAAATGTTGGGGTGAGAACAGCAACAGATCTGGCTCTGCATCCTTTCCCAGCCTTGCAGGCTAAGGCAGGAGGTGGCTGCAGGGTCAATGTGGGGTCCCATATGGGGAGGCAGCAGGGAATGAGCCCTCATCTGGCCCCCAGCAGGCTGCCAGCTCCATGCTGGGGGCTCTGGTCATGGTCAAGGACAGCTTACCTGGAAAGTGCCAACAGCTGAATCCTTTAGAGAGAGCCTGATCCTGTGCAGGGACAGAAGTGGTGCTGTGGAGGATGTCCCAACGGAGGGAGGAATTCCACCCAGCGATGGCCATGCAGATCCCACTCCCTCCACCTCCAGCACATTCCCTCCACACCAAGCCCACATCCCTGGGACCTTCCCACCTCTTCTCTGTCCTTGTCACCCAATACAGAAACACCCCCTGCCACCCCTGGCCCAGTCAGTGGCTGCTCCTCTCTGTACCTGCCCACATCCAGGCTCCCAACGATGCGGCCGGATCGCACGTTGACGACAGCGGACACGTTCCCTGTCTGAGGAGAGAGTACAGAGCTCTGGCAGTGCTCACCTCACCTCACCCCAAAGCAGACACCTGGGAGAACGTCTCTCACCACCTGAAACACACCACTGCCCATCCAGGGGNACCTGCCCACATCCAGGCTCCCAACGATGCGGCCGGATCGCACGTTGACGACAGCAGACACGTTCCCTGTCTGAGGAGAGAGTACAGAGCTCTGGCAGTGCTCACCTCACCTCACCCCAAAGCAGACACCTGGGAGAACGTCTCTCACCACCTGAAACACACCACTGCCCATCCAGGGGTGTGTTTGCACCCAGCATTAAACTTGGCATTTGTCAGCTCAGGAATTGTTCTGTCAGAGACACCCCCACTGTGCCTGGACAGCAGCCGGCACCTCCCCTGGCAGGATCTGGGCAACAGGACTGGGCACAGCTCAAACTCCCTTCTGCCCCATCACCATTGGCTGTGTCTGAACTCACCAGGCTGAGGAGGAAGAGAGGAGCCAGGCTGGAGTTGGGAAGGATGGCATAAGCCTGGGCATCCACAATGGGCTGGAAGGAGATTCCTCCTGGTCCAATAGTCAGGAACGGAGCAGTGGGAGCGGACAGCTTGAACTTCATTGTCATGTTCGGGTACATCTCCTCCAGCTGTGTGGGGGGACGGAGAGAAGGGGAATGATGGCACAAACCCCTGGTCCTGAGGGAGAACACCTGGCACAGAGCAAAGCCTGTGTGTGCAAGAGCTCTGGGCAGGCAGGGCCAGACTGCTCACCTGGGGAATGAAGGCTGAGAAGACAGAGGTGTCCAATCTGAATCCTACATCCTTTGGGATCTGCAGGGAGAGGACTGTCACACTGGGGCAACCTGGACAGAGGAGCCCATGGCGAGCCCTCCCGTCCCCAAATGCTGCCGTGTCTGACAGCCCAGCCCCATCCCACACCCCACAGCTCTCTCACTGGGACTTCTCCAAGACTGCTGGCTGCTCCTGAGCACTTCAGCAAATGGAGCCTCTCTCCCAGCCCTGTCCCACTCGTGCCACTCACCATGGCCNCTTCTGCTGGCATCTGGGCAGTGCCATGCCTGGGCTTCCTGGTGCATCTGCTCACTACCACCTGCCCCTGTGCTTGCTTCTGCTAAGAAACAAAAACTCCCAATTTTCTCCTGGCTTTTCCACAGCCATTTCCTGGAGCTGAGGAATTGCCTGGATCCCCCAGCTAAGGCAGCCCCAGCCCCTGCCAGCCCTTGGGCACAGATCCTGAAGGGATCTCCACAGCCAAACAGGACACAGAGTGATTTGTCTTTGCTGAGAAGGTGCTCCCTGGCTTCCACCTTGGGTGCCACAATGCCGGGACACAGAGAGTGGACCCAAAGTAAATAATTCCTGATGGCTGGGAAAAGCTAGGAAGAGCTGCTCCTAAACCCATTTGCAGACCCCCAGTACCTGGCAGGGTCTGGATGTACGTCTGGAGGTCATTGTGCACAGACTTTTCCACATTGTCACAGACCTGTGGAACAGAAAGGCCACAGAGCTGAGCGGGGGCAGCCGGGTCACAGCCCCTACTCAGAGCCTCAGCCACGCTCCCTGCTCTGTGACAGAGCCTGCTTAAATACAAGAGCACACAGTGCTGATTGTCTCCATTCATCAGGCAGCACATGAAGTGTCCAAGACATGAGTAGGGTTTATACCTACAAGCATCTGCTTGCAGCAATTTCCCCTTGGCACAGTTCAGCTCTGGGGAGACCCTTGGAAGGAATCTCATGTGGCCCATGCAGGAATGAACCGTGCTGAGCAGCCAGGACTCAGCCAAAGTAGAGCAACTGAGAGGATTAACCCAGCCCCTAGGTGTGTGCTCTGGCTCCAGTTACATCCCTACATCTGATCTCTCCAGCACATTACCTACAAATTTAAAGGCTAAAGACTGCCAGAAAATCCAGGGCCCTGCTCTCTACTGCTCACATACCTTGCTCTCCAAATTCTTCCGCAACTTGGNATTTACTGCGGAGCACTGTCTTGCAGATAGCTGAGAAAATCTGCACAAGCTCCTTTCAATGTTTTCACTGTAACATCACAGCAACCACGGGCAGAATCTGTCTGTCATCTGTCTGACTGGGCATGTAGCCCAGAGAGCTGATGGTGAGATGCAGCGCTGCAGAGGGGCAGCGACCACACTGATAGAGATGAGGAGGAGGAGGCAACAGAGCCTTGGGCATGGCCTTAGTGACAGCAGGTTGCAGCTCTTCTCTCTCCCCAGTGATATTTTTTTGTCTGTGCTGGAAATGACCCATCACTCCCTGTGGGGATGTTGCTGCAGGCATTAAAATGCAGCCCTGGTCCCAGTGACTGGGGTTTCCTTATGCCTCAAATTTCCCTGTGACCTGGCTTTCCCTGTGACTGGGATCTCCCTGTGAATGGAGTCCCAGAACTGGGGGTACTAGAACTGCCCAAGCATTCCAGCAACAGCAGGAGGCAGACACAGGCTGCCTGGCCTGGGTTGGGGCCCAGCTGTGCCCAGGGTGCAGCTCAATCCCTGCCCCCTCCCTCTCCTGCCCATTGCCCCTTACACCATCACTCCACAAAGACAATGAAGAATGTGTGTGGGGCAGAGGGGCCTTGGAGGAGGAGCAGAGGGCAGTGGGGTCCCTTTGCGGTTCCAGAGCTGCGCCCCCTTCAACAGACAAAACAGCAGAAAAGGCCTCTGAGCCCTGGTGTTGCTCCTGCCGCCAGACCATCTGCTGCCACAGACCCCAGGGGACTTGGGAAAGGTGTTGCATGGAATTGGGAATAGTGCCTGGGCAGAATGGGATCTGCTGCAGGAATGGGATTTGCCTGTTCTCCAACTGTCTCCTTCCTGAGCAAGGTTCACATCCAGAGAGGCTGTAACTCATGCCAGTTATCCTTGTAGTAATTATTGCTAACAGCTTGTTTTCATGTCTTGTTGCAGGTCTCCTGCATGTCAGTGTCTGTACCAGGCAGCGGTACCAGAGCTCCCTGACCCCCCTCAGTAAAACGAGACAACAAATGTCTGAAATTCAGGAATGAGAGTTTCCCCCCCAGTTGCTCCCCAAAGCCCTACAGAATATGGCTGGTTAAAGGACAGCTCTGATCAGGTTACAATGAGTTTGGCTGAGACATAAGAACTAATTAACTGACCACATGGAAAGAAAAGTCTTTGTTAATTAGGAACCAATTATGCTGGGTTTTGGCAAAGGCTCCAGGTTTCAAATTCAGCCTGAGTCACACTATGCTATGGAGCCTGCAATGCCCATTCCTTTGGTTTTTACTGAATTGGCAAGACAGTTGTGTGTTCTGTCTCTAGTTACATCCCTACATCTAATCTTTCCAGCACGTTACCTACAAGTGAGGGCTAAAGAC
>VXBB01000378.1:157150-189343 GCA_013399915.1 Illadopsis cleaveri | reverse complement strand
ATTTGTCCTAAACCAGGACATGGTGTCACCAAGGATTCTTGGAATGGTTTCACACTCCTTGCCAGAATCCACCTTGGTCCAGCTTCTATGGAAACACAAGTATAACCTCGACCCTACATAACAAGAGGGTAAAGTCCCACAATTTTACCTGTCTCTGAATCCCTTACCAACACCAAAACCTTCTATTTGGGCTGTAATTGTAGACAATTACCGTACTGAAATGTCTGACAATTGGAGGATTAGCAGCCATCAAGGNTTTACCTGTCTCTGAATCCCTTACCAACACCAAAACCTTCTATTTGGGCTGTAATTGTAGACAATTACCGTACTGAAATGTCTGACAATTGGAGGATTAGCAGCCATCAAGGAGCAATTCAAAAAATTAAAAAACATACAACCTTCTATAAGTGTTCGGCGGGGGGCGTTCCCCACTCCTCCTCTTTGTTGTAATGAAAGATGCCTGAGTGAGCTATGAGCTCATATGGATTGACCTGTGGAGGAATGAGGAATCCCAGTTTTGTTTGTTAGCCCTAGAGGGCAAAAAAAATTGCAACTCTCTGGAAAGTATACTCTGAGCCATTGTCTGTTTTAATTTCCAAGGGAATATCTAAGACTGCAAAAGCACTGGTAAAATGAGAGCAAACATCTTTTGCTTACTCCCTGGTATGACAGTACGCAAATTAGGCACCTGAAATGTATCTATAGAAGAGTGAATATATTTGAATTGGCCAAATTCAGCAAAATGTGTGACATTTGTTCGCCATAACTGGAGGGTCTGAAGCCCTCTAGGGTTAGCTCCTCCAACAACAGAGGGAAAGGAATGTCTTTGACAGTCTGGGCACACAGCCACAATACTGGAAGCTTGATGGCTAGTCAAGTCAAAGGAGCATGCCAATGCAGTGGCATTCTGGTGGAAAAATGAATGGCTTAATTTAGCCTGATCAAAACGGTCTGGTAAGACTTGCTGAACATCTAAAGTGAGCAGGTCTGCCTAACAGTTACCTTCCGGTATAAAACCAGGTAGAATAATGTGGGATCTAATATGCATCACAAAATAAGGGTGTGGCCTAACATCTAAAAGAAAAACAAGTTGTTGTAGCCAGTAAAAAAGATTTTTTTAGGCACATCTCTTAAAACTGCAGCTTCAGTTCTCTCAGCAATTCCTGCAACATAAGCAGAGTCTGTGATTAAATTGTTGAAAGGGGTTGAAAATTGCCGAAAAGCCCATACAACAGCTTCCGATTCAGTGATCTGAGCAAAGCCTGAAACAGTAGTAACACCTGAATCCCATCAATTAAAATTTGCATCCCACCACAGCATTACCAATTTGTGAGTGTGGCCAGAGCCATCTGTAAAAGCAGTTAAAGCATGCAAAGGAATTTCACTTCGCTTATGTTTCGTCAAAAGTACAAATTTAGCAGTAAGCAACTTATGCCTCAGAGGATGCATAGAAAGTTGCCCTGTGAAGTTAGTCAATGCCATCTGAAATGTCTGTGATTGTTGTAACAGCCATTGCAAGTAGACAGTAGTAATGGGCAAACATATTGACCTGAGCTCCACATCAGGAAGGGAAGTCAACCTCTGTCGTAATATGATAAGTAACGCAACCATTTCATGTTGGGTGCTTATAGTTTTGGTCCTTTGGTGTGGCAAAAAAATCCATTCAATAATTAACAAAGGGTCTGGCACTTTACAATCCCATTTGTAAATCAAAGCATGAGGCTGTTTAGCCAGGTTCAGAATTATAAGAAAAAAAAGGTTGCTCAGGAGCCCATCGGGCTGCTTGTCGATTTGAGATGGCATCAGCTACTTGTTGCAATGCCTGGCAAGCTTCTGATGTGAGCTCCTTAGGTGACAGGACGTCTGGTTTGAGCAGTGCAAACAAGGGTCTTACATCTACGTTTGAAATTCCGAAAAAAGGATGAACCCAATTAATTGTCCCCTAAAGCTTTTGAGCATCCTGCAGTGTATGAATGTCTGTTTGAATTTGCAAAGGCTGAGGGGTAATAGTCTGAATCCTAATGTGCTAGCCAAAGTATTTCCAAGGGGGTTGACACTGAATTTTTCCAGGAGCAACAAAGTTCTGCTGGAGTTACAGCAGTAATGACAAAGGCTAAGGCTTCCTCCATCACCTGCTTTTCCGCTGCTACAAGGATATCCTCCATGTAGTGGTACAAAGGAACATCAGCCATTCTTTGTTGAATGGGACTAAGGACCTGTGTAACAAACCACTGGCAGATAGTAGGGCTGCTTTCCATTCACTGAAGTAAAACAACCCAGTGGTATCTTTGCAAGGGTGCTTACATATTAGTGCTTGGAACAGAAAAGGCAAATTTAGCAGCATCATCAGGATGTAAAGGGATGTTAAAAAAGCAATCTTTTAAATCAATGGCTGTCAAATGCCAGTCTCAAGAAATCATGGTAGGGGGCGGGAGACCAGGTTGCAGAGCTCCCATGTTTTCCATAACAATATTAATTTTTTGGAGGTCCTGTAGGAGATGCAATTTGGCAGTTAGCTTGTTTATAACAAATACAGGTGAATTCCAGGTGCTGGGAGAGGGGGCTATGTGTCCCTTTTGAAGTTGTTCTTGGGCAAGTTCAATGAGTGTGAGCAATTTGATCAGTGTCAGGGGCCATTGATCCACCCAGACAGGGCGATCAGTTTTCCAGGTCAACTTTAGGGTGTCGTGCACCCCAATGGCACCTATTAAAAAATCAGACTGAATTTTGAAACCCCATTGAAAAACTACATCTCACCCCCATAACACCTTGCGCACAGGCAAAATAAATTACTTTACAGAAGCTGTGTGGCCCTCTGGCCCCACCACCAAAATCAGGTGGCAGCTCTGATAATTATGACTGCTTCCCCTGATCCCTGTATGGTGTTAGGGTACTTCTGTGAGGGCCCAGGAGGGAGGCCATTTAGTCTGAGAAATGACAGTCATACCAGGTCCAGTATCTAGGATACCTGTAAGTGTTACATGATATCCTTGTAACTTTAGGGTGCATTTACAGGTAGGGGGTTTGTTAGAAATTGTTTGTACCCACAGTATTTCTGGATTTCCCATACATCCAAAGCCTCCCACCCTCTCTCAATAGTCTTCCTTAGTAAGTGCTGGTGTTTGTGGAAGAGGAATCAATTGTGTAACACGAGTCCCCTTAGGGACAGTACAGGGTGGAAAAGGAGTCCAGATCATAATCTTAATTTCACCAACAGAGTCTGAATCTATGACTCCAAGGAGAACAAAAAACTCTGACATGATGGTGGAAGATCTCCCTGTTAACAGAGCACTTCTCTGTGAATCTGATAGTACAAAAATCCCTGTAAGGAGTAAATAAACAGAAGAGTCAAGTAATATTACCGCATTGGAGGTTGTGAGGTCCAGTCCGGAACTGCCTCGAGTTGCTGGGTGAAGACTTGAGGTGATCCCTGCTGAGGTATCTGCTGCAGTGGCTGTTGTGTCAGTTGGGGAATTTGTGTCTGAGTCTGTCACCGTGCCATGCTATGGGCCTGGTTTCCCTGGATCAGATGACCTTGAAAATCATACTTAGAACAGCACTGGTTAGCAAAATGTCTTCCTTTACAACACTGGAGACATATGCCAGGCGCCTTCTCTTTGGCCCCATTCTGAGCAAAACAGTCCTTTTTGAGATGGCCAGGTTTTCCACAACCAAAGCATATTCTCGTTTCCCCCAAGACGCCTTTAAGGGCTGCAAAAGCTTCAGCCATTCCTGCAGCCATGGTTTCAGATGTACGCTCTAGTGTTCCAAGGTAATTACAAGCTTCTATCATTTCTACTAGTGTTGGGTTTGGATTAGTCAGTGATTTAAGCAACTTTTTACAGTCCCCATTTGCATTCTCAACTGCAAGCTTCAAAAGCAAAATTTCTCGGGCTGGTTCATTGCCGTTCCAGGGCTTTCTTCAGCCTGTCAATAAACTGCATGAATTGGTCTCGTGCCTCTTGAATTTTGTTTGTAAAAATTTTCTGAGGTATCTGTCGCAAGAGAACGTGACAAGAACGACACTCATCTGTCAGGATGTGAGATGAGAAAGAAGGGAAGTTTATTTGGGGATTTCAACTTACATAGTCTTTTGAATTTGGTCAAGGATTGGGGGACGAGAGAAACACCTCTGTGACCCCAGTGATCAACTCAGAAGCCTATCAATTTGTGCTTCCCTGGAGAGGAATGCATTATTTACCACACATCAGTCTTTGTTTATTTTACAATGTGTGAGAAATCTCCAGTAGAAATGTAAACTATCAGAAGGCTGAAAAATCAGGGGAACAGGGACCTTTAACAGGGACCTTTAAAAATGCCTTTCTTGCAGCCTTTCTTACTCACTCAAGGGCCTCCTTTGGGCATTCATGAGCTTGATCGGAAGGGTCTATGTACGGTCTCTCCCCCGCAAGGTGATCCAGTGTTAAAGCAGCTAAATCTCAATTTCTATGTCCCACATAAGTCAAAAGAAGTGCCCACAGAGCCTTTTTCCATTCTGCCTCCCCTGTGTAGAGGTCATTATCAGCCTTGCAAGAGATCTACGGTCGTGGGGTGTCATTAAATGTGTAGAAAGTGTAGAGCTCAGCAAACTCCCAAAATACGGGGACTCAATGCCATGTTCGGTTGCTGTCCACCTTAATTCTTTTACCTCCTGAAAAGATAATGCCTCCCAACAAGGAGTATACTGTTTACTGGTGTGACATGTGACAGGGGCTACAATCTTGTTAGTTATCTTCAAGTCTCCCGGAAGCAAAGCTTCTCTCATTAAACTAATCCAATTCTCGTGTGGGTCTGAGGGAAACAAATCTTGCTCATCATCAGAGCCTATGGGACCAGGATCAAAGGAGTAATTTTCATCCTCCCGCCCTCCATTCCCAGGACAGTGGCCAGCAGCAAAAGCTGTCACGGATAGCGGTGCCCGATATCTTCCTTTCGCATCTGGTGGGGTAGGAGGAGTGGATGGCTGTTCTAAAGAATTTATAATCTTAGGTGAGCCTGCCTGTCATATTGGATCATTAGCCACAGCTTGAAGCTGTTCTTGCTTTTCCATGATTTTGCAAATCACTCTCCAAGATGGGAGTAACCCAGCTGCCACTTACTGCCTTTTGTAGCATGGTCCCATAATTTTACCCCTATATCGTCCCAAAAGTCTTTGGTAAAGATAGTAGATGCAGCAACACTTTTTTCCCTAGCTCCTGCCCACTTTATCAAGTTTCAAATCATGATATGGTAAAGACTCCCTATGTTTCTTAAGCACCTCAAGCATAAGCAGAAAAACTTCTCTCTCTTGGGCCGAACTCCACTGGCCCATATTTCCTTTCCCTGGCTCACCTCCCATTCCTCTGGAGGGATTGTGTCAGGCCTGATCCTGCTTCTTTCAGCAGCACTTCAGTTCTGGGGGAGTTGCTGGCTGTATGTACAGATTAGGCCACTTTTTCCCCCTCACATGGAAGGCACCAATTGCCACACAACTGAGAGACTTCAAAAGAGGGGGTGCAACAGTAATCCAAGCAGGGAGCGTTTAGCCAAAGCTTGAGCAAAAATAGATTGGACTTTAAATTTAAATTAAAGTTTATTGAAGTCTAAGCTGAAGTCAGAGTAAAAAGGAGTTGAAGTCAGGGCTGAAATCATTGAAGTCAGATATTATTCTCACAGTACAGTGTTATATACTTTTACAGTTCAAATAGGCCACAGCTCTAATAGTCACATCCTTAAGCAAGAGTTTTCCTACAAACTACAGAGAGCTTATTGTTCTCATTATTTGGCAGCTTTTACAAAGCTTCGTTTCAAAGACCTTGATAATTATATATGCAGCTCTTTTCCCAGTCCTTTTTCATATCTGTGGTGAGCCGCACCATGGCCTGTATCCCACCAAAGTCAAGATATCTCAATCCACAAGCTCCACCATGCCCCCCGCTCCATCTCTCATCTATTCTCCCATAGAAATCTGATTGTGTCTGCAGACATCTGCAATCTTGGGAAAGTAAATTACCATGACAGCAAGCTACTAATGCTTGGTAGCCTGGAAAAATATATGGGTGTGCAAAAAAATGGTGTGCTAGCACTCAGCTGTAACCAGAATTTTGATAGTTAAACTGGTGGTTGGCTTGGGATTATGATGACTTTCTTCCCTGTGAATAAACCACTTTTGTTGCTGTCAAGTAAAACTGCTAAAGACATACGAGCCAGGGACATAAAGCAAGATTAAAGAAACACAGATTGTGTGATAAAAGACTCTCAAGAATTGCAATAGCTGATTGTATCAAAAATATGCTTTTGGAGTCTAAATGAGTATAATTTCTGCATGATCAAATTCTGTAACTGGTCACATAAACTGCTCAAATTTATCTTCTTCCCTCTGGAAGTTGGATCTTTTAAAGCCACATATGGTGCAATTTTCTCCATGTTCTGTGTAAAACCACAGCAGTCTTATTTGTAGTTGAAATCAAGTTAAAATTTTCACATTCGTTTTCATTTCTTTTTTTAAAAAAAAGTCTTTCTGGCTAGTTATTTAGGAACAACAAACTCAAATTCATATACTTCAGGATGTATTTTTATATACCAAAGACAAATGTTCCTACAATGTCTGTTTAAGTTTTAGCATAATTTGCTAAGCTATTTTTTTGTCTTTGTTTCCAAGGCAAACATACCATTTCCTTTTGGTAATAGGTGGTCTTGGGAGATATTACCTTGAACCAGTAAGATGTTGCCTTGAATTGTAGCATGACCTATGATTGTTTTAATTTCTGTAGTTAAATTATTTCTTAGAGGACTCATTCTCATTGTCAGTGTGTTTGACAACTACCTGATCAAGACATAAATAAAATACAGCTTTCCGTAACACTGAATCTTACAATGTGGTTAATATTCCTCCAAGCTAAGGAAAGAGTTTAATGCATTTGGCTGACATTTAATCACACAATGCACTGATCTGCCTTTTAAAGGAAGAAAAATATTTGAGCCATCTCATAGGCTCAATGGCAACACCAGTCAGACTGGGATGCTTAGGAAGATGTGTCTGTCACTTGACCTGTTACTCATTATGCTCTGAGGGGACATTCTACAATCTGTTTTGTAATGTAATCATAATTCGGGTCTATTGGACACTGAACAAAAATATCCAAATGGCACTGAAGCCAGAGGAATTAAACATGGGCTTTATTTCATGCAGTGTACAGTGATCTCACTGAGTTAATTTAGCCTCTCAGTGTATGAAAATGTAGAAGTTTGGTATTTGTATTCAGGATTTAAGGACTACTTGGGAGTCAGCTGTTGAGGTGTGGGAGGCAGGATCTCTCCTCTTTGGCATTCTCTGCCTCTGGAAGGGATTCTCCACCAGAACTCCAAGTCAAGCACTGGTACTCCTGGATGACAATGCTGCACAAAAGGCTGCTTGCCAAACTGCTCAGGACATGAAGTATCCTGTTGTTGTATGAAGGACTCTCTGTGAGGGAGGTTTCTCCAAATGCATAGTGCAGTCATAAGCTACTGGCTTTCTATTTGGCAGGGGTTCTCCCATGGCATGCTGGAGTCTCAGCTGCTGCATTTACTGAGGATGGAGAACTTGGATCCAAGGTTACAGAGTTAGTTTCTATAAATTCAGTGCCTGATCTCTCTGCTGTCTGAGATTCAGCAAATAAAACACTCCCTGAAATGCTCTCTCTAAGCAGAATATTCAGTGACAACAAAACATAAAGCATATTCCTTGGGTTGAAGGCTCAAAACTCCTGCCACTATAAGGGAGCATCAGTGGGGTGCAGTGACCAAAAGAGCAGTGCTGAGATATCCTCATTGCAGGAGCTTTCATTCCCTCATTGCCAGGAACAGAAACTGGTCACAGAGGGTGACCAATTGTCACAGGTGTCCAATCACCTTCATGTACAGCACATATGGGTAAGAGTATTGGGAAATGGTCCGTAAAACCAGAAAAAAGCTAGTGAAATAGAATGTCACTGGTCAGTACTATTAACTGAAAATAACAAACAAATAAACATAACCTGATATAATTGAAGCGGCTTGAGGGTTATTTTTTTTGACATCCCTTCAGGAGGTGGTTCTTTGGTGGGAAGGTATTGATTTCCCTGGAGGAAATCTTATATATCTTTGGTAATTTTCTCCCTCTGTCCCAGCAGAGCCATGGTTAAGATCTGATCTTGGGACATTGAGGGTATGAGGATTTTGTACTCTACCACAACTTACACATTTGACCTTCAACAAATCATTCAACCACTCATCCAAGTATAAACTATCTGTATCTCATTAACACACTTAGCATAAATGTAATAATTACAGGACATGCTCAGACACACAAGAGAAATATCTGACACACATAAACATCACTCCTTTGCAGGACTGAGTTCATCCTTCCATAGTTTGGCTTAATGCCAATGATAATCATAAAAGAAATACCTGTTTTTATGACCTATTCACTGTGAGCATAACAGACAATAATGCAAAAATTAAAACAGGACTTCTTGGATTTCAGCTTTCCTGTTACATGTTACCCTCATTTATGTCTTCATTAAAGAAGAGTGTAGCAGGTAAGTGAGCCAAAAATGCCACAAGATTTCATAGGCAATTAAATAGTTTCTTTTCTTCCTTGAATTCTGGCAGAAGACACATGAAATTAAAGAAGTGATTTTTCAAAGTTTCTAACTTGATACATGCCTTGCACTAAAATTTTTGTGGTTAAAAACACAGGATGATGTGATGTAAAGTGAAGCAGCACTGGAAATGGATGCTTAAACAGGTCTGTCCAGACAGGAATAATTTCAGTCTAAACATTTACACCGTGCTTTGTGCTGTCTCTCTCTACTCAGACTCCAGCTTTCCTTCATAAATTACAAAAATTATCAGTGAGGGGTATTTCGTGGAATTATGTGACACTTAAGTCACTGGTCTCTTGATCCCAAACCAACCAAGGATCAGTATGATTCTGGCAAGTTTTGGGTGTCATGTACATGTTGCTGTGCCTTGAGCTGATTTTGGACAGTTGCATCCCAAAATCACAACTTTTCTATTTATAGAAAATATTAGGCATATGTTACAAAGCTGGCATTATTATTGGCAATTCATTGTAGCACATCACTCCTGCCTTTTTTTCAAGGTCCCTTGCTAAGATGAAGCCACAAATGGTAATATATAAACTATTATTTCTTCTTGCCTCTGCCATTAAAAATAGGTAAAACTCATAAAACAAATGCTGGCAAAATAATTACTCATGAAAAAATGCAGTGCTCCTGCAGGATGTGTTGGTAAATCAATCTTTCTTGTCCCAAAACTAGTGCTTTGAGAGAAAAAGAGGAAACCATTGAAGTGTTTTTCATTTTAGAAGAAGCATGTTGAAAGAAAAGTGTTCATTATGTATTATAAGGGCTGTGAGAGTGTGACTCATAGACAAGACTCAAAATCAGTGGCCTGTCTGACTTGCTTGAAAAGTTTATTATTTCAGGCTTTCTTTTCAAGAAGCAGGGTATAAATTGGGAATGAGACTTGCATTATAGAATTCTTAGGTGAGAAGTCAAGGCAAAGGAGAATTTTTTTCTGCCCATTCTTCTTCCTGACCCCCCAAAAATTGTGCAGAAGCTTCACTGCTTTGTAGGAGTTCATTAAATGCTACAACATGGCTCTTGTTTCATATTCCTCCCTTTGTGTATAGTACAACTCTGTCACACACTTCTCACTCTTCCATGAATAACAGGGTTTAAGGGGAGTCTTTTCTTTCAGTGTCATTTAGGTCACACTTTAAAAACCTCATTCCTCTCTGGATCTTTAAAACACTAACCAGCTTGTCAGTCACGTTTTTGTGCCTCAGTGTCTAGATTTAGCTCTTAAAAATCAGAGAGTTTTGTTCAGTGCACTTTTGCTTTATGCCTCATTTTCCCATGCTGAATTCCTGATAAATTATGGAACTCAGGGAGTAGAGAAGTAAGGGAAAATTACAGGGAGTTTGCTGTAGCTTGACAAGTCATGTTTCAGCTCCACTCTCTCAGTGACTGGAGATCTCAGAGTGACACTTAGTTTTACCTGGTGAATTTTTCTAGCAGAGATATTTTTCTGCAATGACAGAGTGCTGCTTGAAGAGTAAAGCTCTTTGCTATCCACCCATACATCAGGACCAAGAGAAAAAACATGCTGTCCTCATGGAAGGGAATTGATCTGGGTTTGTAACTCCTGATACCCCCAATATGTTTGACTGGTTTGGGATTTTAGGTACTTGAGCGCGGTGACAAGTTACAACGGCAGTTATGAGGAATTCCAATTATTCAAGATCTCCCCAGGGTGACAATTAATCAGAATTACATTAGCAATGGACTGTGCAAATTTGGGTAATGGAAATTAGATTATAAAAACCTGGGGAATTAGCAGAGTGGTGGTGGTGTCAAAGGTTTGATTGTCAGGCTTTATTTTTTCTAATTGGAAATTCCATGCGTAGATTTTGCAGGAATCGAGACCAGCAGGATTGAGTGCTGTTCACAAAAAAGTCTATGCAAAAAGATTGCAATTTGTAAAGACTTGGAGAATGATCTCACTTGATGGTGGCGTACAAAGTAGTGGGTTCTGTAAGCAACTACATACAAGCCTCATACAGGTGGAGACCTGCTGCACACAAGTTCACTCTTTTGTCCTCAATGAGATCCTTAAATAACCTGAAACTTTGGATACCTTAATGTATGTCCCAGATCTGCTGGTGGAACTTTAAGATATTCTGAATAAAAGACATGAAATGACCTGCTGTTAAAAACGAGGGCCTTCCTCACCCCGATAAAAACATTTGTTGCTTTTATGTATGTTTTTCTTTATTATTACAATAATACAAACATTGTTTTTAAATTGTCTTTTTCCTTTCCAAAGACACCTGATCTGTTGATTTCCTGAGCTGCTTACCAACTGACTAGCTGTAGCTCTTCTGCCAACATAAAGAGAAGCTTGGTGGGTTTGAACCTCAGTCTGGATTGTGGTCTGAGGCATGGAACAAAGAGTGGACTCCTTGCATGGGGTTCAACAGCTTTCAATCCATTGAAATCAACTTGCCAGAGTGAGTCTGGACCCTTGGTTCTCCCCTTAAATCCTCAGAACCTCCCCCAAGCAGGGGAGAACTTAGAACCAATGAGGGAGACCGAAGGGTGTCACTTGGGACAGGGGTGCTTAACACAACAAAGAAAAAGGTGGGTGCTCGAGTACCTGGTCAAATGGAAGGACTTCTTCCCCAGGTCTTTCAGGGTGATTGACAATGTTCTCCCTCAGGCACATACCAAGGGTCCTTGGGGTAGGGGAATCGGAACAAACCATTATGAACAAATGAAAAAACCACACAGAACTTTAACAAACCCTAAATTCACACTGCTACACTGATCGTATTCAATCACATCAAAATATAGGAATGATACCTTGTGCTGTTTTTCCCCTTCCTATGTAATCAAATCTTCACAAATAATATGCTAACTGTAGAAGTCCAGAGTAAGACTATGTTTTAGTCCTTAACAAGTGCTGACTTTTTCAAAATGCATGAGAGGAATTCACAGGATCTCCTTGGACTCTGCTGAAAAAAATGCCAAAATCCCAAAATGTCATAGGTAGCACATAACCATAGTTTCAATGATAACTAAGATGTTTGAAATATTTCTGAGTTTAAGTGAAATTTGGGAGTTATTTTCTGTTTAAAAAAATGCAAATAAGAGATGAGAAGAAACTTTTCAATATTTTGAAAACTAAACATACTCATTTCAAAAGTGAGTATTACTTATTCAGTAAGAAAGGTTGATTGCATAAAAATTAAACTGTTCCCTCCACTGCCATAAAAATAATATTCTAGACAGTTTCTACTCCTCTAAAAGGGGTACAAAATTTTCTTCATTAAGTCTGAAATTTTAAACGAGAAAATTATCAGGAACTACTGCCTGCTTCTGAGTATAGTTTGCTGTTCTATAATTGCAGTAGTGATTGAAATAGGAGCTGTAGAAACTGATGCTGTTCTGATTAAACACAAAGATTACATACTTTAAGGCATAAAGCCTTCAATGAAATCTTTCAGAGAAACAAACAGTAATGAAGTTGGAGATTATCCTCATCAGTCTATTGTGAGTTTCAATTAGAAAACAAAAGAGAAACATTTAGAGTAAAACACTTCAATATGACAAATATGGAAGCTTTTCAATAATTCATGCTTGTGTATAAGCATACATTCTCGATTTTCTTTGTTTCCTTGTTTTTCAGAGGTTTTTAGATCTCAAGGGGAGCTTGACTACTTTTGAAATGTTAACAGTTTTAATCTCAGTTTTAATCCTGCTCTTGAGCACAGTGTGGAGCTGATCTCAGAGTGCAGCCAGTGGAGATCACAGCACTCGACAGGTTGGTGCAGTTTGATACAAACGAATCCCTAAATGGCCAATGAAGTGCAGCATTTCCCATGTCTCTGTCACCCTTATCATTGTAGCTCTTACAGAAATTTGCAGATTTATAGTTTATAAATTTCTGGCTCCTGGAGCTGTACACTTCCAAAATCTGTTTCTTAAATAACTGCTCTTTCTGCATCTACAAGTGCCAGAGGGAAGTAAAGCTTTTGAGCACCAGAGAAAGACAGAATTGTATGCATTGCCTGGTATTTGACTGGAAATCCTAAATTTGATAGTGGCGGGTTGAAATACTAAGGGACTCGAGGCTGCTGGAGTAGGTTTTCTGTGGGATTAGGTTGCCTGTAACATCTGTAACTACAGGAGATTTGTTTCATCAGTGCAGGCTGCATTTTTTCTGTGAGAGTCCTATACAGCAGAATACAAATTAATTCTATATTCTACATTTCCTTTATATTGTAGACTCTGAGAGAAGGCAAAAAAAGTGTACTTAAGCATAATTTTTCAAACACCATAAGAATAAATTTATTAAATTTATTTCTTTTTATTGGATGAAAGTGAACGAATTTTGGGAATATGAATCCCAGGGAGATTGGCCATTGTAAAAAGCCAGTTATAGCATTTATTCTTAAATTTCAAATTGTTAGGCACTACTCTGCCAAACTAAATGGCAGAATGTGAAATGCCCTGTTGGATGTGTGCTGCAGCATCACTGTTTTATTTTGAATAAAGAGTCTCTTAGAGGTATCGGTGACAAGTGATGAAGGGGGAAGTGTTACTTCAGCTGGCTCTTCCCTGGATCCTCAGCTGTTGATACCTCTCCTGCACATCCTTGTCTTGAACTGGGTTTGCAGCCTTTTGAAGTCTTTATAAAGATAGAGGGCTACACAAACAGACAGGAGTTCCAGCACCTCTGTTCTGCAGAGGAGTTTCAGAATTGCCTCACATCACCCTACCAGATTCTGAGCTGCTGAAAAGAGGGGGCAATGCTCATAAAACTCTGCTATTGCTAGTCAGTGACCAGAAGAAGGAGCCAGGAGCCTCGGGCAGGGTTTCTTTGTCTCTTTCCAATACCTATGTGTGTTATTCCTTCAAATGCTAAGCACTCCAAAATCTCAGGGAATGTTCACTTTGCCTGTCAGGACAGGAGCCAGGCAGAAAGCTGAAAAGGAGCTGTCTGGAGCTCATCCCTTCTGTTAGAAAGTGAATGTTTATTTTGGGACAGGGTGACCATCTGGGGGGATAGGTTTTTATTAGTGCACGGACCTACCACTGCTCTTAGTGAAGCACCTGCTTTTCCATGGATAAAAGAGAGGGAATAAAAGCTCTCCATTGAATTTGTGCTACTCAGCCAGAAAGATCTGCCTGGCCTTTGTACCTTGGGAACTGGGCAGAAGTCTGAGGACAATGTGCTTTGCTGTAGGTCTCTAAGATAATTTAATTTATAAAACATGGCTTAGCTGAGCTCACTGTGTTTGCAAGCCTGGGGAGTTCTTGAACATAGTTAAAAGAGATCTGCAGTGACACTGAGTTAAAGATCTCATGTACAACACCTGCCAGACTGGAAAGACAAATAAATATATGCAAGACACAGAGATAACTGGGAAGATGTGCAGAAGGGCACAAATGCCTTTTTTCATGCACCTTCAGATTGCCATAAAAGAAGACAAATCCTTACTAATATTATGGCAGTTTCTGGAGTTCTGGAACAGGGTGAGAATTTGGAGTTAGCTTGCAGAGGTAACCTTTGTGCACCTGCACACAGAATTTTTGGGGTGGACATGGGCAGATGAGGTGACTGAAAAAAAGGTGGTAACTATGACTCGCTCAAGATAATGGGGAAAGTCAGTAGCAGAACTCTGCCCACCCCTAACACCGGATTTCTCCACTTTGCTGGAGGGTTCTAAAGCTATTTTGTCCCAGCAGCATTCCTATTACTCTACTAGACAAATGACCTCATGCTGAGAGAGTGGAAAAAGGCAAGTTTCTGTCAATTAGAAGATCACTGATGAGAGACACAGGTATCATCTCCAGTTACAGCAACATCATGCAGGAACCATTTTTCAGTGGCCCATCTGAAGCTACAAGAACCTCAGCAGAATGTTTTCATCTCTGCAACTGATGAGTAATTGTCATTGTCTGATACATCATAAATTATTAACCTGATCATTCTATTGCAATGTGAGATAAAACTGGGGTGCGCATAGGTGGGAGTTGCATTGTATCTGGTGTGTCCCCTGCAGCTGTTCAGTCCAGCCGGACCTCCTTTCCTTTACACACAGAGCTCATGTCACCAGATGTTTTAATTACCCTTAATTTCCTTGATTAATGACAACTGCATGGGCGACGTGGTAGGGGAAAACAGCCAAGAGACTGGTTGCAAGTCTGTTTCTAACTTACCAGGAGTCACTCTTATAGAATATTAAGGAAGCAAAAGGAATGGTGAAAGTAAAAGCTCAGAATGGTAAAAGTGGACCAGGAAAAGAGTTAATATTTTGAGAACTCATTCTCTTGTCTCAAGTGCAATGAACAGTTGCCACCTGGGGCTTTGTAACTGGAATGTAATTTGTGTTGCCAGAGTCGTCGTAGATATCAGAAATTACTTTTTAACAAGTCTGAATTAATTTCCCCTCATTTTTAAACACCACTTTCACTGGCAGGAACATAGCAGAGACCATAGTAATGCTTATGGTGCCCCAGTAATTTTTTTTTACCACCCAGGTGTGAACCTGAGCCCACACCTTAAGCAGGGTCTGGAGAAAGAGGCTGGCACTGAGCCACCTCTTTGGGCCAAGCCCAAAGGGGAAGTGATACTGCTAACTTAGGTCTGGGAAAAAAAGAAATATTTTAAAAGTCACTTGGGTTTTTCATTACTGCAAATAATTTGGGTTTGGATGAGTTTCTCTCCAGCAAAAGAGAATAATTTATTGTTCTGCAGCGTTTTAAAAAAAAAATTCACTTTTTTCTTTCCTTTTTTTTTTCCTCCAGAAACTTAATGATTTCTTGGGTTTGATTATGGTATGCTGGTGCATGATGAATAAACACATGTATAAACTGTTGAATATACTATTTTTGACTATTACTGAGCACTACAAACTGTAATACACCTCTCCTCTTTATGTCACTGCTATATCCAGTACAGCAGAATGAAACAACAGCAGCAAGTGTTGGGAAGCCCATTATCAATTTACCTAATGCTTCCATGCAATGACTCATCTGTCTCCTCATCAGCCAGATATTAATGTGACATCTGTTTTGCCTAATTCCCACCCCTATCCCCATTCCCTCACGTGAACAATGCATCCTGTTTACAGTGTCAGTTTCACAGAGAATGTGTCATGTCTGTCAGCCTAATGACATTATTTATTAGAAGGAAAAACCTTAAATGATTAAGGATGACACCCTTACAGGCTTTGAGCAATATCTCAAACATATGAGATACTAATTCTCACGATACTAATGAGATTCAAATAGAATCATCGAAACATAGAATCCCAGAATGGTTAGGGTTGGAAGGGACCTTAAAGATCATCTTGTTTTACCCCCTGCCATGGGCAGGGACACCTTTCACTGTCCCAGGTTGCTCCAAACCCCATCCAATCTGGCCCCGAACACTTCCACAGATGGGGCAGCCACAGCATCTCTGGGCAACCTGCTTATCCAAATGTGTTTTTCTAAATGCATTTATCATCTCTCCCGTGTTTCTCTCTAAATAATTGCCACAAATATGCAACGAGATCCCTGACTGCAGCTCTGGTGGTGAGCTTCGATAAGTCTCTAAATCAGCACCAAGCAGATGGAATTACAGTTATGTCTTACCAACACATTAATTTGCAATATCTGATTAGAGCAAAAAACATTACCTGTGGTCACTGGAGACCAGACATTCCACTTCAGCTGATTTTCCTCATTATATCTTATAACTAGTATGATAGGTACTGGTAGAATACTTCATCGCCAGCATTTCCAGATGAGGTTCTGACTGGACAGAAACAGTGTCACATAATTACATGCATCATCTTCTTTGCATAAATATGCAAGGATTCTTGACCTAGGTCAGCAGCATGTCAGAACAAAAAAAGAAAGATGTTTTTCCAACCTTCATGTTTTATCTTATTTTACTCCTTTTTTACTAGAAAGCAAGTAAGGGGAGCACATCAAATATGTTTTCTGGTAAAGTGTGACTTTTTTTCGCACAAATATTTTTTGTCTGGGTTGCAGCAGACTGGAAACCTTCTGTACAGGGAATTACAGAATCCAGCACAGGACAGGTCTTTCACCACAGTTTGCTTTCAGTGTTGTTTATTTTAGAATGATTAACGAAGCCTCTGCATAGACCAGTATCAAAACTGAAACAAATTTTTAAAAAGAGCATTGTAAGGTTTTATTATTTTTCTTTCATAAGTTTGCATGGTATATAAAAATTGCTAGGATGATATGCTAAATATAGATATTGTTTCAATCTAACATAAAAAGATTCTTATGGAATAATTAAAAACTACTTAAGTTGTGATTATTTTCCCCCATTTTAAAACTGTCAATTCAGGTGACGCATTCTTGCAGAGTAGGAAATTTAGCTTTAAGTTAGTTTCAAGTTACCTTGAAACTAAATTTTTTAATAGAAATAGCTCCGTCACACTGAATTGAAGACCCTATTAAATAGATGTGTCTTCAGAAGAATGTACAGAAAAGGAAAAAACAGGTTTAACTATTTGAAAGCTTCCTTATTCAAAAACTGCTGTGTTTTATTTGCAAATAAATTTATTTCCAAATATTTATTCACAAATCTGGTAGATTCAGCTACAGCAAAGATAATAAGCAGTATGTTGGTCACCACCTTGTGAAATTTTGGTCACTTATAATACAGGGTATAGGAAACTGTTGTCTCCTTGAGGCCATGGGTATGTCATCAATTAAATTCTTCATTTTCTTCAGTGAGACAAAGGTTTCCACCACAATTATTTATCTATTTGCAGCACTTTTCCTCCAGGCAATAATTAGTAATCAGAAGTTCATTAAAGGTTTAATGGCTGTTTAAGGACAAGGAAGAGGCTTCATTAATTTATTCTGATCTAAATATCGAGTAATGGAGTGATTTATTAAACCATCCCAGAGATTAACCAGCTGACAGATCTCCAAGTGGTAACCTCTCATTTCCACTTCTAGCTCTAGATTCAGCCTATATCTTGTACTTAAAATAACCTTAAACCAGAAATGGCTGGCCCAAAGACTCTTGAAACAGGTCAAAAGGAGTTTACATCAGCTGTCCTTTTACAGGAGAAAGAGCAACTCCAAGGACTGAAGACTTTCTTGTACTTTGCTGTTAGAACCACATTTAGCACATGCACTTCATCAGGGAAAATGATTTAAGGTGAGTCTTGGCGTGGTTTTGTGTAAATGATTTGTAGAATGGTGTTTGTATTCATGAAATGCTGTAATTAGGCAAAGTTCTGCACACAAGACATGGCTTCCCTTGGTCTGGAAGGAAGTAATGGGAGAAAATCAATGATGGAGCAGCAAGGGCTGAGGCCCACAGCTCTGCAAATCTTTCAAGCCAGGCAGCTCTGCACTGGGTCAGGGTTAAATGTGAATTAGACTTAGCTATAGTGCCCTGGGTGTGTGGTTTGCATTCTTCATGACCTTCATTCACTGCATTAATTTATATTTTCGTTAAAAAAACCCAAACCAACTATGAGGGCTTTTGTCCCTCATGACAAAAACTACACAATTGCCTTCATGAGGGTCAGTCACTGAGCGTTTTTGGATCACGGCCTTTTTTTGCCATAGGTTACTTCAGCTGCAGGCTCTGCATTCGTTCAAGGCTTCTCTTTTTGAGCCCACATTTAATGCTGGCCCTTGTTTGCACAGTGAGGTGGTTTTAACTCAGACTTGTGAAGGGCAGAAACAAATGCTTCCACAAATTGATTTCCTGTATTAATTAGACTGTGTTTCAGCACCTCAAAGGTGACCATGGTAGAAGGGAATGCCAAAGCAGAAATTGAAGGATGGGAAAGAGAAAGATTTCATTACTCTCTATAGTGATTTGTAGGTAGCCCCAAATTAAATTAGGTGAATTAATTAAGCGATTTGCAGGAAGCTGGAGGCTTCTGAAGGAATGTTGTATTCTTGCATTTTAAATGCTGATGATGTCTCCTTGTTCACTCTTGTTACATGATATGGAGCAGAAACACACTATAGGTTCCTTCCTAGACCATCTTTATCTTGCAGAAGTAGAGGAACAACTGTAATTTCAACCTGGGTGACAACTAGCCAGAGAATCATTAGGAAGGTGCTTCATTTAGGTGGAAAAAACCTGGCACTTACAGCAAACTTTGAACTGGCCTGCTGACCCAGCAGCATCACCCCAGCACCTTGGAATGGGAAGGTCAAAAACTACTCATCTGGAAGCCTCAGCTGAGTCAGCAGGGGCAAAGGATTTAGAGGAAGATAGGGAGCAATTTCAGAGAGTCTGTGGCTGCACAAAAAGCGGGGATTATTTAATCGACAAAACAACAGCCTGGTGGAGTCAGGAAAGCATTCAAATATTTATAAGGCTACTAAAAATGGTGATAAAGTTGATTGTCCTTTGTGCCTCATGGGTATGATAGGAAGCAATCAGTTTAGCACAGCAAGGGAAGTTTGAGGTGGTGAGACTGGAACAAGGACGTTATGGAGGCGACTGGGGACTGAGCAGAATCTGTGAGTGCCAGGGGTTCAAAGGAAAAGATCAGGCAAACACCTGTGCTTCTTCCTTACTTATGACACTGAGCAGCCCTGTGCTGTGTTTTCTACGCACCCAGAGATGACATAGATGTTACTGCTTTGTGAAATGCAAAGAATGGTTAAATAGGTGAATCTACTGACTCTTGTCTTGTGTCTTTATGTTCTGCCCCTACCTTGTGCCTGTGGTCACTCAGAAACAGTCTGAGGAAAGAATCGACCCCAGGCTCAGAGCTGCTGGCTGCCAGCTCTGCTCTGCATCCACACACCTGTTTGGAGGGATCTTTGGGTTCCCAGGAGAGGGGAACAAACACACTATAATTCCTTTAAGGGAGACAATTGGAAAGAACCATCATAAGGCTCTTACTGACCAAGCCCATGGG
Source organism: Illadopsis cleaveri (assembly GCA_013399915.1). Classification (NCBI taxonomy): domain Eukaryota; kingdom Metazoa; phylum Chordata; class Aves; order Passeriformes; family Timaliidae; genus Illadopsis; species Illadopsis cleaveri. Next base: position 169,887 of record VXBB01000378.1, on the reverse strand, counting down.
CATTGGGAGATGCCAACACTGCTGCCTTGCTCCTTGGGGAACAGGGAGACAGAAGGAATAGTGTTGGAAGGGTCAAGTACAGAGCAGGGTGGCAACTTAAAGTTTATGCTCTGTTCTGAGGCTCTCATTTCTCACTCTGATCAGCTCTGTGGTAATGAGAATAAGAGGAAGTAAAACACAATTGCTGCTATGCAATGGCAAAACTTTATGGAGTCAGAATGAATGGCAGAATTTTTATGTCTGCACTTCAATTTTATAGCTGAAACATTCCATCCTTGGAAGACACGGTAATTTGTCATTCTGTTGTCTGTATCAGACTTCACTGCAGCATTTTACCTCCCTGTATAGTTAACCAGAACCAAACTTGAGGAAGGAAAAGGACACAGTGTAAACGTTCCTAAATGTTCCCAGGTTTTGGACAGGAATAGAAGATTAACAAATATCTATTATTATCTTTTGCCTCTTTCCCTCCACACTGCTGCTGCAAGAAACCTCTTGCAGTTAAGAGAGTAATCTCAAGTCCTTCTTCTCTAGAAAGAAAAGAAAACAAAGCCTTGTTTGCAAGAGTCACATAAAGGCACCACTTTGTTAATGCATTGGCTGTGTCAATGTGTGGAGTAGGACTGCTTTAGTAGGGGCACACCAACTTGTTCTGGTTTATCTTGAACAACCTTGCACACAGTGCTGGTGGACATTTTCTATTAAATGTGGTTTCTAGGAAAGGACAAGAGAACTGGGTAAAAATTTCAGAGTGTGTATCTCTGGAGCAGACGTATTCCTGCTCTTAAACAGTGCCAGGAGAAAATATCTCTTGGAGTCAAAGGATAGGACATCCCATGGGAATCAGCACATGCTTAAGAGGACTTTTAAGGTGCTTTTATAGAGAATTCCCAAAGGGAAACAACAATGACTTCATCATAAATCTCCCTATGGGTTTATGTAGACAGAAATCCAAACTCAAGCTGCCCTTTGGACAGCAGAAGGAGGTAAGGTTAGGAAATCCTGAACAAAAAAATGGCTTCTAGGGAAGAATGAGAAGCCATGCTTGGAGTGGGAGCAATTTTTTGAGTTGGTAGGAGGTGAGCAGGATCTAATGAGTGAAGAGACTTTTCAGGGATGAAAAAGGGAAATTCTCCATTTGGTGGAGGGAGTTGAGGAGGTGTTCGCAGCCTGAGCAGTTTCAGCAGTTGGCTGGTGGGATGAGACAGACTGTTGCACTGCAGGGACAGACAGCCTGCTCCACTCAGCACGGACCACCTCACTCTGGATGTACCTTGCAGGGCTGTTGTTGTTACTATAGGATTGTTGTTGCGACTATTTTTCAGTTACAGGAATGTTTGCCCATATGCTGCTGCAGGTCTTTCCTCAGCTCATTTTATAAACAATTTGCAGACTAGGGGCATTTAGCACCAAACGTACATGTGCCTTGGCCCTGTTGTTGTGAGGCTGCATTGTATTTTATAAACTGCCGGTGTGAGATTAATGCTACAGTTCATGGCAAAATGCAAGCTATCAGGTCTCAAAAAAATGGCACTCCAATGCACTCCTCAGATTTTTCTGCCTGTCTCCCTCCAAAAAGTAGACTCTACATTTGTAAGGGGTAATGACACTTCCAGCTGAAACCCTGCTGCTTAGTGACAGTTGTTTCAGAGTGGCCTGGAGATCTGTCCCAAGAGGTCATTCAGGAGCAGCCAGCCTGTTCACCCTCTGAATGACGGTTGCTAAAAAATAAAGCTGATAGAAAGCTGTGCTAACTGTGCACAAAATTTTATTATTGGGGTCATGGTTAAAAGAGCTTCTCAGCTCTAAACAAACCACACTTCAGCAGTCAACTAATTAACTGTGCCACCAGCAGTTTGGCAGGAAAGGATGACAGTAGAAGCTCACACAGGTAAGTACCACAGTATTTCTTGGTGCTGGCCTCTCTGGGAAACAGAGTGCACTTGTCATCTGAATCTGGAGAGAGCTCCCACTTCTCCAGAACAACCCAGGAGAAAATGAGACATCAGGTTTCCTTTCAGAAAAAAAACCCCTGATTTACATTATGAAGCAAATATTTTTTTCATACTTAGGTTCTGGCATGAACAGCTGTGAATCAGGGGATCAGAAGGGGAAAATTGTTTTTAATTCCTGGCGAGATCAGAAGTCCCTGAAGAGCCTTGCTTTGGTGGGTATGACTGAACTCTGTCATTCACCATTGCTGTTATGGCCTTGTGAGAATGCTCCAACATGTCCTGAGGATCTTGTTCCCTCGAGTGCCTCTGCAGTTCAGTGAAATTTGCATTGGTCTCCAGGTGAACAGAATGTGACATCAAATGTGCTGCAATAGCAGCATGAAGATGAATGTGGCAAACGGAGCAAGGAAATAGGAAGTAAGATTTAAGGAGGAAGGAAGCTAGAATGAAGGAAAAAAGAAGAACAATCCACAAAGCAAGACATTAATGAAGTAGTCAGGGAGCAGCAGCATGCAAGGCAAGGTGAGTTTGTCTAAGAACCAAGTCTTGAAATTGGGTTGAGTTTGGGATTTAGAGAAAGGGGATGTAGAGGGATTTTCTTCCTCCATTTCACCTGAGGAGCAGACAAACAGTGTTCCCCACCCTCATTAATTAATTTACCTATTTGAACATGTTTCCAGGAACTGATAGGCAGGGACTTTCTGCTTTTACCTAATAAAGAGGATTTAATTTCCAGTAATCATCAAATGTTCAAACACTTAATTTCTGGTCTGACAGCCTTACCAAAAAAAAAAAGATTTAGAAATTTCTAGCTCAACTTTGTGTCACAAAAGACTAGAGAAAATAAACACAGTAGAGTGTGTTTCTCTTCCATGGAGAATGTTTACGTATTTGAACCTTGTTCCGAGAGCCAATGCTGAGATATTTTGTGATTCACAGCAACTCCATGGTTCCTTGAAGAGGTGTAATGCTGGTGCTTCATGCTCAGATTTTCTTCTGGAAAAAGATTTCTGGTTCAGCTAAACTTTCCTCCGTGTCTGTAAGTCATCCTTCTGTATTTTATGCAGGCAGCTGTACCCCAGTGCTCCTGGCTCATAAGTAGCTTTCTCTGCTGTTCCATAATAAACAGGAGAAAGCTGACCTAGCTGTGATTTGGAAATGTCTGAGGAATACACATTTGTACTGAAAAAAAAATATGGTTTTCTGGATTTTTTTCAAAAAGTAATAAAACAACTGTGCAAAGCTTCATTATCTGTTTCCTGTTATGTAAAAATATTTTTTTTTTCAGATAGGGAAAATTTTCTTGCTTTTCTTCTGAGTTGAAAGACACTTTATGTCCTCTGTACTCCATATATTCTTAAAGGGGCTATTTCTCTTTAAGGTCACATGACATAAATCAAATCATCTCTAAAGTTGAGATCACTTGGAAAGGCTGATTGTAGAGGGCTTAGCAGGAATAGGAGAATTCAAGGGAGCTGGTTCCTTGCCTGAGTTCTTTTTTATCACTCTGTAAGAGCTGTTCCAGCTGAGCCACCCTCAGGGGGATGCCAGTGGACGAAATCTCCTCTTTCACCCACAGATCTGTTATTCATGACACTGCTGTGTATTTGGCTGAGAAGAAGAGAAGACCCCTTCTCAGATTAAGCTGCCCTCCCTTCCCAGTTTTCCAATGCACCCCAGCCCCAGTGTGAATGCAGCTCTTTCCAGCGCAGCACAGCTGTCAGGGATTTGGAAGAACTGTCCTGTCATCAAACAGGTTAATGAAATTTTGTTTCCTGCCTGGACTGCACAGAAAATCATCTAGATAAGCCTTACCTGGGTTTGTTTTCAGAATTTTTAAGGGCTGTGAGACGCTGAGTGGAATGGTTTACAGCTGTTCCCATCTAGGAGGGGCTTTTGTTGAGTTTTACTTTCAGATCTTGGATAGCTTAGAGAATCATTTTCCTTTAGAAGGTTTCCTTTTAGAAGGAAAGAAAGGCAAGCAGGCCTTCACCTCCCATTACTGCTTCAGCATGACAGAGAGAAAGAAGGGAATGACAAAGACTGAACACCCTTCAGGCAGTGGTAGAGAGGGTTTAATTGTTTTGTTTGGTTAGAGCACTGAATATCCATTTCTACAGGGGTGTGAGCTCATTGAGACAAGAATAACAAGGACAGGAATTGGTGATTTCTGGGCAAGTACACCTTATCTAGTAGAAAGCCATTAAAAAGAACACAGTTTTGTACTGGTTCTTTTTATTCCAACAGCAGCACAGGCCTGTGAGTCAGAACCAACCAGTACAAAACCCCAGCAGCAGCTCTGGCAAACATCAACTTGCACCCTTTGGGGTCACTTCCAGCCTGTTTGGCTCCATGGCTGCTGCTGAGGTCTTGTTAACTTAGTACTGAAAAAACGTTATTCACAGGGGTAGGCCCTGGACACAGCCAAGAGCACCCAAAAGGGTAGTGATCTCCAGAGAAAGGTGGGCTGAAACTAAAACTACTTGTTACTCTTAGGCAATCTTCCGCTTTCCAAGTGGGACAGAAGGGCAGGGTGAGGAGCACAAGAAATTCGTGATGGTTGTGAAGACTTTATCAAGCCTGAAAAAGAACATTTGGACAAAACAGGCACTTTTTTCTGCTGAAAGATGCAAGGAAACTAAAAGGACATCTGCAGCAAGTAGAGATTTGGCCTTAAACTCATATTTTTTTGTTTGTGTCAGTGACATCTCTTTTAATATGAGAACAGCCAAAGATGAAAAAGGTGTCAGGGACTAGATCAAGATGTGCAGTGATAATGAGAAAATACATTAAGAGAAAATTACTAAAACATGCAAAGATTCATCTGTTGTGGCTGGATCTCAATAGAGAAGCACTGTTGAATTGTTCAACCCCTAAGGGGCCAAGTTCACTAATAAAAAGATCTTGAGAGTCATACCTACTGATTTTAGGGGAAGGTAAAAATCCATAAATGAGGAAGAAACAAGAATCATGCTAATTTCCTGGTGTAGAAGTGTTTTCTGACAGAGAGGGACACTTTGCTACAGAGATGTCTTGGCCAGCAGTGTTTCTCTGAGAGTGTTTCTGATGCTTCCACTCTCCAGCATCTAGGAAAGGAAAAAGCTGGAAGCCATACAACCCTCACATTCTGTCTGAGACTGCACTGACCTCTGCAGATGATTTAGATGCCTTGATCTCTCTGCTCTTTCTCAGAAATGCAAACATCTCACTTTGCTCTGGAGACATTACATTAAATACCAGAAATCTGTTTTAAAAACAAAAAACAAGTCAAAAGAGAAAAGTGATTTAGACAGAGTTTTGAGTGTGAAGGAAAACAAAGGCTCCTGGTTGTAGCTTTCTGCAGCAAACTCCAGCAGGCATTCAATTGCTGCAGTCCCCTTCCTACCTTCACACCAGAGGCGGATGTGGACACCCTCCCACAGGAGTGTCCTTGTGTTTATTGAAGGATGAAGCAGTAACACAACTGTAACAGAGAGAGGATGTCTGTTTTCTGTAGGAGAAAAATTTTGAAGACTTGCCTAGAAACAAAGCTGCCTTGAGGGGTGGCCATCGCTACCACCTAGGGCAGCAGTTGGGACGGATGCTTCATCAGGAAAAAAAACCATCCTGTCATGACTTCAGCTGAGGCAAATGACTGCTAAACTCAGCTTATTTAAGTGCCAGCTTCTTCATCTGCAGAGATGGAATCCGCCTTTCTAACAACACACTTTCAGTTAGGGCTGGTGGCAGTAATACTTCGTTATGCCCATTCTCTGCCATTGCACCCTAAATATCTAATTCTGCAAGTGTCTAGGAATGTAAAAGTAATTAAGAAGATGAATGGAGCAGCACACTCCCTGTGACTAATTCTCATTTAAATGTGCAATATTGTGGCTAATAAGAATGCTGAGAAACTAGATCTAATTCTCTGATGAATGCACTGTTTTCCTGTAAACATAGATATTTGAGGGAGGGTGATTGCCTATCTGGGAATAAAGGGCTTGTGAACAAAGTGACTGTTCCATTATTGCAGCACTTGGCAAAGGAGAAGAGATGATCATATGCACCAAGAAGGGGGAAAACAACTGAATGGATGTGTCAGAAATATTACTTAGTGAGCAACTGGAATGATTGGCACAGAGTACGAGACTCTCATGTTAAATTACAAAATTACTTAAAAACAACCTGGACAAAACAAGAAATAGGTCTCTATCTAGAATAGAGTTTTTCATAAATGTGACTATTTGCAATGGATATTGGATTCAAAACCCACTGTAACTGAAAATATAAAAATTGAAGTGCCCATCTGCTGTGTTCAGATTATTGCAGTATGTTTCAATTTGGAAATCACAGGAAGCTGTACAGAACATCTGTTGTAAGACAGGACTGTCAGGGTTCCGAAGAACAGACAAAATTACTAGACTATGACCAGAATTCATGCAAAGCCAAAATAAACTTTTGTTCCTTTGAGTGCAGAATATTTGTTCTGGTTTTAATTTTTGTCCAACAATGGAATCTGATCGCAGCCCAATGGTGAGCTGTCTGTCAGCAGGGAAAAGAGACTTTCACTGAGTGTTTTCACTGGAAAAACCCTCAGCAGATTTGTTTTTCCTGTGAATGGAGTAATGAGAGAATTGAGATAGAACAGTGCTGATGGTATTCCCTATGGCAGGACCAGATTATCACTGATTCCTGTACAAAATTCAAATCACAAAGCAATGGTCCAATACTTACCAGAAGCACCTCAATGACCCTGCAATGGCTTTTGCATGCAAGAGCTTGGAAATTAAGCTATTTCTTTGGTGGATTTCACAGGTTGTTGGCAAAATGTGCAACTAAATATTAGTTTATACATAATTTTGTGCTACTAAATACTTCCTTGATGGTATTGGGCTGTCAGCTTTAGTTACCAGAAATTTACCTCTAAGAGTTTGCTGTGTAAAATTACTTGTGCCAGCCTGGACCTCTTTATTCTAAAAGTCTGTTCAAAAAAAGGGCAAAAATGGAGCAGTCTTCCTCTGAAGAATCAATGCATATGATGGCCAGAGGTAATTTTAGTATTCTTTACCAGAGGAACATAAAGAAGTTCCACTGTATATTAAAACAATGTTTTTAATTTTTGAAAAACTTGAAGGTAGAGATGACCAGTTACACATGGTGGCAAGTAGGCATTTGGATGTGCATAGGGCAGGTATTTCTCTATCCCAGCATTACATTACATTTTTAAATAACCTCAAATATTAAAAAGTACTTCAGCACCTAATACTTCAGCCTGGATCCGCAGAGACAGTTGCAAGCAATATTCTGTATTTCAGAAAATGTTTATTTATTGCTTACACAGAAATATTGCAAGGGCAAGACTCTCAGCATGTGCTTATCCCTCAGAGCAGTACATCCCATTTGGACCTCCTGAAATTCTTCTTGATGGAAGTCAGCAGGTCCCATCACAGAAGATTCTTCTGTCCTAGTGTGTGAGGCTTGTAAATGTGCAAGATCTGAGCATAAAGAGCTTGTTCCATATGAACAATATCAAATGAGTGATAATAAACATTTCACTGCACTTGTAAGGAAGAAACAATAGACAGGCATATTTCCATTTAATAGAAATAATAAGCGGTTATGTTAAAATAAATTTTAAAAAGTGGTTCACACAACCTTCCTATTTCTATGCACCTGTTCCTACTGAAGTAATTGAATTAAAGTTATACTGTACCAATTGCAAAATAGTGTCCTTATAGATCCATACATACAAGGGGTAAAGTTTTTATTAAAACTTAAATCTTAAGGAATGCTGTAATTTCAGGTGGCATACCTGAACCAACACGTGGAAACACACTTGGGGGAAGATGAGCTTGAGCTGGACTGCCTGTTCTGAAAGGACTAGAAGTAATTCAGCCTTGCCAGGGTTTCTTAAGTCTGTGTTGATGTTCCTCAGGAATTCTGCACATTTGGGGAAATGCCTTTAGAGAAGAGAGGCTTGCTTCTCAAGGAAAGTGCTTCCCCAGGAGCCCCCAGTGAGGCAGGTGCAACTGTCTCTCTTTGACTCCCTGTGGTCCTTTCAGTCCTTGAGGCCCACTGCACTTGGCAGAGGGGCAGAGGAAGGTGGAAGGATGTGAAGAGCAGCTTTGGCATCTGCCTGGGCTTGCAGGGACCAACCCAAACACCTGCAGCAGTGTGTGTTAGCCCCTTTCAGCAGAGGTCTGAGCCAGATCATCTCTGTCCTGCTGAAAGCCCCAAAGCTCTGTTTCAGAGCTGTGAATGAAGGTCTTTATGCACACACTGATGTTGTTTACGTTTTAGCCTTTTCCCTTTTATATATTCTCTGTATTCTTCTCACATATATTTGTAGCTCTGTAGCCTCTTGTATTAGTGGTTAGTTTTCCCAGTGATTTTCCATGGCCTTTCCCTAAGCAGAAAGACAAAATAAATTCCAGAGATCCAAGCTCCAGGGAGTACAAGGCCCCAGTACTATCTTGGTTCTTGCTGGGCACCAAGATTGAGAACAACTCATAGGGATACATTTTCATGGATAGAGCACAGCCAGTGCAGAAGTGGGGACTCAAGACAAGGAGCTTAACCTGAGGGGGTAATTGCATCATCACTTGTCCTCCTAATTTGTGCTTTTTATCAGCTATGCTAATTGCCCAAAACNTAATTTGTGCTTTTTATCAATTATGCTAGTTTCATAAAACCTATAAAAATGTACTCGCCCCTGAGGGGGTGGGCTTTTGTGGACATCTTTTCATAACTGCCCCATAAAACCTTCAAATAAAGATCCACTTTTATATTACCTCTTTACTAAAAGTATGTCAAGTTTCATTTCCAGGCTGAGAAAAAGGCAACACTATATGCACTACATGCACATTAAGGTAAACCCCCAATGTGATAAAATTATTAGTTTATTACTATAATTGTGCAGAACTTATAGCTTATAATAATGGTATAGACAAGTATTTGTAGTTAACTATAATGTAGTCCTTTTTTAATATACACACTTATTTTAGGGGATATATTTTAGTGCCCTATCCTTTGTAAAACTGTCAGTTCCCCATAAATTGAGTAGGACTCTGTGTCGTTTTACAGTTCTGCGACTGCCAGACAGGTAATCTCTATGTGTCTTTCTCCTCACACCCCGCTCAGGGATCTGTTCAAAGGAGGAGGCTAAAGAGCAAGTTTCTTGTCAGTCCTGTAGGGCTCCAGCTGTTGGAAAAAGCACATCCAAAACCACTGCCTCATCTCTCGGAATACAGAGGGACACGCTTCCATGGTAGGGAATATTTAATTGTCCCCCTTTGCTTGAAAACATGAAGGTATGTTGTTGCGGTGACTGGCTGTATCGTCGGCTCGGTTAGCCCCAGCACCAAAACAATCCTGTGATTTTTGGTTGACCAGGAGGATTAGCGTGTCGATGGCGGTGGAATAAAGGAGGGACTCTCCCAAGGTTCGGCAACAAGGGGTTTATTGGGGACCCCTGGGGTGGGGTCCTTCCCGCAGAGCGTCTGCCTCGTGGAAAAGACCCCAACCCTCAGGGAACAATAGCTTTTACGGGGGAATTTGAACATAGGAATGTGTACAATTACAAACCAATAGGAAAAGTTTATCTCACTGCACCAGCAAATAACTTTTGACTGCAAATATGCTTAAAGAGACCTTTTCGGAGAAAAAATGATTCATTAAAAAAAAAGTCTGTAAGGAAGTTGATTGGCTACACAAAACAATCTTAGGAAATGTCACATAAACAACTTATAAACAGAGAAAACTAAAACCACACTGCAACACCTACATAAGGGTTTGAACAAACCCTAAAATGTTGAAATGCTGAAAATATTCCTAGGTATGCAAATCATTCCTTTTAAAAATATTTTTCCCCTTTTCTTGTGACACTTAATATAATGGCATCCTGATAGTGTCACTGGGGTAAAAATAGATTTCATAAATTTATTCCTTTAAAAGATGTTGACAAGTCTAAGGATGTTTGAGAGAAGACCTGGAAATCAAATTGATGTTATTTTTTATAGAAATGAGCCTTTTTTTTTTTTTTCATTCACTGATCTTGGAATTGCTACTTTTACAACATCTGTATAGACACAAGACTTCCATATCTGCCTAAGTGAACACTTTGCTTTTTTTTTCCACTATATATGTCTGAGGATAAGTGGGTTGCTATTTATGAGATTCATGAAAATCTTCAGTTTTGAAGGCTCTTTTTTATTAGGTGTCTTAATCCAATTCTCTTTATTGGATTCGGAAATGAAAATAAATTCTCTTGAGCACAAATGAAAAAAGGCAAAAATAAAATTGGTGCACACAAAGCTCAAGCTAATAATAAAGAACCAGCAGAATCAGTTTTAAAAAATTGATTTGTCCCAAGCAGCACTTCCAGGGGCCTGGAGTTCTGTCTACTACCAGAACTAAAGTTGCTGTGTAGAAATTTCCAATCTTCTCAGTTTAATTTACTCTTTTTGTTTGAGATTTTCTCCCCCTTGCTGAATTTTGATTCTCTTGAGATGTTCTAGAGATATGGATCTGTCTCATCCCTGGCATGTGTCAGTATTTTTATTTCTCTTTTGAGACATTCTAGTTATGCATGCCTTTTTTTCCCACACTAATTGATCTTTGTCTCCTGAGACTTTAAGTTTTCTTGTTTTAAATACAGAGGTTTATTCACAGCAATATAACTTGGTAGGAAAGGTTAATGGCAAGATGATGTCTCCATTTAGGCAATTGTCAGGAAGTCTTAAACAGTTATTACAAATGTTGGTAGAAACTTCAGCTTTCTGCAACTGGAATGGAAGAGGAATATGCTGGCAAATCCAAAGACTACCTGCAATGTATCTTAATATTACAGTGCAAATTCTTTTATTTTCTTGAAACTCTGGCTATTATATGCAAAAAAATTGAGTGCATCCAGTTTTCATTAGGCAAAAAACCAAATAAACAAGCAAAACCCCCCACATTTTAAATTTCTTTTCAACAGAATGCTGTAATAATGAATATGACCCAAAGTCTTTGCTTGGTCCCAATAGCCTCAAAGATATTTAGACCTGCAAATGGGTTTGATCATGTCATTGAATCAAGATCCCTGCAAACAGGTGACTGGTGTTAACCTCACTGTGAGTGACATGCTTATGTTCTGTGAGATGCTGAATTCATTCCTGAGATCTGTGATTAATATGTATCAAATTTTTATTACTGACAGTGCTCCAGGTGTAAGTTATGGCTGAAATTCTTTTGCAGTATTTATCAGGACTGTGTGAAGTAATTATAAATCATATGAAAATACTGGGCCTTGAGAGAAGAAAACTGTCAAGGATCATTAAATGAAAACCAAATCTACAGGCATTCAAAATATTCTCACTGAAGTGTTCTGAAAGAGAATCAAATAGCGGTTTTGCTGAAGCCTTTTGACCTTTTGTGCATGAAGAGATTAACTCTCCAATAGCAGATTTGGTGATTTCTGTAATAAAGCCGTTATTATTACCTACAGAACTTCAGAGTCAATACTGATAGTGATTCCCTTGTTTCCTTAATTAAGCAAATGCTAGTGAAAAGAAGCAGGGAAGGAGATTATCTAATTTTTTGCTCTTAATGGCATTGCAAATGAAGCATATTTAAATTCCTCAAAGAAACTTGTGTCTTTCTTAAAACATAAAGGAAGAACATATCCATCAATCCTAAAAAATTACATTTGACCTTAAAAAAGGTGTTAGTGATGGGCTATAGACAAATCTGTAACAGATTTCTCATTGTGCCCAGGTTTTTATTTTCTTTCTGCTATGTCTTCTGTGACTGGGGTCATCAGTGTAGTGGTTTGGGTTGCAGACCAGATGCAGGGAATGCTGCCTCTCATCTGTGTGTCTCTGAGCCAGCACAGAGGCTCCAGGAACAAACCAAGCAACTTCCTTCTTATATTTTGATTTTCCTCCCTCTGCCTGTGCAGCAGGGTGTCACTTGCTGCCAGCAGCCGCAAATGAGCCAATCAGCCGTTCTCTTTTGTGGGAATGGTCTCACTGTTCAGGCTGAGTCACTCTTAAACTTCACAGGGTTCGGGATTTTTTTTACCTTGATGATAAGGATAATTTCCCTACACTTAGCTGATCATATTCGAGGATCTAGTAACAGAAGTTAATTCTCTCTTATACAAATCCTACCCCTCTGTCCTGGTTCAGGCAAATTTTCGGAGGAAACCTCCAAAAGAGGCCCCTCTAGAAAGCAGGTTCAAGTGCCCCCTCCTGCTACTGGTTGGGGAGAAGATTTCCTTTGAGAAAGGGGGAAAAAAGCTGTGTATTTAATAAGAAATTTTTCACAAGCATAAAAAATTAATAATATTGAGCAATAAAACCTCTTGCTGTTCTGAAGAGATGGCAAATCCAAGAAAGTCCTTTTCATGTGGTGTAGCTCGGCTCGCTCAGTCTCTTATCAGGCCCTCCACTGCTGGAATGCAGCGTCCCGGGCCCCAGTGGGCCACAGGTGTGAGCTCCTGCTGTTTTTCTGGGTTTTCAGTCCAGAGCAGGTTTGAACAATTCCAAGAAAAAGAAAAACCATATCCCAGGGAGCTTCTCTGCCTCAGCTAGCTAAAAATCTAACTAAAATCAAAGGAGAGCTCTATTCCACATGTCCGTGCTGCAGACAACAGTCTGCACTGAAGAGAAAAAAATGGTGGGAGAGCTAGTGTAGTTTCTGAAACCAAACCGTGCTCTTCTTTTTTCCCTCCTTCGCCTTCGGAACCAGTCTTAAAGGCGCAGAACATAATATCCAGCCCAAACAGAACAGACAATTGGGGTTTCAAGCATCATAAAGTTA
>VXBB01000378.1:130089-156797 GCA_013399915.1 Illadopsis cleaveri | reverse complement strand
CTGCTGGAATGCAGCGTCCCGGGCCCCAGTGGGCCACAGGTGTGAGCTCCTGCTGTTTTTCTGGGTTTTCAGTCCAGAGCAGGTTTGAACAATTCCAAGAAAAAGAAAAACCATATCCCAGGGAGCTTCTCTGCCTCAGCTAGCTAAAAATCTAACTAAAATCAAAGGAGAGCTCTATTCCACATGTCCGTGCTGCAGACAACAGTCTGCACTGAAGAGAAAAAAATGGTGGGAGAGCTAGTGTAGTTTCTGAAACCAAACCGTGCTCTTCTTTTTTCCCTCCTTCGCCTTCGGAACCAGTCTTAAAGGCGCAGAACATAATATCCAGCCCAAACAGAACAGACAATTGGGGTTTCAAGCATCATAAAGTTACCCCAGGATACCCTCTCTATGCTATGACTCGTCTAAAGTCTTCTTTTTTCCTAGCAAGAGATGGTCAAACCTTGCTCCTGTGGCCAGAGTGCTTGTCGTCTTCCTGAACAGGCTCTTGGTTTCAAAGTGTGTCTAGGAGCCAGGTGTTGCTCTTAGATGATGGTCTAGAAGTGCATTTGGTCTCTTGCATTTGGTAGCTGGAACAATAGAAAATGATGTTGTTGTTGATGTGGCATTGGAGACAAAGTGATCACTCTTTGTTATTCCTTTAAAAAAGCCAGAAATGGTCACAACTCTCTCAGATAACAGTGCTTATGCTTCTGATTTCACCCCTTCCACTATCCAGAAGAAATCCAGCCCCTCTCTGAGGGAAGCTGCTCCACTCTGGGCACGTCTTTTCCTTTCCGTGAAGAGTTTCTACCCTCCAGCTGAACTTTTATTCAAGCCTTGCAGAGTAAATTTAGAAAAAAGCTGATCATATTCACATACGATCAGCATCGTCTCCAACAAGCCTGTGCAGCCCCAACAGATATAACCATTGCCAGACAGGACAGGATGTATGGATTTGTGTCCAGGCTGCTCCTCATATGAGCAGGAAAAATGCACTTGAGAGAATGACAGATCTGCATTTACAGGCGAACTGCCTCTCCTTTGGTCAGGCAGCTTTTCCTATTTCACTATGAACTGTAAATTCAAATGGAAATATTCCCTGGTTTCAGAGGGAAGAGTGATCCTGTTTTCATACTTTCATTTACACTGGTTGGAGCTGGAGGGAAGATCATGGGCCTAGGAGGAGTGATTGCATTTATTATGCCAAAGGAGCAGATGTTCAGGCTTTTCATACCCACACAAAACCACATTCCTACAGACTGGTTGTTTCCCAAGCATGTGCTAATGAATTTAAACTTTTTTTTTTTCTTTCTTTTTCTATGCATATGAGCAGAATTCATAATATCTTGTTCAGGATATAATGCAGAACAATAAGAGTATTGCTTTAAAGAGTATTATTGCTGTGAGCATCCCTGCCAATTTCATCTTTCTTACAGGCTTCACAGAGTGTCCATGCTGACAGGGAGCTGTATCTTAGTGGAAACACAGTGTGGAAAAACTTTCATTTTTCCTTTCTAAATAGTTGATATAAAATCATGGGTTGAGTGTTATTTTGGTTTTGGGTTTTTTAATCTCATTCTTCTAGCTAATAAATTATTTTTTGTAAAGAAGTATATAAAAAATGTTACATGTGTCTAAATCTACTGAATTTTTTAGACTCTCAGGTTTCAGCCATTTCCAGTAGTCTATAGATTAATTAATAGTCAAATTGATTAAACTTGTCAGACTAAGGCCTTGTCAGTGCTCTAAATTAGAGTTCCTACTGACTACTAATATGTTCTCCAATCTCATAGTATTTGCTCAGTAGTTTCTTTATCAGAAATTATGAGAAAAGGATGAAAATAGAAATTTTTATTGCGAGACAACATTTTTACTATATGAATATAATTGGGTAATGGCATTTCTACATGAATGTATTAAATATTTTCATTTAACTATAATTTTCGATGTCAAAAATGTAAAGGGGATATAAAATCAATTTCAAACCCTGAAGTATAAAAGCTGAAGTATTAATTAGAGGAAGAAAGGTCAATGATCTTCCTTAGCTTCCACAACATCTGTAGTAATAATAATAATAATACTGGTCTTCTGCTCAGTGACTTCATATCCAGCCTCAGGAAAAAATCCCATTTCCCCCATTCTCATCACCAGTCCCTTTTCAATACAGCACCTGAAAATCTGCTCTTTTGCACATGTAAATTCCCCACAAAGGAATAAAACCTTTTATTTATGTATGGTTTTTTATAAGCATCCAGGATAGCACTAATAAAAAAGATGCAATTCTGAAAATTTTGTATGCCTCTGTGAATTTCATAGGTCCTGATTTTGCCAGTGACATCCTGAGACATTGCATTTTTATTTTTCCACTAGATTTAGCAGCAAGCTGCCTGTCAGGTCTGAGACAGATTCTATCTAGTATTGGCTCATCACCTCAGAACTTGATTATTGAAAAGTCAGTGGTGGCTGCTTTCTTCCTGCCACCATGTGTTGCTGCTGGTTTGGGAAAATAAAACTTTTGGGTAATAATCTGCCTTTGAAAGGGATATCTGACCTTGTACTCCTAAAGCATAACTGAACTGCCTACAGGAGTTTCTGTGATATTCAGCAAAGATATATCTTTTAACTTTCAGTCTGACGTGGGACAGGTTACAGCCCACAAGAAGTTTTTCATCCTCACAGGCTTCTCAGAGAGTGGCAGTTACCTCAAAATATACATGTTTATAAGGAAAAGCTGCTCTAGAGTGCAGAATTTGATATTTGATTAGCTAGTTAAAAAGTGACCATGGTTTAAACACAAGATCTTCAACTCCCTATGAAAAAATAAACATCTGAGGCTAAATAGTGTAAAGCTCATTTTGTTGTAGTTACAAAAACTAGAGGCATAAATAAAGCAGAAACAAAAGCTTATTTTCTGTTAGAGTGCCCAGAATCTGTCAATTTCACCAAAAAGGACAGTGGTACTCTTATTAGTGGTACTTTACAGATTCAAACTGTGCTATGTTACAGAAGTGGTTTTACCAGGGGAGTGCACTCCTGAGTCTGTCCACTCACACCAAATCTCCCCAGGGGACAACAAGAGCTGTGATTTGAAGAATTTTTCAGGTAAAACTGTCCCTGGCACAGCTCATCTTGCTCAGACTGTGAACAGACCATCCTTGGGGGTGAGTTCCAACCCAAATCCCACCACAGCTTCTGAGGGAGCTGAGAAATAGGATTTTTAGGGAATGTAGATATGTCCCCCAGCTCAATGGTTATAACAAAACAAGAAGGAAGGGCAATAGGAGCTATAATCAGAAATTTCATCCCACATCCTCATCTTGGGCCAAGTCAGGTTTCAGGATCAGTGTGGAAATACGTAATGGGAATGGCAGATGGTGAACAGAAGTGGGAAAAGAAAGGAGAAAGCAAAAGGATGGGAGCAAAAGGACTAGCTACTGCACTGCCAGCAGCCAGGCCTCTGTGGATATGTTCTCCACCTCATCCCAAATACCAACATAAAAAGATAAACAGGCAGACACTGTTCAGTGTCTTCAGTGTCAGGCAGAACCCTGCCTTTGTCCTGATGGGACCCAAAAGCAATCCAAGGAGTGACTGGAAGGGAACTTTGGCTGGACTAGTCATGGTACTGGAGCTGCAGAGGTGTTAATTGAGGACAGCTGCACAGGATGGAGCAGGACACCAGCCGTCACATGGGATTTTCCACACAATTAGTCAGAGTATGGACCCTGCCCAGCATCCAGGGAAAAAACAGATGGTAACACTGGAATTTCCGTCATGATGGCTTTTTGGGGTGTTGAGAAATAGCATGTAAGCATGCCAGGGATTAAAACTAGTCATATTCAGCAAGGTTACNTAAACACAAGATCTTCAACTCCCTATGAAAAAATAAACATCTGAGGCTAAATAGTGTAAAGCTCATTTTGTTGTAGTTACAAAAACTAGAGGCATAAATAAAGCAGAAACAAAAGCTTATTTTCTGTTAGAGTGCCCAGAATCTGTCAATTTCACCAAAAAGGACAGTGGTACTCTTATTAGTGGTACTTTACAGATTCAAACTGTGCTATGTAACAGAAGTGGTTTTACCAGGGGAGTGCACTCCTGAGTCTGTCCACTCACACCAAATCTCCCCAGGGGACAACAAGAGCTGTGATTTGAAGAATTTTTCAGGTAAAACTGTCCCTGGCACAGCTCATCTTGCTCAGACTGTGAACAGACCATCCTTGGGGGTGAGTTCCAACCCAAATCCCACCACAGCTTCTGAGGGAGCTGAGAAATAGGATTTTTAGGGAATGTAGATATGTCCCCCAGCTCAATGGTTATAACAAAACAAGAAGGAAGGGCAATAGGAGCTATAATCAGAAATTTCATCCCACATCCTCATCTTGGGCCAAGTCAGGTTTCAGGATCAGTGTGGAAATACGTAATGGGAATGGCAGATGGTGAACAGAAGTGGGAAAAGAAAGGAGAAAGCAAAAGGATGGGAGCAAAAGGACTAGCTACTGCACTGCCAGCAGCCAGGCCTCTGTGGATATGTTCTCCACCTCATCCCAAATACCAACATAAAAAGATAAACAGGCAGACACTGTTCAGTGTCTTCAGTGTCAGGCAGAACCCTGCCTTTGTCCTGATGGGACCCAAAAGCAATCCAAGGAGTGACTGGAAGGGAACTTTGGCTGGACTAGTCATGGTACTGGAGCTGCAGAGGTGTTAATTGAGGACAGCTGCACAGGATGGAGCAGGACACCAGCCGTCACATGGGATTTTCCACACAATTAGTCAGAGTATGGACCCTGCCCAGCATCCAGGGAAAAAACAGATGGTAACACTGGAATTTCCGTCATGATGGCTTTTTGGGGTGTTGAGAAATAGCATGTAAGCATGCCAGGGATTAAAACTAGTCATATTCAGCAAGGTTACAGTCTTCCCTCACTTTTTGGATCCAAAAAACCCAGTGAAACCCAGAGTCTGTTCTCTCATTTCCTGACTGGATTTTATGAGTCCAGATTCAGGTGAGCTTTGTACATTTCATATTATCTCAGATCAAACCAGCAGTAAGAATGACATTCTGGAACATGTGCCCAAGGAAATACCTCTGTCATTTGACTTTTGACACAGTAGTTTTTTTCAGGGTGACCTGTTTGCATGAGGGGAAGGACAGAGCTTTGTCTGACCCCTGAGAGGTACGCGGTGGTCCCCAACAGACCAAGATGGCTGGTGCTGTTGATATCTTAAGTTTTAGCTTTCATATTTTCCAGATTCTGTACTGCATTAGTATACAACTCTGAACTTCACATAAAGTGTTAGCAAATTCTCTTCACAGTGTAGTTAGACAAAATAATCCTTTTCCAGCCTGAGAAACAAGGACACCGTTGCAGCTTTGGGCCCAAAAAATATAAACAATAGCAATTTGAGGAGACCTATCTGTGAGGATGGGACTTCATAACCTGAAGCTGTAATTAGNGGCGAGAGGTTTTATTGTTTCATATTATTCATTCTTTATGCTTGTGGGCATTTTGTTTGTTAAATAAATAGTTTTTTCCACTTTTCTCTGAGGAAGTTCTTTTTCCCGGACCAGCTGAGGGGAGGAGCTGTTTGGGTTTGCTCTCCAGAGGAACCCCATTAGGAGGTTTCCTCCTAAATTCGCCCTAAACCAGGACACTACTTTATTCCTTTAACACTCTCTAGCCTCTGTTCTGGGTAGCCTCTCAAGGCATCACTATGCCCTACAGCTTAGTGACAAGGAAAAAATTCTTCAGATGCCATGAGCAGCAGCCAAAAACCTGGTGGCTGAGCAGCCTTGAGGGAGCCTGACCCCTTCAGATGGACAGAGACATCTCTGTCTGCAGCCCAGTGACCCAAAGCCAGTGGAACATTGCAAGGATATCTGATGTGCTGCTCTGCTGCAGACCCAGCATGATTCTTTCGAGGTGATTTAAAATTAATATCACTTTCAACTTTCTCCTGAGGGGGAGAAGGAGTTGGTAGACAGGCAGCCTAATGCCTAATTGCTTTGCAATTATGTTTTCCAAGGAGATCTATTAATATGTACTGCTAAATCTTATGTTCTTACTGCTATAATTCAGGGTCTGTCATGGTTTCCATTACAATAATTTTAGGGATTTATAACTATTCCCAGACCACAAAACTTTGCTTCAGGCTGGAACTTGGTATACCAAGATCAAGCTAAGAATGAATTTATTGACAAAAGCTTACAAATATACAATTTCCCTGCCCTGCTTCTGATTTATTTTTGTGAGATGTAAGAAGTAATGCACACCCCAGTGTGTACATGTTTATAAATTTGCTGGTTCATTTTTGCAATTAAGGAATTGACATGCAGGTAGTGTGTTAATCCAAAATGGAGTTCAAATTATGTTTTCAGTTGAGGTTCATTAATTCTTTTATTCCTGACCACAGCACAACTTTATAAACTGAAAATATCTCACTATTTTTATGCAACCACTGTCAACATTTTTTCTTCTAGAGCTCCAGAAAGAAAATTTAAGTTCTCTCACACTGAAGGCACTGCAGGTCTGCAACTCCCTGGGCACATAAGGCCATTTCATTTGTTTTCCCAACATCTCTTTGATTTGGGTTTGAGTCAAGAGCATGTAGAAGCTGAGACGGGTTTTCTCTTTGTCTCTCACAGAGGGAGAATTTCTTTTTATTAGTCTTCTCTTTGCTAGAATTCACTACTATGCCCAAACAAGTTGACAGCATTTGCAAGACCAGTGCCCTTGGATTAAACCTTGCTGCCAAAGGCTGATGTTGCTACTTGCTCTGAAATGCTATAACTTTTCAGTTTTTCTACTCCCTCATGCTAATTAAAAAGGACCCTGGAGCTTACTGGCAGAGTCTCTGTCTGGTGTGCATACGAAATTTGGATCTTCCCTTCCTTCCTTCCTTCCTTCCTTCCATCCTTCCTTCCTTCCCTTCTCTTAAATATGAAATTAAATTGGGGTTACTGCCTG
This sequence comes from Illadopsis cleaveri, assembly GCA_013399915.1. Lineage (NCBI taxonomy): Eukaryota > Metazoa > Chordata > Aves > Passeriformes > Timaliidae > Illadopsis > Illadopsis cleaveri. The sequence continues at coordinate 149,844 of VXBB01000378.1, read as the reverse complement.
TTAAAATAGAAACCATGTCATTAACTTGCTTAGAAAATCAGTAGTGTTTGAGGCATTTACAGGCAACATCCATAACACACTTGCACAAGCACTGATGCTTTCAACAACCAGGATTTTTCATCTGTGCAGTGATTAGCATAAATCCACAGAATCATTGAAATGTTGAAAATGCAGCTAGTCCTGATACACTGTCAATATCTCATTCATTCCATCTCATTTGTCCTGAGTACAAATCTTGTGGATTTAACCCAAATCATATATTTTGCACTCTTGACAGCTCTGTTTGAAGCTGCTCCAACCCTTGGCTTTGACAATCCTGAAAGGCAAAAATTCACATTCTCTCTGCTCTGCAATCAAATGCCAACTTACAGCTGGTAAGAATACCAACTTAAAGCTGGACAAAGAGTTTCATGTAGGAATTACTACATGGCAGACTTGTTCCAACAGACACCTCTCTTTTCTAGAAAAAAAAAAGGCTGTATCTTTATGAGCTAATTTGTTTTTCACCTCTGTTGGAGACATAGTTCCATTCCTTATTTTGAAGCTGGTGAAGTGGTTTTGGATGGAAAGGATCCACTAGATCCAGGCATCATCAGCATTAAACCTTGCAGAGAATCAGACTATAGATATAGATATAGAAATAGAAATAGATATAGATATAGACAAACACAGAAATAATATTGTGCTCTGTGAAAAAGGAAAAAGTTAAAAATTACTATAGCACTGGCTATATATATTTAAGATTTGCATTAAAAATAAACCTTATTACTCTTTCTCCCATATTCACTACAGCCTGAGCTAGCATCCATCCCCACTCTTGAATTGCCAAGGAGTTAGCTGATCATCCATTTCATTACTCTTTCTGGCAGCCATGCAAAATGGCACACAACTGGAAATAAACTCTTAAAAGTTCCAAAGTATTCCCTGGTTAGTGGGAATTAATGTGAATCAGGACTTGAAGAGTCACTAAGCAGATTGCAGTGCATAATATTTTCAAAGGGAACCTGATTTCTTACTGGAAAAGCAAACAGGGTGAATGATGTACCTTGGATTAGCTATGTGATAAGAACCTCCAGGTTCAGGGATGGTCTGCTTTGTTTTCACTCATACCCTGGGTGGTGGCAGCCATCTTTGGATGTCAGCTCCCAAAGTGTGTGTCTAGAGGACTGAGACAAGAAGGACAAGGACAAGAACTGGAGGACTGAGTTCATTTTGGGACAGAGCTCTGTGGTGGTGCACACTTGGCTTTGTGGTGCCAAGAACATCGCTGCATCTGCAGCGGCTGGGTGCCAGGCACCCATGAAAGCTACTCTTTCACTCCCCTCCTGAGGTGGACAGGGAAGAGAAAACATAACAAAGGGTACATTAAGGACTAGGAGAGATCGCTCAATAGTTATCATCACAGGAAAAACAGACTGAACTCGGAGATATTAATTGAACTATTATTAAATAAATCAGGGAAGGAGAATGAGAAGTAAAATAAATCTTATGGGAGTTAGGTCAGTTCATCACGTGTTTTTTATCCAGCTGCTCAGGGTGAGGAGTCAATCTCCTGTTGCACCATGAAGACCTTCCCACAGGAGACAGTTCTCCATGAACTGTCCCAAGGTGAGTCCATTCCAAGAGCAACTGCTCTCCATGAACTGCTGCAACGTGGGTCACAGTTCCATAGGGTCAGTCCTTCAGGCACAACCTGCTCCAGTGTGGGGTCCTCTCTCCAAAGGGTCACACACAGGTCAGTGCTGGGACGCTGCTCCAGCACAGGCCTCCCACAGGGTCACAGCCTCTCTCAGGCATCCTCCTGCTCCAGTATGGGCTCCTCCAGGGGCTGCAGGTGGATCTCTGCTCCCCCATGCCCTCCATCGGCTGCAGGGGCACAGCTGCTTCACCATGGCCTTCACCAAGGGCTGCAGGGCAACCTCAGCTCCAATACCTGGAGATCTCCTGCCCCTCCTTCTCCACTGAACATGGGGTCTGCAGAGCTGTTCCTCTCATGTACTCTCCTCTCTTCAATGTTTTCAATTACATCTGCCCAATAACCTTTATTTCCTTCCTAAATGTGTTTTTTCAGAGCTATTACCACCATCTCTGATGGGGTCAGCCTTGGCCAGGGCTGGGTGTACCCTGTAGCCAGCAGCATTGGCTGTCCTGGACTTGGAGAAGCTTCCTTCCAGCAGCTTCTCACAGAAGTCNGATCGCTCAATAGTTATCATCACAGGAAAAACAGACTGAACTCGGAGATATTAATTGAACTATTATTAAATAAATCAGGGAAGGAGAATGAGAAGTAAAATAAATCTTATGGGGGTTAGGTCAGTTCATCACGNACAGAAGTCACCCCTGTAGCCCACTGCTTCCTAACCCTATCCACACAAATACAATACAGTCTCTGGGTTGGGCTGTTAGCAGTGGAGGGCAAGTGGTCCAGGGCCAGCACAGAGGGGGGCCAAAAACTTCAGGACTTAAGTAACCCCAACACCTGGACTAACTGGACTAGCACCCTTTTTTCCTCCAGAGACCAAACTGAACTGCTGCATTAAGCACATACCTTTTCATCCCAAATTTCTGGTTGGAAGCAACTCTACCATTCACATTATGCTATTTCCCCACAGTCAGTTTCTGCAGGACATTTGCATTACAGAAATAGTTGGAAGCAACCCTACCATTCACATTATGCTATTTCCCCACAGTCAGTTTCTGCAGGACATTTGCATTACAGAAATAGTTGGAAGCAACCCTACCATTCACATTATGCTATTTCCCCACAGTCAGTTTCTGCAGGACATTTGCATTACAGAAATAGTTGGAAGCAACCCTACCATTCACATTATGCTATTTCCCCACAGTCAGTTTCTGCAGGACATTTGCATTACAGAAATAGTTGGAAGCAACCCTACCATTCACATTATGCTATTTCCCCACAGTCAGTTTCTGCAGGACATTTGCATTACAGAAATAGTTGGAAGCAACCCTACCATTCACATTATGCTATTTCCCCACAGTCAGTTTCTGCAGGACATTTGCATTACAGAAATAGTTGGAAGCAACCCTACCATTCACATTATGCTANAATGCTGCACTTGACATTGAACCTGAGGTGAGATGCTGTGTGGGTACATGCATCCTGACAGAGCTGGGACCATGGCTGGTGCTTCCCAGCTTGCTGTGAGAGCAGAGTTGCTGTGAGAGCAGAGGGAACTGCAGGGTTCTTTGCTGCTGGCTCCATATGCTGTCCTGGTGCAGCTGCTGTTGGATGCTGTGTTATCTGGCAGCAGAATTCAACCCCAAGGATTGATTCAAAACCAAGCAGATGGAAGAGTAATGACAAAACATAATAAAATACTTCCCAAAACCACACTGCCTTAAGGAAGCATTTGGCAGCTTCTTTCAGTTTCTTTTTTTAAAGGAGGTTTTTGTCTGGAGTTAGGTGCTCCCCTGAGTTATGAGTCGACACTGGAAAAGCTGCCAATTTCACAAGACAACATGTGAGATTAAAGAAATATGTTATTACCTTCCACTGCAGCTCCTGGGAAAAGCATGTGAGATTAAATAAATATGTTATTACCTTTGCACTGCAGTTCCTGGGGGAAAAAAAAATCACCAGTAAATCATCTGGGCCCAGAAAAACAGCCAGGGAAATATACCCCAGAGCACTGACCTTATAGTGTTGTTGGGTTGGGTTTTTTTCCCACATCTGAAATGATCTCACTGAATCCTGCAGAACAAGTTTTTTCTCTCTTGTTGGCAGGACCCACAACTTGAGAGTGTGGTTGCTGTGGGTGAGTTCACATACTGCAGGTCACAAGCACTCTCAGAGAAATTGATGTATTTCTTTCATTCAACTGCTTTGCTGTTGTTGTTGTTGTTATGTTTTCTTATGTTGCCAATTAACAAAATAAAAGACAAATAATATTCAGAGTAGTTTCCTTTTGCTGTTCCTCCTTTTCTATTTTTTCAGAGGGGAAAGAAATTATAAAAGAATGTTCACTTTCCAAGTAAACCTCCTTACGTATTCTTTTGCTGTAAAGAGAAAAAAAAAAATCAACAAGCAGATAGTATAAAATACAATTTATATGAAATGAAAATAAAATTGGTGAACATATCTCCATTACAATATATAACATAGATATATGCAAAGCATAATTTTATTCATGCAGGTCCAAGAGGCACACTGTATATGCCCATAGTAATACCAGAAGTCACATTACTTTTCTTTATTGTGCCTATTTATTTTATAAAATGCCAGTATGTATGCCTATGCACATACAGGGGTGGATCTGTGCAGTTCCCAGTAATGCATAAAATATCCACAGAGATGCACACATGCATCTCTTTTGGGTTTTATGGTATTTTAGGTGTTTTATCATAAGTGATACATTTATATATTTTACATACTACTAATGGAACTGAGCTCTTGTTTCAATTTTCTTACCATTTCGTGTTTTTTCTGTTTCCAGTTCCTGGCTTCTGCAGAGATCAAAACTGATCTCCAGATGTTACTCTCTTTAAAACAGATGAGTGCACAGCAAGAGGAACAAAGCTATTTAATAAATTAATCGCAAAAATATGGTTAATAGTCAGAAACTATTAGGCAATATGTTTGATTTGGGACACTTTTTCAGTGAGATTGTCAGATTTTTTTTTTCATCAAATATTTAAATCCTGCTAAAAGAAGTGAAATACCAAGGTCAGGTCTGAAACTGTTTCATTCAAAATGCAAATGCTGCTTGACCATCCTGTGCTCTCGGTTTGTATCAGTGTAATTTTACTGGTGCAGTTTTATTATATTTGTCTCAGAATGAAGGTCCTGAAAACATTTGATTATCTTCCCTTGTATCTTTCTCTCCCTTCTCCACTCTTTTTTAGTAAGTTTTAAATTAGAAGACATATACTAAGAAATAATTCAAAGGCATGTTAAGGAAATTAACATGTGTTATGTATCTCACACACTGAAATTAGAATTGCAGGAATTGTTTCTCTTCATAAACTGTGATGGCTTGCACTCACAGCCTTGGACTTAGCCACTGCATGGTAATTACATTTGTACGTCATATTCAGTACCACCAAAAATCACCCACTAAAATCATTAGAAGGAGCTCTGTCATCACTCCAAAATGAGGGTCACCACTTTATGGATTTCAGCTTTCATATCTGAAGGTCTAAGTGGGCTAAGGCAAGTTTCAGCCTTTTATTTTCTCCTTTGGAATCACAGTATCACCCATCCATGCTCCACAGAACATTAGTGCCCTATTACAGCTCTCATTTTCAACTTGCACCTATTTCATAGCAGATTTTTAAACTAAAAATGGAAATAAAACAAAGAGTAAAACTATTTGTAACTACCTGAAGGAAAGTATGACATATATATATATATTTTACAGCTTTAAATGTGTGTCTACAAGATTTCTGTTTCTTCCAAATTTTTGCTGTTTAAATACTGTCCTATCCATCCAAATGAAAGACTACCAGACAATTACCCAAATGCTGTCCTGAGACAACCAGTTTTTCAATGCAGGATTTGAGGTTCTTAGGTAGCTAGAGATAGCAGAGCAGTCTCCCTGTGGGTGTCAGTTTACAATTAACTCTTTCTACACCATTATTCCCCGAAAGCCTGTGGTTTCAGAAGATCTCAGCTGACATTTGGGATTTGTCAAAGTCCATGTCCCTTGCTGTACTGCAACTTTTTACCCAACCGATCTGATTAAAGCTGTCGTGCTTATATTTATACATTTACAGCATTTTGAGATATTTTCAATAACATTCAAGCATCTTCTGGTTGAGAAGAAGGGCATGTAACCTTTATAAACTTTTGTATACAAACTTTGGAGAAATTTTTTTTAAACTCCATGAAGGAATTAATTCTCAGCCACTTCAGGGTGGTATGTTCTGAGTGAAAGCACTGCCAGATACCATTGTGCATGGTCCACAAAACACTTCTCAGCTCTAAAAAGAAAATTTGCCATCATTCTCTTTTCTTTTAGTTTTTTTTAACCAAATGGGAATATAACCAGTGTTCCTAGCTTTTTTATTATTTCCTTTTACTAGCCATATTACACAGCAAACACTGTTTCCATATGCTGTTAAATTTCAGGTAGGAATGAGGGGTAGTGGTGGATAAAGTGTGAGATCAGTGGCACAATGCTTAACATCTGCTTGAATAAAACCAGCAACATCCCGTGATGCACATACACATTTATCAGCCACGAGATTTGGAAACTGATCTTGCTCCAGCTGGAGAGGCCTCATTTAGAAGACTGCTTGCAGTTCTTCACACTCAGCTCTGGAATGGCTCATACAGCAAAGGGGAGAATAGAGCGTATGGCTGTGAGAGAGATAAAGGGACCAAGAGATAATGGATCTTTGGACAAGCAGGAGAAAGTGCAGGGCCTAACATCTGAGGAAGTGGGACATACAGCAGAATCTCAGTGAGGTGACATGAGGTGTGAAGAATTCTGGCAGCATTTCCTTACAAGACAGTGAATATAGAGTGAGAGATTAAGCTGTTACCATCAGCAGGAGAAAGGCCATTCAGAAAGCCTGATAGCTGGCAGGAGGGCATTGACATCAGTAAAGAAATAGAACAAATGCAGGTAAATCAAAGGGTGTGTTGTGTTTTCCCTAGCTCCATCAAAATTCTCTTTCTGCCAGGGCAGCATGCAGCCCCTGAGAGGGCAAGACATGTGGTATACCACAGCAAAGCCAACTGCAGAGCTACCAACAGAGTTACCAGATCCAGAATTTGAAATATGGAAACCTTTAATACNACCTAGCTTGGTTAAAAATCATGTTATACATTTTTATACCTTTTATTTCATACACGCTTATTTTATCTGCACGAATTTTTGTCATCATTCCCCACACTTCAGTCTCCAGTTACAGCACCAAAGCTGCTTCCAAGTGTCTCAGGACTGATATCAGTCTATGAATCAGGTGAGGAACACAGAGGCCTTTTCCTCCAGCACTGGTCTTCAGTATGGAGAGCTTTCACACTCAGGGCATGGACGCCCTTCAGTCACTCCACTGTGTGCCACAACATGTCCCCTGGGGAGAGAAGTTCTGCTGGAGCCAGGAAATAAACAAGTGGATGGATGGATGGATGGATGGATGGATGGATGGATGGATGGATGGATGGATGGATGGATGGATGGATGGATGGATGGATGGACAGCAGTTCAGATCTGGATATGCAAAAGGAAGTTGCTAAGGAGATCCACAAAATCTCCCATCTCAGCCTTGGTATACTATTTTGTTCCCACAGTAATTCCCATGGAAACGGCTGCTGAAAAGACAATTTACTTCTGTAAACACCCCCTTGAAAATGAGCATAGTGTCATGCAACTTGTCTGAAAGGGAATCAATACAGACTTTCTCCCAGGCCTCCTGAATAAAAAGCAGGAATCTAACAAGAGGGGGTGGTGTTATGGATTTTATCCAAATTCTCATGCCCGTTGTTCATTTCCTTACACAGCTATTTTTCCATCTCCTTATTTTTAAAAGAATTACTTCTGACTGAAGTGTCTTGTGTGGGCACCCAGGAGGATTCAGATTAAGCAGCTCCCTCGATTTATGCAGAGACAGAGAAGCACTTGTTGTCTCTGCATGGACCCAACAAACAGATGGAATCTCACTGTCCCTAGGGCACTGTCCCACTGCCCCGGTTTAACACAATGATCACAAACAGCTTTCTGCTCCTAAAGCATTGTCCATATAAAAGAAATGACATCCCAGCTGTGCTACAGCACAGACAGAAGGAACTTATTTCTGCCACCGCGACCAGCTGGATGGAGTGGATAATGAGACCAGAATGGATTCATGAGACAGAGATAAATCATCATCAGGCAGGTGAATCTCATAGTCTATGGGAGAAGGAATGGCTAGAAAATATTACATCATTTTTTCATATGTGATCGATCCTGTTCCTTATCTCTCCAGGAGAAGAAAATAATTTAGTCCTCATGTTTTTGTTCAGACAGACACATAAAGACTGGATTTGCCATACTGTACCTGTCTATCAATTACTTTTCCTGACATGGTCTGGTTAATATAAAAGCATTATTATGTAAAATGATCATTTCCTCAATAGTGGCCCTGGATTCAGCCTTTTCTTGCACTCTAGGAGCAACTGTTGCACATTATTTTTTAAAATATTCCACCGTTAGAAAACCTGCAGTCTGAGCTGACTCAAGGTAATGACAAGGCAGAGTGGGAGAATGGTTCAGCTGTAATTCCTATTTGAAATCACCACAAATCAGGTAGTTGCAAGGTCAAACTGCCTAAAACTTTCTTCTGCTTCCTTGGAAGAGTTTAATTAGGAATCAGACACACAGTAATTTTGTCTCTGGGGCTTTTTGAGCAGACAATACCACTTTAGCCAATTTTTAACAGGTTCTTGTTTAATAAGTGCATTTGTATGGAACATGCCATATCACAGCAACTCAGAAAAACTCCAAGGTTTTTCCAGTGTTGGACTGTGGGGGGTGAGGGTTTTTTGGTTGTTTTTAAATACACATTTTTTAGTAATATTTTCTCTCTATTGTATCTCCAAACCCTCCAATAAATTCTCAGCAAAATTTTCACTGACAGTGAAACATCACAGTAAAATCAGTAATGAGATGTTTGGGTATTTTACTGAGATAAAAAGTGGCTTAAATATGAAAAAAAAAAAAAAAAAGGTTTTTATTAGACCTTTTTTGGGGGGTTATATATTTTTTTCATAGTTACCATCTAATTCTTTTTCAGACAGACATGGGTAGGGGTAGGAGGGCTCAGTTCTGTGCCCCTTCACAGTGATGTGTTTAAAACCTCTCTCTTGGAACATTTTTTGTTAACTTCACGGAATTTTTACATGATCGAGAAAGTAAACCTTGTGTGGACAAGCAAAATATTTGCAGGGAGAGTGTAACTGTAGATGTTGTGAGCTGCCTTGTCCCTTTTTAAAAATGGGCAAGACTGGATCCAAAGTTTGTTTTTGACTTTAGAGGTTGACCTAAAAGAGAAGTTCAAATGCTGTTGGGGGCTGAGAGTGTGATCTGTCCCATCACAGACCTCTTCTATCACCACCAATCTATGGGCATCCTGCAGCTAAGGTTCAGGATGAGGAAAACTCCAGGACCTGCTGACCTAGGAGTTTCCTACAGATCCTGGGATATATCCCTCAGAGTGCACTATCCTCATCCTCAGCATAGTGTTATCTGGGTGGTTTTCTGTGTCTGTGGCAACTCTTTTCAAACCTTGAACAGAAACAAAAATGCCCACTGATGAGATCAGAGATTTACTTACTTATTATTATTTACTACATAACTATAGTAACTAATGCCTTTTTCAGCATGAAATGGTGTAATAGTTTAAGTACTGATGTGAAACTAAGGCAGGAAAATAAAAAAAAAAAATGCATCCTGCTTTAACTACATTCTTTAAATCCAGGCACCTCTCACTTCTTTGGAGACTGGCAAAATGAACCATCAATCTCAAATTATCACCTCTTTTTCTAGCTTGATTTTATGCTATCAAGTATCTGAAAAGCGCAGTCATCATAGGTGTTTCTGGGAATATCTCACCCTAAATTTTTCTCAGCTTCTGTAATTAGTTAAGCAGACACATGTTGTTACTTGGTTTCAGATCAGAACAATAATCAGTACGTGAGAAGGGAGAACAGTTCCTAAACTCTGCTCCAAAAATGTCTCCAACAGAGATGCTGAGGTGCAATGAAGCTGGCCTGAAGTGCAAACCCTGAACCCACATACCAACCCCAAATTTAGTAGCTTTTTATCTGGTATTCATGGCAGTGTCTGTATTTCATGGCAATACCTGTCTTTTAGGTTACCTTCCAAACACAACAATAATGGGTCAGAATCTAACACAATTATTTGAATTTTGGAGGAATCGCAAATGTTTCATGACCTAATCCTCCCAGGATTTTTTGACACCAAGGTATGAAAATTGCAGGAAGCAACCCCCAGGTTGCTTTGTAAGTCTTCGCAGTTCCCAGCACTGTCTGCAAATGGGAGCTCAATCTCTCTGTTCATAAAATTAGACAGAGATAGCAAAGTATTTGGGTCTTATCAATCCCAGGAAATGAATTAGTCTACAGCAAAGCTCCCAAAGAAATGAAACTGTTGTCACCAAAGTTGTTTTTTTCCCACTTAAGAATTTGAATGGGAGGTCTAGGCCATGAGGCACAAAGATAACTGGTTAGATAAGGAGATTCTCTCTAAAATCTAAAGTCTGGTTAAAATGGCAGGTAAAATTTGAGGAAATGTCTCTCCCATTCATCCAGTGGGCAGGGGGAGAATGGTCTACAGGGTCTACAATTCTACATCACTAAACTCTTTATTCTCTAAATTTTGGTTGAGTTCTGGGTTAAAGACCCCTACCACCCATTGTTTCAAAATTCACCACAATTGAGAAGAAAAAAATTCCATAGGATTGCTCTATTTTTGTTGAAGTATGGCAAGAAGAAACCAATGATAAATCAGGATGAAATATGTAGGAGTATTTTATCCAGAAAATGTTAGGAGAGATGTTTTAGGGACCACTGAAGCTCCTCAAATCTGCCCTTCAAAAAGACAGAGCAAGTAATCCAGCACAGATTTTGCTTTGGGTCAGCTTATTCCAGCAAATCATCCTAATGAGGAGTTTGCTCAGAAGCCTGAAGAAGGAGACCTCCCCACCCCGGCCTTCCACTGAGGAGAAAAAATCTGAAAGCAGAAAATTCAAATCAGTTTACACTGATATAGTGCCTGACTTTAACTTCTGTAAAGACCTGGGGAGAGAGAATAACCTTTTTAAAAAATCTCCCTGTGATTAAACTCTTCAAAGGATATTTGCCAGGAAACTGTAGAACAGGTTCTTCAAAAAGTCCCAGTTTTGAAATGCACATTACTTTCCTATATACTGATTGTGCAGAGCTGTGAAGAATTGAGTTTGTATAGAAGCCAACAAGGAAGAATTTCAAAGAATTTTCCAGTGTTTTTCTAGACTGAGAAATACTTTTTTGGTTGTTTTTACAAGGGTATAATGAAGAATGTGGGAAGAGGAAGTAAAGAAGCAAGGTTATTCATACATCTGTGTCCCCTGTATGAGGGAAATGGATAAGGGATGAGCCTTGTGTTTCCCTGGGACTGAGCATTAATGAAACGCTTCATCTCTGCCTGACCTTCTGTTGTCACATTTCAGGGAGGTGAATCCATGTCAGAGCTGGATCTTCTAGCCACATCTGACTTTACAAGTTCTGGGTCACCAGGAAGAAAAGGCACAAACATAAACATATGAAGGGAGACCCTACAGTGCCACCAAACAGCCCAGGGTCCTGCTCTCCTGCAGGTTGGGCACTGCACATGCCCTGGGTATTTGTAGTGGTATTAATAGGTCAATGCCAAAGGTCTCTGAGGAGACATGGAACAGTAATAAAGATTCACTGTCACGGGCACTGTCAGTCCTTTGCATGACAAGCCCTACAAACAAACAGATAAATTTTTCTCATTCTGAAGTTGAGTCTTTTCTGAGGCAGGTTTGGAAGGCCAAGAAGGATTTCACCCCTCTGTGGTCCCTCTGCTCTGCTCTTCCCCATGTCTCTACTGCAGTTTTCCCTGGCAGGAAACCCCAAACAGGAGCTGCAGGTGGGGATTCATCCTGCTTGGCAGTTCAGGGAAACCATGGAAACCATGCAGGGCAGCTGATAAGTTTTCAGAGGCAGCACTCTGCCTTCTAAAGGGATATAAGCACACACCTTGGTCAATTCTTCCATCTGTCATGTGCATGGGACACACCAAACTTTTTGTGTACATTTCTACAAGGATATGCAGGTAATGCAAGCTCTGTCTGGTTGTGTTTTGTGGGTGAGGTTTTTTTATGTGTTTTGCAGGAAGACATAAATAGCTTTTAGGCTACCTTGCTCATCTTGTTTGATATTGTCATACATGAGCATTGTGCAGTTCTGTGCTGGCAGCAACAGAAACATGTGAAGTTACACAGCAGTTTTATCTCCAGTTTGTGAATCCTCCTCATCTGATCTTCCTTCAGATGAAATATTTATCTTACGTAAAGGGCAGCCCAACAGAATCAAATGGCCTCTGACCAATTTAAAACTGTTGATTTTTTTTCCTCCACACATCTTAGCTGGTTTTCACATTGAAAATGTCATTTTCCATAGCAAACTGGGACAGGTTTGCCAGAGTGACCCAAACAGAAAGCTAAGTGTCAGCTCTGGGATTATGGGTTAGGCACTGTAACCTCAGAGACCCATTCCTGTGACATTAGAAACCTAAAATGTTAGGTAAGATAGGTATTTCATAAAGGACTGTAAACTAGATTTTTTTTTTAGAAGGTTGAAATCTGTTGAGTAAAAGTTATTTTTCCTGTCCTAAGGCCAAATGGTGCAGAGATTTGACATAGAGGAAAGGAGCCTCTGTCACAGGTTCAGCTGTTGGCTTCTCTTCCACTTGTTCTTTGTCAGGAGTGTGTTTGATTTATTTTTATTTGTTTAGGGTTATTTGTAAAATTTATTTAGGTTTTTTGTTTTTTCTTTTCTGTTTTTCTTGGTATTACACAAAGGATTTTCAACAAGAGCCAAGATAGCCCCAGGTCTCTGTAAAAGGGCTCTCGGATTTCTGGAAGCTGCTGCATAGCACAGGGAGGACCATGATGGAGCTGTTATTTGCAGGGATGTGAAGGGGTATCTTAAACAGACCAAAAAGACATGAAGGGGAAACCAAACTAGAAACATTTAATTCAGATATGTCTTAGTTATGGGGAGAAGAGTAAAAATTGTCAGCAAGAAAATGCCCAGACCTCTGCTCCCTGCAACTGTGGAGCTCACCTTGGTCTACTCGGAGGAATGGCTCTACCAAAGCTCTTTTTCATGAGAAATCCTGTGGTGCTTAGTCCATTCTGCTCCAAATATAATGATGCTTTTTCATGAATCTGCTTTATTTATGTGCAAAACAAAGGGTTTTTGAGCATTTTTTGTTTTATTTGCTCCTTCTCAATTAGCTACAGCAAACCAAAGCAGAACAACTGAGATTTAGGTTTCTCTGACTTGGCTTCTCTCTTTTATTTTTTTTTTTCCTTCACCTAGGTGGTGTGATATTACTGAAAGCCAAGAAATTTTAGGACAGCATTGTAGAAAAATTATATTCAGTTTTGAGATAACTAATAACCTTGTAAGGAGGAGAGCATAAACTATTTTAGGCGGATAGTAACAATTTGACCTATCACTAGGGACATGAAGGAGCAAAGAAATAAACTTGCTTATTTTTTTTAGAAAGAAAAAGATACAATCTCCATTATAAAAAGCACTCTGTCAAATAAAACATCTCCCAAGTTCCCTAAATTTATTTAAGTTATCCATTACAATAAATGCAGTATAATACCTTATGATAAGAGGAAGAAACAGAATTATCTTTAAAGTAAATGAATACTGTTCAAGTCCATAATAAATCGGGGTTTTTATTAATTAATTGATAGAGCAGGATTGTATTATTCCTACTATTTTATATACTGTTTGTCATCCTGGGCAGACATAAGAACTGTCAACTACTAAGTTGCAGGATTATTTGGCAGAATTCTAATCAAGGGGACAGGAAAATAAACCAGCTTGTGACTTTAAGATCTCCCCCATGTGGGTCTCTTTCAGTAGATGTTAAACATAGCTAAGAAATAAAAAAAAGCTCAGCATTTCAGTGTGAGAACACTTTGGATTACATTTACAACCCCTTAGATTAAATCTTACAACCTCAGAGAAAGTGAATTGTAGTAAGAAGATAAATGTTGGCCTATTAAGCCAAGATTGACATTGTGGGGGGTTTTGTTGTGGTGGTGGTGGTTTTTTATTTGTTTGTTTTTTAAAATAAGATATTGAACAGACTCCCAAGCAAACAATAAAAGTACTTGGAGAAATTGTCAGCTTTGACCATATCAACTGTAAATGCCCCTGTTTAAAATCCTGATACTGTACACAAGGAGAACCTCTTTTCTCTCCTCTGTGCTCCTTCCTCATCCACAGTCTTCTCAAGCAAAGGAAAATTTTGCCTGATGTAGGGTCACAGGCTTAGGCCTTTCATGAGGCACCAAAGTGTGTCAATATTTTGCTGGGTCTACCAGTAATTTCACAGTGATTCTCCAGAAAACTTGTTGTGTGGACACACTGAAGTCTTCCATGTGTAAGGACATATGGATAGAAAAAGCAGGTGTGAGAAGGGCAAAACATTTTCCCTTGTGACAATAGAAATATTTTTTAAGACTTTTTATTCCCCTCTCTTCAAAATCCAAAGCCTGGCAGCAGTCATAGCCACTTTCACAGCGGAGAGACAGGCCAGCTGTGAGGAGCGGGGAGGGAGTGAACTGGCTGCCAATGTAATTTTTGTTTGTGCTGTTGAGAAATGAGCTTTCCTAAGAAATCAGGCAGAGGGTTACCAGAACTGTCAATCCTTTTCCCTTGCTCACCACTGTACTAGATGTTCCTCACAGCTGATAAAGAATATACAGTCTGTGGTCAGACTTAATTCCTGTCAGCTGGTTGTCCTCCACAGAAGAGTTTTCTGCACTGAGAGAAGCCGTCTCCATTTCCTGAACAAGTCTGACACGTTACGCCTTTGGCAAAAGCAAAATCTCCCAGTGCAGAAGTTTCTCTTCATCCCTCCCCACATGATCACTGACTTCTTTTTTCTACTTGAAAACAGTTTTCTTGTTTCAAGTCTGACAGGATTTTGGAAACTATTTGGAGGAATTAGTTATTTGATTGTCACTTTTTCCACCCCCCATCCCAGTTTCTAGAGCTTTTTGCCAGAGATCCCCTTTTTGCAGGGGAACTTCAGCATCCATTTCAGCACCCAGACTGAAGCAGGAAGATAAGGCAAGAACAGGTTCCTCTCACCCTGGGCACTTTAGAATTCTGGTCAGCTCAGGGGAAGTTTCCTCTAGGAAATTATGAAGTGAAGGTCTCTCTTTCATCAGTCTCTTTCTGTGAAAGCGTGGACTTGAGGATTATTTTTATCATCTCATAAACAATTAACTAAAAAATACAAGCAGTTTCTCTTAGAACTGTTGAATGCAGTATCTGACAGACATGACACTGCTGCAGCTCCCTGTTTCCAGCTCCAGCAGTGAGGCTGAAAGTGTACCTCCAACAATTTATTTTCTTTTAAATTTTATATATCCAAAATAATTTCTTGACTAATTCAAAACATGAAAAATATGATGGTGATATGTATTCCCTTGACTCCTCTGTGAATTACAAAAAGAGGAACAATAGAAAGCCAATGTAAATTGACAATGAGAGCAGGAGAAAGAATGAGGCACAGTGAGGCTTGAGACAAAAGGTGCATGTGTAGAATGTGTAGCAACAGGAGTTTCCGTGGTTTCTGGGGATGTTTGTTCTGATGTATATTTTTATTTAATTTAAAAGTATCTTCATTAACTGATGGGCTATTTCTCCAGCCTGGCTGGACCCAGTTTTCAGTCTGTGACAACTCTCCTTTCCTACACAAGGGGTTTTTGAGGGTTGCTCACAGCAGTGTGAAATGCAGTGCCTGCAGATTTATCCTCCCTGCCTCTGCACTGTGTTAGAGCAGTTGTTTCATTTATGCATATGTGAATGCTAAGCCAGTTTTATTAGCCACTTGATTAGGTCCTCATTAAGAACAAAGCCTGTGTTTTTGTACCCCAAATGACATGTGTTTCTCATAGCAATTCCAGCCTATTAGTCAGGCAGCATGTTTTTTTTCACGGGTATTTGCAGTCATTCAGCCCAGATCAGTATTTCTTTTCACATCCTCAGAAAAGCTCTAGCCATTTTGGCAGTTCAGATCAAGCCCTATCAGCCATGAAAATGCCAGGAGACAGACTGCAGTTTTCTCTTTCCAAGAGCAATCTGCTTTGACCCAGATAAAAATAAAAATTTAGTGTGTTAAGGAACTATGGGAAATCTGTGGTTTTCAAAAGGTTGGCATTAAAAATTATTCTTGTCATTTCATGCTGAATACCTTGTTCAGTGTACAGAGGCAGTGCTCATCAAAAGAAAGATTTCTGAACTGGTAAATAATGTCCTTTGGTTTTTACCCCCAAAGAACATTATGAAAAAACCAACCTTCAGAGATTAAGTTTCCCCATGACCAACTGCGGTTGTGCATGTGAGACGGCAATGCAGTTAATCAATCCTTGAGCCATTCACTTGCTAGAAATAGGCAAGTTAAAAAAGAAAAACCATTGTGGTGAACTAAATTACTTTTTAATGGAAGAATAAAAATTAAGTATTTCTTGAGAGACATTTGGCTATTTTTTATTTACATTAGGTTTTCTGATGTGGTCCCTGTGCCGTGTTCACAGAGTCAGAGCCAGGCTCACATTGCACTTTTGAAGGAGGGAGCTGAAATGGCAATTTAAAAAGAGAGTCACATTTATGTTGGGAGACACTCTGCCTTTTAATTTGCACTGCTCACAGGTAATAAAAAGTATTTTTAGTGCACAAATAACTCCAGAAGTTTAAAAAAATTAGGGCTAGTAAGGGAGGATTTCATTTTACACTTAGAAGACAACTACACCATACTGTAGGGCAAATAAATGTATTAGACAAGCTAAAAGCTGAAGAAAATNCCACCTCATCTGGAATGCTTCCATAACCCTGGTCAGGTTGTATTCTGACTCTGTCAGTGGGTGGGGTTTTGGTTTTGTATTATTGGTTTTATCTTATTTTATTTACTTTTTTTTCCTTTTTTCTTATTAAATTGTATTTCTGACTTGGAGCCTCTCACTTGGTTTGCTTTCAAACCACTACATGGTGCCATGCTGATTGGATCTATATTTTTCCGTTATGCATTTCTAGAAACTGTATGAAAAATAACGTACAGGGAGGAAAAAAATGTGCATGTCTGTGGTTAAACTAATTGGAAGAGAAAAATTCTAATTGAAATTGCATTTGTGTACCGAAAGGAAAATCTCTACATACTATGAGACCTGTGGGTAAGAATACCTTACACCTGAAAATATATAAGCTGGATCCTGAGTGGGACAGCTGAAGTCAGAAAGACTAGAAAGAAATAAACTGGTGAGGACAGACACAAACCTCTGAAGTTCCTCCAAAAGACCAGTGACGGGAAGAACATGATTTTAGGCACTGAAAAACAAACATTTTAAGACTTGGCCAATATAATTAACATGTACTTCATAAAATGCTTTTTGTATTCATAAAGATCTTGTATCATGTTTACCTCATTTTAGTTTTAATTTTCACTCTTATTGGGGTGAAGCTAGTAGCTGTGTCCAACTGAATACATTGAATAAGAGGTGAAATCTGTTCTTTTCAATTCTAGTTGTTGACAAGAAAAAAAATAAATTACTGTTTTCTGCTTCAGAAAATGACATTGAAAAAACTGAGTGTCCCCAGCCAGCACCTGAGAAAGGTGCTGTCAGTGGGAGAGTCATGCAAGGGAAACCCCCAAAATAATGGGAAGTTAGACGAGAGCAAACGTAGATCTGACCAGTATGGTTAATGCTACGTTCTCAGTTTATTTCATCTAAAATGGTAGTTACATATAGTTTAAAAATGGCAGTTCATATAGTTTACAGTTACAGGCATTCACTGATTGGTATACAGCATAAAAAAGAATGCAAACAAACATTGTTTAGCTTGTCCTTAAGGTGGCTAAAGTGTGAACACTACAAACCATACCTATTAACACCTAGAAAAACCCTTGTCTCACAGTAACCCTTTAACAGAATTTCTAACTGCGCCACAAGCCTCACAGGCTAATTTCTAACTGTGCCACAGGCTTCACAGGCCTCAGGGTGAGGCCTCAGCTGAGGTAGCTCAGGCTAGGGTAGCTCAACCCTCGGTCCAAATATAACTCATATTTTCTCTCCCTAAGAAAACCTGCAACAGGAGGGGAGTTTCTTAATTAAATCATGATGATGAATACCTCAAGAAAACACACAGAGAAACCTCTATAAAGAGGAACCAAACAAATGCCTTGTTTCCACGTGAAACACCATTCTTAGTGTAAATCAATTCTCTGAAGTGTTCATTGAGACTGTGGTAGCAATGAGGATCGTTATCAGAGCAGGTTGATGCTCCGAGCTGTCTAAAAACAATTCAGAGGTCACCTGGCTATGGTGTCATCCTAAACTCTTGCCTGCTCCATTTCCTCAAAGACATACTTCAGTAACCCAGTTCTACTGGGAAAAAGAGCTGGCAGAAGACAAAATCCAAAGTCATGACTTCAAGCTGCCATGGAAAATCACCCTTTAAATTTTTTATGCACAATTACTGTTGATGGAGGCTTAAATGAATCAAGTCAGAACAAAAGTGTTATGTGGATTATCTGACCGCCACAGGGTGTTGGTGGAAAAGGCTGAACATGTTCAGTGAAACCAGAGGGGAGATAAAACCACTCACTGTTCAGGAAAGGGCTGTGAGGGCAGTGCGTGGATTGCCAGCTCCTCCGGGTGCAGAGGATGCTGTGACCAGCTCCAGTGTAACCTCATTCTGCCGCTGGTGTCACAGGGACCTAGTGGCACAACTGATGCCAACGTCAGTCTCCTCCACCTACACCTACATTCAGAAAACAGAAAAAATATTCTCTCTGGCAAAGCTTTTTCTTCCTTTCTTTCCCTTCCCTGTAATTTAATTTTCAGTCATTCATAATCTGGTCTTAAAAGACCTTCTTTTATAGTTTTATTGGATTTCCATCTAAATCAGTGGTAAATTAATGCCTGCAACACAATATTAAATGCCAGACAACACTGATTTTGTGGAGAGGGATAAATCCCTCTCTTAGTGGTCAGATCTCTTGCAACATGGTTGTGATAGTTCTCAATTTTTGTCCTATTATGCCTTTAGAGTTCCCAAAGCTCCAGTCAGAAGTAAATATCAACTATGCATGCAGCCATGAACTGCAGCCATGAAGCATTAACTTGTTTCTCTCTTTTTTCTGAATTTACAGGGAAGTTTGTGCTGAATTCTGGCCAAATTTGACCAAACAACCCCCTCACATGTCCCACATGTGGTTGTTTAAGGCTTTAAAAACTGACCACAAAAGATTTGCCTCCTGAGGCTCAAAGGAAGGCAATCCTAATAGTGTAAAGGCTTTCCCCTGAACACACACAGACACACACAATGCCCTGCATATTTCATGGTGTGAATTTCCATTTTCTGAAATTCCTGGGTGTGCTGATTCCTGATTGGGTTTTTTTGGAAACGGATTTACTGTCAAATTACCTGGCAGTGCTCATTTGGATGTGGATGGGCCGGATTTCCGGCATTCAGACATGAACCAGATGTTGTGGGGGGGAAAAAAAAAAAGCAGCAAGGGATTGCAACACTGTGAGATGGATGTGGAATTTCACAGAAACAGGCAGAAAAGCTTTCATAAAGCTGGAAACTTTCCATATTCTGGATGNTCACAGCAGAGCAGTTACAGGGAAGGGCAAAGATGGGTGTTCTAAGGAAATGGAGGAGAGCAGTAGGGACTGGAAGAGACAACAAAGTCCATTCAATTGACTCCTAGTATTACACAGAGGGATTATTAAGTTGGTGGGGTTTTTTTGTTTTTTGGTTTGGTTTGGTTTGGTTTGGTGGTTTTTTTGGGTTTTTTTTGTTGGTTGGTTGGTTTGGTTTTTTAGTTTGTTTGGTGGGGTTTTGTTTGATTAGTCAAGGTTTTTTTCTTTTTCCTCTTCTTTCCTTACAACATCTGTGGCAACTTAATTCAGTGACATATGCTATTAATTTCTGGCTTTTGACCATTTACTTCTATTTTACCTTTT
>VXBB01000378.1:79514-106401 GCA_013399915.1 Illadopsis cleaveri | reverse complement strand
GAGACGACACAGAGGCCCCATCAAAGGTGTGGTACTGCAGGGATGAGGAGCCTGTGCAGGTGCCCAGGTAGTCATGGCGGCAGGTGGGCGTGCCCTTGTTCAGGTGACAGCTCTCCTTAGGGCGGCACTGCACTTGCCGGCAGGGGTCTGCGGGTTTTTAGTGACAGAGAATTAAATACTATAATTGATTATATCATTGATACATCTAAGTATGTATATATTTATATATTTGGCATGGTTTTATATCTGATTTGTAAGTATGTAATGAAATGTATAGAAATATATGTATAGAAATACATGTAAGTATTTCTATATTATTTATAAATATTTATATATCATCTCTGTTTGTTTAGATATTATTTATCCACACATTGCTTATGCATTTCCATCATACAGAATTATTAGAAATATAATAAATGTATATGTTTCTAAATAATGTATAAATATAAATTTATCACAGACATTATCTCATATAGATACTATATTTGTCTTTTATGCTTCGATATTTACCATTTATTATATGTTTATATTTATAGATAGTGATTTTTATGTATTATTTGTGTATTTCTCCATTGATTCTTATTCATTTATTTAGTATATTACATTTAGGGTTTTTTTACCATTGTTCCTATATGTTTATACCAGTATACATGTCTATATTAGTATTTTTTAATGTTACTATTACAATAATACATTATCATATAATGCTATAGATTACTATAATGCAATAATATTATTAGGCAATGGTATTACTTTTGTTTAATTGATTTTTGTCATTTGCATGATTACATATAATTAAATATAATTAGTATACATATCTGTTATTGATATCTGTATAATTCTAGATCATTTATTGATAGCAAAGTCCACCTCCACTCACCACTGTCGCAAGCTCCTTCTGCTCCATAGCGCTTCCCCTGCCCCATCCCGACGTTCCACACCCCAAATGCTGCTGTCTCATGCTCCACACGATGAATTCCGAATCCGCTTCCCAAATTTATCCCAACCCATGAATATTCTGTCCCAGGGATTGGCTCCCATGCCACACTCCCTAATGGCCTCTGGTTCAGCAGTATTCCAGAAGTTTCTGCTGTCTTGGCCACCAGCAGGATGCGGTTGTCATATCCCTCCAGGGCAACAACACTATAGGAGTTGCAGTAACCAGTTATGTCCGGGATGCTGACAAAGAATGGCTCAAAGGTCACTGCACCACTGTTCTCACCACTGCCCAACAGAAAAACCTGGACACCAGCTTCGGAAGTGAGGAACAAGCCTTGTGGGGATTGGGTGCCATAGAGCAGTGAGTGATTGGGTTGTATATCTCGTGTGGTCTTAGTGACTTCACCATGACCCGTGACATGCGTTGGTTGGGCAGCAGTGATGTAGATGAGGTTGGATTGTCCCTGGAAGGGCACTGGCGGCACAAGGAAGGATTTCCCCCACTGGGAAATAGGGTGGAGCTGTTCCACCACATGATCACAGCGGCTCAACCTGCCCACACAGGTATGACCACTGAAGACAGCCACCGGTCTCTGTGTCACCACTCGTGTTCCGGAAAGATCAGCCACGCTCTGGATCTGTGCTGCTTGGAACGGGTCCAGTGGGATAGTAAGGGTGGAGCCACGTCGGTGCAACCGTCCACCAAAGGTGACATCAGCATTGAGGTGAATGTTGACTGTGGTGGGTTGATCCCAAGCAGCCACCACAAACTGGGCATTGCGGGTAGGGCCGGGGTTGGGGGTAACCACATGGTATTCCGTCCCCCACCTGTGGACCGGAATAATGACAGCAGAGTCAGCTGCTGTGGGTTTGTCGTTGACCATCACAGCGGTGACAGCGGCAGTGGTCTTCACTACCACAGCGTTTTCAAAAATTTGGCTTCCCACCATCTCGGCTTGGGGTGGGATCTTCACCAGGACTGGTTGGTTGGCAGCTGCCTGCACCGTCATCCGTAATCCAGGTCTCTTCATGGAGATGGTGGCAGTGGTGGATGGGGAGGGGCCAGTGAGGAGGAGGAGGCGGAAGTCGCTGCGAAGAGTGCGCTGGTCACCATTCTGCAGGAAGGCCACCAGGAACTCATCACCCAGGTGAGGTGGTGACATCTCAGAGGTGATTCTGGGGGCATGGAGGAGAGCTGGGAGGAAGAAGAAGAAGGGTGGGTAATTTGATAGATTATTGACTTGATGGACTATTAATTTGATGGATTATTGATTTGATGGAAATTTGATTGATTTGATGGATAATTGGTTTGATGAACAGTTGATTTCATGGATCACTGATTTCTGAATTATTGATTTGGTGGACTACTGATTTGATAATTTGATCAATTTGGTGCATTATTGATTAATAGATTATCAATTTAATGGGTTAATGATTAGATAAATTATTAGTTTGATGGACTTCCAGTCTGATAGACCTTTGATTTCATTTGCTAGACCATTCATCTAATGGATCATTTATTTAAGGGATTATTGATTCAATAGATTATTGAGCCAATGGACTTTTGAGTCAATGGATTAATTGATTGATGGACTTTTTATTGGGCAGACTGTTGATGTGATGAAGTGTTAATTTTATGGGTCATTGATTTCGATTTGACAGTTTATTGAGTTTATGGACTCAATACTATTTGATGGGATAATATTTTGGAGAAAAAAATTAAATTAACATTGATCTGATGGATTATTGCTTTAATGGATTGCTGATTTGATGGACTTGATTGATTTTATGAACTATTAATTTCTTAGATCATTGATTTTATGTAGTATTAATTTGATCATTGATTTGATTAATTTTTCATACAGTCATTCTCCAGTTGGAAGAGTGAACTCTGAACAAATATTTAGTTAATTAGATTAATCTGTTGGATCATCATTCACAGGAACAAACCATTTGAACAATCATGAATTTGATGAAATCCCAATTAATTCCCTGGGCAAAAGATGGAGCTTTTGGACTGGGAAATCCTTCTTCTGGGCTGGAAAACCCTTATTTTGAGGAAATTCATGATTTCAGGGGAAATTTACAGCTTCTGAGGCATTTTCCCACCCTGTTTCAACTTACCCCAGAGCATAACAATCCAGAACCATCTCAGCACATCTGCTTTTCCCAAGCTGCCCTCCATGATGTTCTGGATGCAAAAGGTAAAAAACCAGTCAAATTCTCATATTTTTTGAATCCTCACCAGAATTTTCCCAAATTTCACCATTTCTTCACATAAAACTCACACAAATCCCCAAAATCTGTGTGTTTCAGGCTTGTACTCATCCCAAAATTCAGTGTTGTACTAAATTTGTCCCCAAAATCTGTTTTTCTCATTCAAGGTATCCTCAAATTCACTATTTCAACTGCATTTACTCAAAAATGTGAATTTTCTTGCACCCGGTGCCAAAATTGGATTTTGAGGGGGGCATTTCCACATGCCTTCCCCCATCATCCAAGGTACCTTTGAATCTTCTTTCCCTTTTCCTCTTTTTTTCTTTCCTCTTTTTCTCCCTTTTCCTCTTTCCTCTTACTTTTTTTTTTTTTTTCCTCTTTTTTCCCTTATTTTCCCCATTATTTCTTTTGCTTCAATTTTCCATTTTCTCCCCTTTTCCTGAATCCCATTTTTCCATCCACATCCCCTTCTGGCTTTTCCATTTCTTCAACTTTTTTCTCTTTTCTATCCCTTTTCCCCCTTTTTACTCCTTTCCTCCACTTTTTAAATTTCCTTGCCCTTTTATCCTTTCTTTACCCTTTTATCCTTTCTTTACCCTTTTATCCTTTCCCTGTCTTTTTCCCATTTTTTCCTCCACTTCCTTAATTTTTCTTTTCTTCTTGCTCCCTGGTTTCCTTTTTCTACCCCTGTCTCCCTTGCCTCGCTCTTTCTCCTTTTTTAATGCTTTTTCCCCTTCCTCACATTTTTCCCTACTTTTCTCCCTTCTTTCCCCAGTTTTCATTTTCTTCCCCTTTTTCCCCGTATCCCATTTGTTCCCCTTTCTTTTTTTTTCCTCTCTTCTTTTCCAATTTCCCTTTCCTTCCCCTTTTTCCTTTCCTCCTTCTTTTTCCATTTTTTTCCTCTCTTCCTTTCCTTCCTTTTTCCCCTCTCTTGTTTCCTTCCATCCCTCTATCCTGCCCTTTTCTCCCCCAAATCCTGTCACAAACATTCCAATCCCACTGCTCCCAGAACCAGACCTAAGGCTGTGGCAGCAGGGGGAGGAGGGTGGGGGGGGCGGTGGCAGGAAGGCGGGAGCTGCAGGAGTTTTCAGGTGGATTTCCCACTTCAGGGTCTTTCCTGAAAAAAAATTATCAGTTATTAGATCTACATTTGCCCTTACCTGCCTTTGGCTCCGTCTGATCCCCAGCTTAGCTCCGTATCCCCAAAGAGCTCCGTTTTATCCCCAAACCTGTGAAGAAAACACTATCCCAGGACAGCAAATCTTGCTCCTCCCTCAATTATTTTTTAATTTTGGCAGAAAAAGGGGAAATAAAATGACTAATCCAGGGTATCCCCAGGGGACCACCCCACCCAATGACGTGAGATAATTTTTGGCCAGAAAAGGTGAAAACAGAGAGAAAAACAAGGGTTTTTTGTTCAAACTGATGTCAAAAATTGGCATTACCAGATATAAAGGGTTTTTTCCCCAATGTGGTTTAAATTATTCCACAATAACAAGGAGGTGAGGGAGTAAGAATAGTATTCTTTTTTTTGAGAAAAAGAGGGTGTGATTTGGGTAAATAAAAGAGGGAAAAGGGAAAAACGGGAAGGGGAGTGAGGGATTTTTTTTTAAAAAAAAAGCATTTTGTGGGTTGAGGGATTGATGGGCTCAATAGACCCAGGCCAATGGCATGAGATGCACCAAGGGGAAGTGTCAGGTCCTGCTCTTGGGTCACAACAACCTCAGCAGCTCCAAGATGGGGCACAGTGGTTGGGAAGTTGCTCATTATAAAAGGCCCTGGGGATGCTCATGACAGCAGCAAAACCTGAGTCAGGTGCTACAGGTGGCCAAGAAGGCCAATGGCCCCTGGGCTGCCCCAGCCATAGTGTGGCACCAGGAGCAGGGCAGTGACTGCCCCTGTGCAGGCACTGCTGAAGCCATACCTTAAACCCTGGGGACAGTTTTGGGTCCCTCATGGTGGGAAAGACTTTGAGGGGCTAGAGCGTGTCCAGAGAAGGGAGCAGAGCTGGGCAAGATTCTGGAGAACCAGGACCAGCTGAGGGAGCTTGCGGGGGCTCAGCCTGTGGAAAAGGATGATTAGGGGTGGCTTTATCACACTCTACAATTACCTGGAAAAGGGGTTGTTGCCAG
Organism: Illadopsis cleaveri; assembly: GCA_013399915.1. Lineage (NCBI taxonomy): Eukaryota > Metazoa > Chordata > Aves > Passeriformes > Timaliidae > Illadopsis > Illadopsis cleaveri. The sequence goes on along the minus strand of VXBB01000378.1, from coordinate 101,113 downwards.
GTGGGAATGAGTTTTTTCCCCCAGGCAACTAGCAGCAGGACAAGAGGAAATGGTCTCAAGCTGTTCCAGGGAAGGTTCAGGCTGGACATCAGGAGGAATTTCTTCACAGAAAGGGTAATTGGGCATTGGAATGGTCTGCTCAGGGAGGTGGTGTAATCACCATCCCTGGAGTGTTCAAGAAACACCTGGACCTGACACTCAGTGCTGTGGTCTGCTTGACATGGGGTGTTCACTCAAAGGTTGGATTTGAGGAGCTTGGAGTTCTCTTCCAGCCCTAATGATCCTGTGCTTCTGTGAGTAGGAGTCAAGGGTGGGAAGGTGTAAAGTTGCATCTTGTATGTTTTGTGTGTCTTGTGATGTAGAAGTGTGTTGTAGGTGCAGCATTTTGGGGGTGTATGCTAAGCTGTCTGTTGTGGGTTGTATCTGCTCTGCACATGGCTGCCACGTGACTTCATATTGCGCAAGACACGAGAAATTAACACCCAAAATAGCAAAATTGAATGAATTCTGCCACATTTCGCCCCCAAACCCCTCAGATCCCCTGAAACTGTGGGAACAATGAGGGTGATGGTGACATATGTGTGATGACATCACCACGGGTGCCATGACAATTACAAAGACATAGACACTGCAATGTCTCAGCTGCAATTTTATTACTCTCACAGAGGTTGGCATTATCTTGACCTGCACAGTGAATTCATTGGTGATAATAGTGGCAGTGGTGATGTCCCTCCAGCCTACTCCCCTCAATTCACCTAGAGGAGATATCAACAGCCCAGGAGCAAGAGCCACTTTGCACCCAAATCCTCAATACCCCCCAAAAATCCCAATATTCCCCTCAGAAATCCAAATTTTCCTCACAAATTTTCTCATAAAATCCCCACCTTTCCCCAAATGCTTGACTTTCTCCAGTTCCTAATTTGCCCCTAAATTCTCAATATTCCAACCAAGATTCCTGCTGTTCCCCCCAGATTCCTAATTTTCCCCAACAAATCCTGTCTTCCCCTAAATTCACGATGGTCTTCCCACAGCCACAAATTATGGCCCCAAATTCCCACTTTCCCCCTTCACTCCTGAATTTATCTCCCAAATTCCCACTTTTCCTCAAAATTCCCAATCTTCTCTTCCAACTTACAACCAGCAGTTGTTATTCAGCTGGGGAGGATCCACATCTGGCGCCTGGAAGTCATCCACCCGAAAGACCCAGCGTCCCGGGACCTTGACGTTGGAGGTGGTGGTGATGTTGATGATGGCATCGGTTTGGGATCCGGGAATGTTGTAGAAGTTGGTGTCATCACCACTATTGAATCCTGCCTGGAAAATTGAGGTGGGTGAATCTAGAGGGCTGACCCCATCCAAAATGGTAGTGGGCCTCAAAAATGATTTTAGGATGCTAACATATTTGGTATCACCCAAAAATTATATGGACTGATGCATGACCATCACTATTACGATCATCATCTCCAGAAGAAGGGCGGACAACCCTCCTGTCTTCTTCATCATCATCATCATCTCCAAAAGTTGGGATGGGCCAACCTGTGACCTTCATCATTATCATCTCCAGAAGCTGAGACAGGACAACTTGATCTCCCCAAAAATGTTGTGGGTCAACCCGGGACCCTCATCGTGATCATGATCATGATCATGATCTTCCCCAGAAAATGGGATGGGCCAATCCGTAACCTTCATCATCATCATCATCCTCAGAACATGGAGTAGGACAACTCCCTCCTCCTCCACCCTCCCCACCTACATGTGCTGGGGTCCCCCCGAGTCCTGTTTCAGCATCCCCGTCACTCGCTGCCCCCGTGGTCCACTGGATGTCCCAGTAGTTGAAGATGATGTAGAACATCTTGGAGTCAGTGGTCAGCACAGCCTGGAAGGTGTTGCCCTATGGAGAAAGGTCACAGAGGTCAAGGATGAGTTATGAAGGTCATGGATAGGTTCTGGAGGTCAAAGATAGGTTGGTCAAAAAGGTGACCAAGTGGGTCAACAAGAGCCAATGAGTGACCTTCATGCCCCATGGACCATGGACCTCACCTTTTCAGAGGTGGAGCCATAGTAGGCCACATGGTCCCAAGTGACCACCAAGGCCCAAGTGGCAGTGAAGGGGTTTTCGGGGAAGTACTGGGTGATGTCCTGGCTGATGTCCTTCAGCAGCACTGGGTCAGTGGTCTGGCGGTAGAAGATGTCCCCTCCCAGCACGTTATCCACATCCGCCCAGTACGGAGCCACAAAAGGGTGCCCATCCACCAGAGGGAAGGGGTCGGGGGTGTACTGTCTGACAGGCCCGTCAAAGGAGATCACCCCATTGTTGTTCACCTGGAGGTGACACCAGGAGAGGGAGGGTGCAACACCTTGACTTGGGTTGTGGGTCCTCAAGATGGACCCTACAAGCACACCAAAACCCACCACCTACAGGGACTCCCCAACACTTATCAACACGCCAAGACCCACTGCCCACAGGGTTCCCTCAAGATCAACAAACCACAGGAACCCTGACCCACAGGACCCCCCAACACCCAAATAAGCCCTCAAGATCCATCAGCCTCCGAAGACACACAACCCACAGGACTCTCCAAACATCAGATTCATAGAACCCCCTAAAAGCAACCACCTCCTGGACCCACCCGAGACCCACCACCCAGGGGACCCCACAACACCCACCAATCTCCCCGAGACCCACTCCTCAAGGACCCTTCCAAAATCCACCATCCATGTTATCCCACAATGCCCATCAACACATCCCAAGATCCACTCCACACGGGATCACTCAAAAGTAACCAACTGCCCCTAGACCCACCAGCCCTAAGACCACAAAGGACCACACCATCATCCACCATCCTCAGAACCCTCCAAACCCCTCCAATCCCCCAATACCACTAGCCTCCTCAAGATCCCCCACCCATCTGAAGATGTTTCAGTGTCCAAGGAAAAAACCCACTATGAACTCAAGAAGGGTTGATTTTGAGGACACACATGCACACAGAGACACTTGCCCACACACACCAGGGAAAAATTAAGTAGAAATGGAGGGAAAATTTGGAAAAATTGAGGAAATTCTCAAAAATATGGAGTTTGGGGTGACCTACGAACACAGTTTGGTAGGTTTTGCCATAGAAGGTGAAGGGAACGGAGAGGGAGATTGCCTCAGATGTCCCATCGTCGTGTTTGGGGTTGGTTTCATCCCCCTGGTGTGGTCCGTAAGGATAGAGCAGGGATCCTGAGGGAAAATCAGGTTTTGGGAACAGTCTCCAAATTCCCACCTAACTACATGGATTTTGGGGTATAACCCAGCAAATTTGGGGTTCCCATGGTCCTGGTTACCTAAAAATGGATGTGTCTTCTCCTGGGTTTTGATGGGGAAGCTGGGGTGAGAGAGAATGACCCCAGTGGAATTACATGGGGATTACACACGGATTTTGGGAGAATAGTGGGAAAATGATATAATGTGGGTGGGTGAAAGTTTTATTTAGATGGAAATACAGGGTTTTTAGGGCAAAGCCTCCAAAATTCACCTTTTTCAGATGAGGTTTTGGTGTCAACCATGGAACCTAAAGAAGAAATAGGAGGGCAAATGAGTTGATCAATCATTTTTCCAACAGGGATGAAAATTACAACATTTTTTCAGAAAAAAAACTTTACCTAAAATCAGGAGGAAGAAAACACTAGAGGGCGACATCCTTGATGCTAAAATAACTGTAAAAACCAGGAAAACTTGAAAAAACCCATAAATACATCCAAACAAGTAAAGCAAAAACCCTCCCCAAAAGAGATGATGCAGTAAAATGAAGTTCCACAGGCAAATAAAATTCACATTAAAACACCAAACACACACTTTTCTCAAGATTTTTCTGTGGAGGGTTGTGTGTATGTGTGGTANTTCTTTTCAATTTTCAATTCTAAATGCATTGCCTTTTTATTTAATGGAGTTTTTAGATGAATGTTATTTTTATCTTCCAAATATGTTTAGATTTTTATTTAATTTTTATTTAATTAAATCTTCAGTTATTGTCATTTGTGTGAATGTATTGAAGAAGTTTTTCCCCTTCTTTGTCCAAATTCAGAATTTTTTTGAATAAAATTAGGATTATTTATATTTTTTCATACATTTTTAAGTCATTTAAAGGCACAAAAGTTCCTTAAATGCATGAAAAACCAGGATTTTAAAGAGACAGTATTCCAAGGAACAACCAAAATCCCACCAGAATAAAAATTCTCTCACCTGGCTTTCTATGAAGTGAAGAACTGCAGCCTGAAAATGAGCACAAACACCCTCAAATACTGGCTTTTGCCTCGTCCTGCTTTTTTTTAAATCAAAACAAAAAATACGGAAACATGTAATTTGCCAACTTTCCACCCATCCAGTCTCTCTGAGCTCTCCCAGGATTCTTTAGAAAGGGAAATTTAATGATGTGTTGGGGATTTTGGGCTCCTCCAGATGTATTTTTTTAAGCACAGTGAAGATTTTTTTAAAATAATTTTGGGGTTCTGGAGACACCTCTGGATCCCTCCTCATCCTATGTGGGGTTTTTGCCCCTTTCCAAACTTTCAACTTTCATCCCCTGATTTAATTTTTTTAAAGAAAAAGTCCTTTAAAATTATTTTTAATTTTAGATCTCTTATCTCCCTTTTTACTATCAAGAAGAAAATAGACTATCCCTATTTATTTGGGATTTCGAGGACTTGTTTTTGATATTGAGAGGCTAAGAAAAATCTTTATCATGTACTTTGGCCTTTGTTTTCAGGAAGATAAAAAGAAGTCCTTATACACTGGAATGCTACTTTTTGGAGGAAAAAAAATAACCCTTTAAACCACCATAATTTTTAGTGTGGTTTCTTTTTTTATTCTAAAAATATGTTAATCTCTCTGTTTTTAGGGATTTTTTCAAGGGAATAACCTTTTATAATCTTTATTTTAAGGAAAAATTCTTATTCCTTATTTACCTAGCATTTTTAAAGTATTTTTTGCAGGAAAATACTTTTTTATGTCTCTCCTTTTTTCTTCTCCTTATTTTTCTAAAGGAAAACCCTTTCATTTGCTTGCATTTTAAGAAACGTAATTTTTCCCAGTCCAAGATGGGTTTTTAAAAGCTCTTTAAAGTTGGGGGTTTTGGGGTTTTGCCTTCTTTTTTTTTTGTCTAGGACCTGGGATTGGACTTCTCTAGTATCCTCAGCTGGGAATTCTCCCTAATTTTGGGAAAAAAAACAGACAGAATTGGGTCTGTCTCCCTGGAGACAGTGTATGGGCATTGAGAGGGAGCAAGAATGCTGAGGAATTCACTGGATTTTTGGAGGGGCTCCCTGGAGGAGAGTCAGCTGGCATGTCCCTGTGCATTCCTCTCATGTGTCTCACACCTCTTGTGGGAGCCTGTCAGTGGCAAGACCCACCTGCCCATTCCTAAATTCCCCAGAATTCTGGGGTCAGTTTCTCCACCCACCTCCCTCCAGCCAGATGTGATTAATGGTCAGAGTTTAATGCTTGACCCAACTCCCCAGCCTCACTCAGCCCTTGCCCTGTAAACATCTCCAGGATATTCCTGCAGGGAATAAAAAACTGTGTGATTTTGTTGGAGTGAGAAAACATTGGTAAACTCTGCCAGGGCCTTGCAGGGAGAGGCAGCAGAATTCCAAGGAAAGTTTAATGCTGGCAGTCACTTGGTGTTGTCACTGCTTTCAGTGTCTGTCACTGCTTTCAGATGGTATGAAATTTTCTTTGTAACTTAAGAGTGAGTCATGGAGAGGTTGGTTTGGTTTGGGGCTGGTTTGTTCTGTTTTCCTCCCTGATTTAAGACTTTATCACAATGTCTGACTTTTATCTTTGCTGTTAATGCTGGGATGAACTGCAAAATTGTGCTTGCTAGAAATCTTGCTAAATAATGGTTTTAAAGCTTATTTGCATTAGTATCTTCTTCTCTGAGGATATGAATAGTAAATGGATCACACCCATTCTGATTAGTGGTAAATACTGGTTTTGCTTTTCTCTAGACTGGACCGAACTTTCAGTTCAGGTAAGAGATTTACATATGTAGTTTGAATAAAAATAACTATTTTCTTCTGAAATTCATTTGCTTCTTTCTATCCACTGTGAGAAACCACCTTGCTGGCCTCCAAGCCACAGGTGTCTGAGAAAGGCACAATCTGGAGTCATGTCTTTCAAAGCTACCCAAAATTCTGGATGGACCCCTTTCTGAGTATCCAATTTTAGCTCCTGAAGAAGGCTCAGTCAAATGGCACAAATTCTGTCTGCTTGGAAAACTGGCTGTTTAAACACCAGAAAGCAGGAGTTTGGATTCCCATTAGTTTTAATTCTGGGCCTTAGAACATGGTGCTGTGAATATTTGTCGCTGTGCTTGGCCTCAAGAGGACGTTGTTATTGTTGTAAATTCTTACAACTGGAACCAGCAAGAGTTACTACAGAGAGAACACCCTTCCCTGCCTCTTCCCTCTGGTACAGATCACAGAACAGATTTAAGCCTCACTCCCTTCTGCCTCAGCAGTTGTGACCCTAAACAGAGTAAGTTCTTTATTTTTCTGGTTGGAGGTGGGAAGTTCACACACCAGCCACATTTTCCTTCTGGAACTTTCACTCCACTGCATTCCAACAGGGTGGCCTCTGTTACCTTCCCCCAAAGCCTCTGGAAAGGGTTTGGGGGGGAGGCACACAGGGCTATAGAGAAACACTGATTTCACTAGTCCAGTGCAGGACATAGTGAAACACTGATCTGATTTGATCTGATGAGGCAGCTCCTGTGTTTCCTTTCTTGTCGTACTAATGATCTCTGCACGCAGCTGGAAAAAGCGCTGCCTGAAGAATTGTCTGTCCTGCCCAAGGGGAGCCTTGGTCTGGACAGGAAAGCAGGCATGGCATGCTTTCATTAGGGTCCCCAGAGTGTGGCAAGGACAGCCTGACCCCGTTATGGGTGACGAAGCCATCAGTCACTGCTGCAGACACCTGCCTGCTGCCGAGGCTCCTGGCTGGTGCACCGAGCCAGATCACCTGGCTGGTCGCTGGATGCTGCTTCTCTCTGTTTGACTCCTTCAGGAAACCTGCTGGGGATACCAGCAGGCTTTCTAAAAAGACTCTGCGAGCCCCAGTGCTGCAGCACAGCTCCTACTCACTGCTCTGCAGCAACAGGTCAGTGATGGTTTAATGTTGCACAGAGTTTATTGCATTAATATCTATCAGGACAAGTTTGTAGTGAAAGTTCCTGTATCTACTCTCTGCTGGTGTCACTCTTTGCTTTTAAATCCCTGTGCTTAAATTTCCTGTGCCTCTTAATTAGTATAGAGAGAAACAGACACTGAGAACACCTCACTGGTGGACACTTGGGTTTTATTTATCATTAGTTGCATTAAATCTTTTTGCAATGAGCCTTTGGAAAGAGAAGGATATGCAAAGATACACACAAAGAAGCTTATTTACAGCTTTGCAATAAAAATCTGAGCACACATAATTAAATTTGTAATTTGACTGCCTTGTCCTACTTTAGAAAATTAAAAAGAAAAACAAGGAATAATCTATTTTAAATGGGCTAGTGTGTGACTGCTCCATCAAAATTAGCGATCATTTTTGTCACCAAAGTCTCATTTTTAAAAAATTTTACCCATAAAATGAGAAAGAGTACATTTTTACTGTTAAAATTTTGCTACATCTATACCTCAGATTTTAAAAAAACAAAGTTTTAAAAATTCCACTTTCATTCCCTTACTTATTTTAAGAAATAATAATTTCCAATGCCTAAAACAGTTTTAAAAAGTAAACTAATGTATTTTTCTTTTTTAAACTGAAATTGACATAATTTAGAATAACTCAGTTTATTTTAATGTTTATTTGATTTCAAAGCTTTAAGATTTTAAAATACAGCTTTCTTGACAAAAAAATCCAACTTTGAATTGGCAAAGGGTTTTAAAAGGTGCAAAAACATCTTCATCAGAACTCAGTTCTACATTACCTGTAACAGAAGGCTTTGAGCATATCTTGATATTGACAGTAGTTCCACTTTCCCATGCATGTGTGGCTTCATATGCAACCATTTCATTCCTGGATCTGAATTCCACCTGCATACTAGTCATGAAATAAAGCTGGTCTATCAACAGAACATAACACTTTACGATAAATTTCAAGTATTTACCAGGCATTTATCTGTGACTGAATTATATTTGTATTAGGATACATCTGTACATCATGGTGTGAATTAACCATCTGCCAAGATGACAGCTGTATCATGGCCTGGAAAGTGGACCAACACAGCATTAGAAAGGAATTTTACTTGTTGCCAGCAGTTTCCAGCTACAGTCAAAAATAAGAAGCTCAAATTACACAGCTAATTTATTCCAAGAAGAGATTTTTTTTGATCAGACTGTAGCTTCCTTTTGTGATGACATTGAACACAATGTACTCAGTCTTTCCACAACCCAGGAAAGCCTAAGAACAGCCAGGTAAAGAAGATTAAATAACATTTTCAGAAGAATTTTTTTTTTTTTTTTCTCAAAGTATTGGTTACATCTGGTTGAAAAAAGCTTTGCATTGGAAAATCTTGTGGGAGAGAATTCTAGTGTACTCCACAAAACAGATGGAGAAGCTAATGGATGTTGTATATCCTCCATCCTCTTTTTTCTATTTTTCCTCCTGGCAGGCAATCAGATCTGCTTAACTGTGACTCACACAACCCTCTTGTTGCTGGTTTTGCATTATTTGTGCTACTGGTTTACTTCTCACAGCCAGTCAGCAGGCTTTGAACTGGGACTGAGGTTTAATTGGACCTGTGTACAATTAAGAGGGACAAGTAGATTCACCCTTTTTTTAATGAGGGAGGGGCTCTACATAGCTGCCACGGTGTCTGGCCAATATGATCTCCAATGAAATCAAACGTTATTCAGAATTTAGAAAGCTAGACTTCACAAGTTTTGTGCAGATCTTTTACAGAATTTAGAAAAGTAGATCTTGTATGAGTGTGTAGTTTTGGCCTTGAACTTCTTTCCTGACTGCTTAGCCCTACCACAAATGCTCTAATTCTCTTGTGGACAAATGTCTCTGTTCTCTATACGTAACTCATGAAAATGAGGAGAAGGGAAAAAAAGACTTAAAACTTTGTGCTGTCTCAAGTGACAAGAACATCTATGACAATGATTAAGTGCCACCTTAAGAGATGTTCCTGGTCAGAACCAGACTCTGCCTATCCTGCAGTGGCAGGAATTTAGTTACCAAAGCGTGCATGTCTTTGTCCTCCATGAAATGTTAAAGACCAGCTCTAATTTTAACATCAACACAACAGATCATGCATGTATCTTTTATAATGAGTCCTTTTACATCTGGTGTCTTCCGTTACTCTTACTGACAGATTCCCGTGTTCAACACACGATTCAGCTTTGACTCATGACGTGATAAAATGCTTCCAGAAGGGTGCTGCTCTCTTCTGCCCTCAAAATAGTCTCTGCCTTCGCCAGCTGATTACTGTCACCTTGTTTTGAATTTCCTTGAAAGTTCAGGTGCCCAGAAATTCTTGGGGTCAGCTAATTCTCATAGTGACTTCCCAGACTGACAGAGGCAGTGTGTCTGTATATGGCTGAGCCAAAGGGAGCAAAGATGAGTCAAAGGTGCAAAGGGAGATCTCTCTGAGGCATTACAATTCTGAGGAAAAAATTCAAAACACCTGGTTCAGAACATTTGTGCCATTCATGACTGTTAAATAAAACAAAAAGTAATGCTCCTGCACTGCACCGGGCTGAGGTGGAGACTTCTTCCTGACAATACATATTGGGCTGTTTCAGAGTTTGGGACTGAAAGAGCATGGACAACATATGGGTGAGTTATTATTGCTGAACACTGTTTGCACAGTATCTACACCTCCTTTGCTTCCCTGTGCTCTCCCAGGGAGCAGCTGGGGTTTGGAAAAGTGATGGGATTCGCCACAGCTGGGACTCAAAGTGACTCTAAGCAATATTCTGTAACATCCAGGACCATACTCAGCGGTAAAACTGCAGGAGGTAGAGAGGAACTCTTCCCAAAGTAGCCAGTTCTTGGAGACTGTCGGGGCCTCAGATTGCGGATGGGAGGTGGGTGGGTGACTGACTTAGCATCATTTTTCTTTTCATTTTTTCATTCTCTTCTCATTTATTAGATGGTCTTTATCTGAACTCATGAGATTCTCATGTTTTTGCCCTTTTGATTCTCTTCCCCACCACTCTGCCAGAGACAGAGCAAGAAAATGACTGTTTATCCTACAAGGGACTTACCCAAATGAAAAAGAACGAAGAAAGACCCTCTTCCACTAAAAATGCTGAGGGAAATAAACAGCCAACAGAGGAATATTGGTGTGAGCAGAGTGACATTTCTCAGCTGTGCTTGATGTTGGTAGCTCCGCCAAAAACTTTTGGAATCGGCCTTCTGTTTTGAACAATAGAATTTTGGCCTGATTGTAACACCACTATTCCAGGCTTGACAAGCAATATAACCGGCATTTATCTGTAATTGTTGACTTTCTACAGGCAGTGTGGTACCCTCCAATTTTCTGTGTTCTGGGAAATTATGGATATGGCTTAAGTCAAGCCAAAATTATGCTGACCAGAAGTAACAAAAAGATGTACGTACATTAGCCCACACAGTAGAGCAAAAGGAGCAGATCTGCACAACAAAACATTCAGGGCTGACATTCACATCGCACAGATTCAGGGTGTTCTATTTAGATTAACCCTAGGCTGGTCTTGTGGACTGAAAGGCTGAAGGAGGTGAAGCATTTTAGGAGTCTGGAGGTCAGGGTTTAGTTAAGCCTTTTCTAGAAAAAAACCCATCATCATGGTCTGAAAGGGCTCCATGAAATGAATGAGTGTGTCATACATGGCTATGACTGGGAAATTTACTCTTGAACTCAGCTGATAGGGTAATACAGCTGTGTTATCCATAAGGAGATAGGCAGTTCCAAAAAATTATGTTACTTTCTACTGAAGCTACAAGTAATACTGATTCCTTTCACTGAAATTTTAGTTAAGGATCACAAAATGTAAGCCGTAATGTATTGCGATTAATTTTAAGAATTGATTTTAAGATTTTAAGGATCTACAGTAATGGGCAGCAGCTTTTTTTGTCTGGAGTGAGACCTGTGGTCTTTGCATAGATCCTGCCTTCCTACCACCTGGCATTAGGAGACATTACTTTCAAGAGTTCTGAAAAGGCTGGCCAGGTTTACCAAACTCCCTTCCGTTTCTCTGCTGTTATGTTTTTGTTGTGTTCCTGTTGAGGGAAGGGCTGCTGGAAAGCAATGAAGTGATCCTGCGTCCAGGTGAGGGTGCTGCAGGGCAGAACACAGCGGTTCTAACCATGGTTTCCAGGGTGACTGCTAGAAGTGATTTCTAGGTGATCCAGCTGGACAGTGTTCTCTTAAGCAAACAGCAGGATTCAGCTGGGAACATCCAGCCTAAAGTCACTGAGCCATACTGTTGCCTTCAGTTTTTTAGCTCGTGAATATTTGGACTTTGCAGTCCTGTTTTCTCACGCAGCTTCACATAAACAATGTATATTTTTAGAGATGTTTTTCATATATCTCCTCTGGGAGGAGAATGTGATTGATGGTGGTGTTCACCATCCAGGTCAAAGAGGTGGCAACCTGAGTGACCAATCTCTTGGCCTCTGTACAAACTGTATATAAGGATTGGAGTCAGATTTGGAAAAAAGAGAATATAAGTATCATTAGCTTTCCCTTCACCTGCTGCCTGCCTCGTTCCTTCTGCGGGTCCGATCCTCCTACACCATACTTCAGTGAGATGAAATGTCTGTGGTCACTGGAAACTGCTGACGGAACACATCTGGGATTAGTATCTTGAGAAAATAGAAAATGCACAGGGATTTTTTATTTGCTTTTATTATTATTATTTTCACTTACTTGTGTAAAATGTCTGAGAAAGAATTTAAATAAAGAACTTGTGCTGATATCTCCTTGGCTTTTTCTCTGTTAAATCTATCAATTTCCAGGTGCTAGGGGATGTGAGGCAGTGCCAGAGAGCAGGGCCTTGTCTCAGAACTCTCTAGTTGTCACAGGTAAGGGTATTCAGTCACCAAGTTCCTCTTACAGTGCCATCAATACAGTGATGAAAACAGCCCTTTTGGTCAATAAAATAACATTTTTTGATAGAGTCTAGGCCAAAAAAAGGGGTTTTTTCAGATGTCTGCAAGAAGAGGCAGGTTTTGCCCACCAGTTTACAACGGGACAAAGCAACCAGAAGTAATCTCAGAGTCTCTGGAAGTGGCACCAGTCTGTAAATGTGAGTGTCCAGCTAGAGCTGGCAGATACCCCTGGGAACCCTGCAGAGATCCCAGTCCTAAAACATGCAAGTTCTGCAGGGTGGGACATCCCACCCTCCTGTGAAGGCAGCAGGGTCTCACGCAGTCAGAAGCAGCCTCAGCACCTACTGATGTCCATCTATTTTCAGTGGCATTCCTCTAATAGGTATTAATTATTTCTGTGTACAGCTCTTTCAGTAGTTACCATAGGGTTATTCCATTTTACACATGGTAGAGGAGGTTAATGACTTGGAATCTCACAAGCACTGTATCATAATTATGTCAGTCATTAAACCTCTAATGGTATGTTTGAAATGTGGGAGAGGCAAAAGCTCATCTCGCTGTTCTCTCATGTTCCAAGCTACCTTGTGCAATTTCATATTTGCTGAACTCAGGAGAGGCCAAGGATGTTAAACTCCATATAGGCAGATCAGTGGTGTGTTTCATTTAATCTCTCGCCTCTGAAATTAGCTACATTTGTAAGCAGAATTATTGTGATGTCCAAAGAGTGGCTTGGCTGGTGAGCAAGGACGTGCTGGCTCCATTCTCCCTGGTCAGTTGTTGATTTCACACCTGTGGATGTGCCACTTTAGTCTTTTCTGTCTTTATTTCTTCTGCCATGTACCCTCCTTAATGACTGCAATTGAATGAATTTCAGCATAGACCTGTAGGATCAGGACAATGAGTCCCTGGTTTGCTGCTGCTATACCAAAATTCCTTGCAAAGCCAGAGAGACCACGAGTTAGTGACCACTTGGAATGTTTCTGGTAGTGCAAAAGTGTTGTGATGTGGGCACCTGGTTATATCCTCCATTTTGACTTCATTTTAACACTACTAATATATAGGTAAGTTTTCCCTGAATTTTATGTTCAGTGGCAGTTCAAATCACTTCCTCAGCCACAGAAATTGAAAGCTGCTGAGGAATCAGCCCAGTGGGTTTCACACTTCTGTCAGTCTGCTAAAGGTTTTGGGCTTATCACAGATTTTAATTTTGAAATACGGATTTAAGAAAACCAAAACATAGATAACATATATTTTCACTGGAACATTTCCTCTCAGTTTTTAAATTTCAGAAGCATAAAGAGGTAAATCTTGAGAACACGTCTTGTTTGTCACCATATGTGATGATATTTAAGTGGAAAAGTATCATGATCTGGTACTTAAAGTAAACCAGATTTGTTCATTTATTTTTCACATTCTGTGGCTTATTTATTTTTAATTAAGTTTTGATTAAAAATTCTATTTTCTCAGTAGTTTTCAACCTCTGTGGTTGACAAAGGTAAACTATATTTTTGTAGATTAAAAACCCAAATATTTTTTAACAATAATGATTAAATCTATAGTTCTAAATTAACAGATTATACTTAATAAAATGTTTTATTTAGTATAAATCTTATTTAAACTATTATTTGAACAAATATTCAATCATTAAATAATTTTAAGCACACATTTCTTTGATCAGTGGGCTTGATTGACATTTTCCCTCAAACAATTCAAAAATCATTCTTGTAACTACACAAAAACACACTTACTACCCTGAATAGCTTTATTATTAACAACTGTTAATTTAAAGTTTAAATTGATCATAAGTTTCTGAAAATCTGGAGACAAAACCTAAAAGTTCACTTATTTAAAGAGGGAGAAAGATAAAAGGGTTTGGTTTTGGGTTTTTTTGTTGCTTTTTTTTTGTTTGTTTGTTTGGGTTTTTTTTAAGTTATGAAAGAAAAGCTAAAGAACAGAATGCATTCATAAGCAACAGGGATGAAACACTGACAATGATACTATTGAAATACTCTTGCTAACAAGACCACTCCCAATACATAAATATGTTTTAAATGGCTTCTGGGTATTCCCATTAGTTGTAGATATCATTAGGAAAATTAAAAAAACCACAAATAAAGTAAAATTTTTTGAACAGGTGTTTTTTTTACAAATGTTACTAATTTATGTTTTCATGTAAAAATTTTTATTTCATATCTTGATTTTTTATATGCTATATCAGGGCCTAGCTGCTGGTTTTCTTACGAAAGCACTGATTTTTAAAACAACATAATAATAATTAAAAACAACAATAAAAGCTCAAAACTGTCAGAAAAACTTGGTATCTTGCCTGCTTTTCCCATTGTGATTCCTTTCCCAAACAATTACACTCTTTGTGGTTTTATGATGATTTGAAAAAGAAAAAAAAAACAAAGAAAAAAAACAAAGAAAAAAGAAAAAAAAAACAAGCTCGGAGAAATTCCCTCTAACACTCTTCATCTTCATCACCTTTATTCATTAGTTTTTACAAAGTGTTCCGTGACTGAATTTCTGTGCACTCAAATGTTTGGTTAAAAAACTCTGCTGGTATTAACAAAAACCCAAACCAAACCAAACAAAAAAAAGGAGCCCTTGGCATTTTGGGGTTTGTTGCCAGGTATTGTTAATGTTTGATTTTAACTATGTTAATCTGGAAGTTATGTGGCAAGGGCATAATGATGGCACAATGAGACCAGATAATACACTGAGTAATACTTGAATAGTCCCCTGACACATTTGATGATGTTTGGGGTTGGTTAGATTTTGGATGCTCTTTCTGTTTTTTACATAAACTATTTAGGAAATACCATAAAGGAGAAAAGTAGAATGATCTGCCCTGAAACGTCAACTTTTTCTTTGGTGAAAAGACTATCTTGGGGGTCAGAAATGTAATCCAGCTCCTGTTTCACACGCCTTAGGACTCCTGTAGAATTATGAAATATTCTTTTCCATTTTCCCTTAGTAATCAATCATAGCAAGCGTGTGCCATCGCATTGGTATTGGTATTTATGCTGCATCTAAATCTGCAAAAACACAGTGGTAAATCACACCTTCTTTATGTGCATAAGAGTGATGTAATCTTGCTACTTAAATTTCACTTTGCTGAAACATCCCTGCCTTGGGTTGTTCTCTGAGCATTGTACTCACCAAAAGTGGGGCTTTCTGTAAAGTAATTGATTAATTGACACAGTCAGAAATCAGTACTTTTCACAGTGAACTGATAATTCCTTTAATGGGATGTGTCCTGTGGTTGTGAAATTTTCTGCAAGCATTTCATCAATACTGTGAGAATGAGTGGT
Source organism: Illadopsis cleaveri (assembly GCA_013399915.1). Taxonomy (NCBI): domain Eukaryota; kingdom Metazoa; phylum Chordata; class Aves; order Passeriformes; family Timaliidae; genus Illadopsis; species Illadopsis cleaveri. The sequence continues at coordinate 85,735 of VXBB01000378.1, read as the reverse complement.
GTGGTGTGTAGCTAATCTTCCTAATTCTTGTATTTTTATTATCTTTGCATTTTTCAGCTACACATGATGGTGCAGGAATGAGGCCAAAAGCTAGGGTTTTGTCAGCTTTTATTTTCCTTTCTTTCCACAGCTTCTCTATTTGTAGCGAGTCTTCTAAGGTAGTTTCCTCTGTGTTTTTCTCCTTTTCTGCTTTTGTAGGCATAATGCTGAATCCATCTTATAATAGAATGAAAATGGTTTTTCCACAAATTACCAGACTGCTCAGGACTTTTGAGTACTTTCTTGGTGAATAATGTAGCTGATTTGACAGCAAAACTCGAACTGTGGCATCCCTTAATCAGAAAGCAAAAAATATAAGCTATTCTAGAAATACTGCAGTGTGTTTCTTCCCCAAGGTTTTGTACTTTTTGCAGAGCTATGAGCAGGATTTATTTTGCAAGAGAGAACTATTCCGGGAATTTATAACAAAAATTTCTTACAACTCCATTGTTTTTATGAATAGCTGAGTGTGTCAGACCCATTTGAGGAAAATCTGCTGTTTCTCTCTGAAGAAGAAAGAATTCTCTTGGGCTGTGAAATTAGGAATTCAGCTACTTGAGGACATGGATCTGCAATTTGCAATTAATAACTTTTTGGTGAGTCATGATTGGTTTCATTTTATGCTTATAAAAATATGTGAGCTTTCAAAGATATTTTAACCTTCATTTCCCTTTTGGTGTATAGCTGCGTCTGAAGTTTATTTGTAAAGCTGTAACTGTAAATATCTGGCAACTGGCAATTTGCATTGCATAAATTAATTACTTTCACTGTGTTATTTACACTCAGTAATGAGATACTTTCTAAAACTAATTAGATGTCCTTGCTTAGTTGCAAAAATCTTTTTTAGGGCATTTATAAGCCAATGTTCACTGCTTTTTCTATGTCATCCAGTATTAAAGAGGAACCAAATCACCTATTTCTGTCCCCTTTAGTTGAAACAGAACTATTTCCACTTTCTGTTCAGAGGCTGGTTGTGTTACCCAGCTTCAGGAACATTGTTTAATTGTCACTTTCATTTGGTGACAATAAAGAGGTTTCTGCTAAAGAAAATTGTAGAAAAAAAGGCATATTCATATTGTTTTTCTTCATTGAGCAACACCAAGAAAGACAACTCCTGTACAATGGGAGCAGTTTGCAAATGCAGCTTAGTCTGGTTTCAGAGAGCAGAAGGAATGACCTCTAGTATACTGTATAATTACCTTAATTTACTTCCATTCCTTAATTAAGACCATATCATTTCTCATAGCTTTTGCCATGTGGAAAGACATTTTTCTGTTCAATCTCATCAGAAGAAGAGTAATTGTCTTTCTGTATGTATTTTGATGACAGGTACACTCCAAATATTGGGATTTTTTCTTAGACTTGGTAACTTCACATGCTTTTGATGTGAGTCATTCTGCTGGATGTTTAATTAGAGGACATCAAAGAGCGTTATTTACATTTAATTCTGTAGTTAGTGTTTGGCCTCCTCAGTTTTATTCCAGACTTACAATACAACATCCATGCTGTCTGGCATTAATTTAACTTGTAAATAATTCATGTAATTAATTTACTTGATAAGCCTCCCTGTCTCATTTCATGACTTTGTTCTCAACCAAGCTGGTGAAATCTAACTGCATTGGTAAAGGGCTCAGCAAAAATAATATACTTTGGAAGTCGTATCACTGCCCCAAGGTGGGTGTGACAGGTGACACATCTTGTCTGATGTTACATAAAGCTTAACTGCTTGCAAAGAAAGTGTTAACCATCAGTACAAAAACAACTTCTAGGCTTGAATAATTAATATTCCTTAAAGAGGTTTATGGGATATGATCCTAGACCTGACCTGGCATGGTCAATCCTACGTTGCCACATTCCCTGGGCCTCCCAAAGTCTCACAGCTCTGGTCTAAAGAGAAATTGCGTCAGGACCATCACGGGCTGCTTCACCAGGCAACAGAAAGTCAGACACAGTCAAGAGGAAGTCCAGGGAAATAACTCATCTAATACAATGACAAAAAAATTGCCAACTCAGTACCTTTTTGGCTTTTTCTCATTATTTAAATAGTGACATCAATGAGAACTTGTTCGTCAGTCTGTCCTTTCTTTCATACAAGGGCTGGTGGGTTTTATGTTTATCAGGTACGGCCATTTTAAGCCACTGCTGTGACAAAGCCTTTTTTCCCTTTGCTCATTTGTTGCAGGGCAGCATGCAGACTTTGAGACAACAGCAAGAGAGAATTTCTGAATAAAATTCTGAGGGCAGGTTCAGCCTTTTTATAGCAAACCTTCCTGTCTCACTCTTGCTTCCAGCTCTCTGCTAGCTCACCCTGCTGAAAATGTATTTTGGGCTTCATCGTCCAGTGGAAAGGACAGTTTTTGTCCAGAAGGGGTACATGGGATGATGGAGATAGTAATAGCATTTGTTTCACAGGGATTTCCAAGTCTGTTCCGATATGTGAGGCACCTATGAACTCAGAGTATGCATTCTGCTGGAGGATCTCCAAACTGGTAAACTCTGGGTCTCTGCTCCAGCATCCTCCCCAGCCCGTTTCAGCATTGGCTTCCATGGTGGATAAGTCCAGCTCCAGAGCATCAGTCCTTTAGGTGAAAGGCTCAATGGAAATAAACACTTAAACCCCCCTGTTAAGATGTTCAGCCTTCCTCTTGAACTCCTCTGCAGACTTTGTCTGTGAATGTCAGAAGGAGACCAGGGGAGGGAGAAAACCTGGGCATGAGGCTCCAGTTATCAGCAATGTTTTCACATTGCTGCAAAGGGAACTCTCACCACAATATCCACAGAAGCCATTTTCAGTAAAAAACTGCTTTATTTTATGGCCAGCAACCAATGTGGCACATGGAACTCTGAACAACAGAGGGAAATAGTAAAAATAATAATCACTTACCCAGACAGAAAACAGCAAGTTGATTGAGTTGCCAAGTGACTGAGGTGTTTGTGTTGAGAGGAAACAGTGAGTTTTACGTCCCTTACCTGATTCAGAATACAATTGTAGAATATGTCTGAAAAGGGAAACAGAGGACTGAGAAAACCTGCCCTGTGGCTGGGCATTTTTCTCCAATATGGCAGAATTAGGTCAGAAGCTGTGGGATGGATGGGGTTATAACTGCTCCTTTTCACTAACTTTACTGAGAATATTGTCTAAAGTAACTTACCTGAGCCAGGTAAATTAATTTAATATATTGCGTAAATATATGCACTGATTTAGACAGAGAAAGAGGAGATTAACTGACCTCATATTCTAAACACTAAACCACTGGAGTTGGGTAGAAAAGATTGTGCTCCTGATCCTCAATCCACAGTATTTTAGTGAAGCAATGGCTTGTGGTGTAAAACACATTGTGAAGAGTCCAGTGATGAGACAATAGAGCAGGTCGTGAAGTCCCATCAGGACTGATGACATCAAGGGGGGCCCCAAACAATTCAAGCAGCAGCACTGCCCTGGGCGAGCAAACCCCTGGAGATTATTTTGGGTGGGAATCAGAGAAAGCCCCTCTGCCCAGCTGCCATTTGCTCTCATGAACAAATACCCAAAATGAGCCAATGACTTTGAAGATCTGATTCTTGCAGCAGGCTTCCACAGCACTAACCTCTGATGTTCCATAGTAGAACACAGCTTGGCTAACTGGCTGCCTGGAAAACCAGCAGGCCAGGAAAACTGAGAAGCTAGAAGGACAATACAAACTGAATTTCCTGAGAGGTTCAGGTGCCATCCAGTGAAGACCAATAAGATCCTCCATGAGAGAGACTGAACAGCAAAGTAAGGGACTAAGGAGCTGCTGTTGGAAGATCCTTTTGTGAGGAATGAACTTCTGCCTCCTGCAAATAAGAAATGTATGCTCTGATGATAAAAAGCTGAGTCCAAAGAGGAAAGTGAATAAAAGAAGTTTTTTTGACAAAACAGAAGTGGAGAATTTCAGCTCAAGTAATGATCAACTATTTCAAGTGTTTCCTGAGTTGTATTTTTAGCAAGTATTACTGAGTTTAGATCCAGAACACTGTCACTGTCTCAGGCAAGAGCTTTTACTGCTCCCAGCATGGTGCTGCAAGGACTCTGTTTCAACCAGTCAACAGCTTTTGAGGAAAAAGAATGGACAGGCAGGAATGCAGAAATATTTCTGACAAACTCTTGCTGCACAATCAAAGAATTTCAAAAGACTGGTTTTTCAACTGAAAAATACAATGGTATTTTCTAAGGAAAATATAGATTTAAAGTAAATATATGTTCCTGAATCTCTTGAGAAAATATCTCTCTTCTTGTGTCTGGTCTGCAGTATTAAATATTGGTGGAAAACTAAAAGAATCAGCATTTAGCTGTTTCCAGGAAGAAATTTTTCCTAAGGGATGCAGAAGAAAATTCCTTCTGCTCAGCCAAATATGTGAAGTTTGAACATATACGAAGAAATTACCAAATTATTCCTGAGGGTTACTTATGTGTTTTATGAAGGAAATCAATTTCTGTAATGTGTTGACAGCAGCTTATTGCTTGTTAATATATTTAAAAGGCACTTGAGAGAGAATTGGCTGCATTGACTGCAGAGGAAATAGTTATTACTTGTAGCACAAGATGCGGAGGATTGTAGGTTGCTCAAGTATTGGTTAGACTTGGGCTCAGTCTCTTTAAACTGTTACTAATGGAAATTTAGATTGCAGCTGTGTGAAATGAATCTATTGGCTTCTTTTTAAATTAATCTATTAGCCTTCTTTCTGCAATGTACAAGCTCTGTGCTAATTGGGTAATGGTTTCTTGTTACAACTCAATCTGCACCAGGGGTATCAGGAAATAGACAAAATGGGCTGTCAGACAGGAAGAATGGGGGGTATTGTAACTATAACGGCAAAAAAACCCCCAAACCAACAACAATGAAGTTTTGCCATGCCCAAGCACCCAACACTTAACTGGGATGCAGGGGCTGCAGCCAAACCAGGGCCCCACAGACTGAGGTCCCCCCAAAACATCTCTGTCCTGCAGAAAATGTCCCCACAGAGCCCTGCCCTGCCATGGTGTCACGGCTTTTATAGCACTAAGCTGCGATGTGCCCAGGGATGATCCCACAGCAAGTGAAGCTGCAGCCAACTGAGAGGTGCCTATCCATCCCCAGCATCCCAGCCCTTTCCAGAGCCACCCCTGCCACTGGCTGTGACACTGCTGATCTCTAGCTGTGGGAAGTACTAGTGAAAACAGGACAGAGGGTGTCTGAGTTCCTCCATGCTGCAGCTCCAGGAACTGACAAGCCCATGGTACCCTTTGGTGCAAAGTCACTCAACCAGGTTACACCAGTCAGAAGCACAAATCCTCATGTATATGCATATTTCAGTCTGTTTTCCTTGAGGAACTCTTAATTTTATAAATCTCCCTCTTTGGACAGTTATGAACACAATTCTTCCTTTAGTCTTTCAAAATCCTGCTGAACAGACATAGCTTTTTTCATTCTGTCTTGTTTCTTCCTCCTACCCCCATCCCCAATTGCTTTTCTTCATTATTCTCTTGTCATTTCACACAAGATTCATGATACTGGTGGGCCTGGAGTATTCTTAAAACAAATGGCTTCTTTTATTGTCTCATTCTATGCATAATTTTGGATTTTAATCGCTTGGGTTTTGCCTCTCAGCCCCCTCTGACAAAAACATCCCTCCTGGATATATACATTGTGTGAGTTTTGTGTGAAGCTGCAAGTCACTTCAGTGCTGTTTACCACTACTTGTAAATAAAATAAGAAATAACTTTAAAAAATCACCCAAGAAATATTTTTCTGTTGCTGTGATAAATGCTCAGTAACTTCTCTGTATAAAATCAGACTCAGTGTGAATACCAAGTTTTTTTTAAAGGGGGAAAAATTCTGCTCATGCAGAGAAATTGGACTAGATGACCTCCAGTGGTCCCAACCACCGTGTCCATTTTGTGTGATTTCATGAAAAGGAAAGTTACAACATCATATTTTTAGAACTTTAGGGGGAAGAACCTGGGCAAAATTTTTAGAAAAGTTGACAGAGAAAGAGGCAGGATTATTCCTGGACATGGAACCATTTGAAATTTGGATTTTTGGTGTTTTTCTTTTTTCTTTACTTTTCCTTTCCAAACAGGAAAAAAATCAAGGCCCTTAAAATTCTTTTTAGATAAGATAAAATAAATGAAATAAATTAAGGACATTGAATTGAAACACAGAGGGACACACACCACTTTA